>VWZP01002958.1:217720-487444 GCA_013396995.1 Dicaeum eximium | reverse complement strand
TTTTTTTTTTTTTCCCTCCCATTTCTCTGAATGTCTACATCAGTGTTTGGATTTTGTGGAACCACCTGCAAATTGTACAAAATCAAACTCAAACCATAGCTGTCATATCATCCTCATTAGCCTGTGTCCCAAAACAATTCAATGTACTAATAGAAATGTAGACAGCTGAAATTGTGAATTGCTTTCCTGGCAAACAAGACTGAAGTAAGCCAAGACTCATTTCTTCCATTTGAATGGGTATGATACTCCCTGCAGGATGGTTTTGATTTTTGAGCAGTTCTATTCCTAATTTATATGTCATTGTCCAGAAACAAAGGATGGGCCAAAATTGGCAATTGCCTTGTTTTAAACTGTCATGTTTCTAGCAAGCAGCCAGCCTTGCTCAGCTGACAGCAGCAGCCCTCGTGCCAGAATCTCAAGGCTTAATAATCAGAGGAGTCACTGAAGATTCCTGGTCTAGGGAAAGGTGTCCCTGCCCATGGTGGTAGGGTGTTGGAACAAGATGACCTTTAAGGTCCCTTCTAACCAAAATCATTCTGTGATTCCTGCATGTATTCTAAAGTAGTATTTGCTGAGTGCTGCCTAAATATGTACCTTCATCTGCTTAGGTTTGCTTCTATTTTTTATTCCTGAGGAAGTGGATATCTGCTTTTCAGAAATATCTGACCTTAAGCTAGGTTGATGTGGTTGATGTGCAACTGAGATGCACAGATGGGTATCTGTCATAGAATTACAGCTTTCAAATGCAAGGACAAGATCTGCTTTCAGAACCAATTGATCACTGAGGTTTGTACTCCTTTGGGGTTTCTCTGGAAGGTTATAGTGATATCACAAAAATGCAGAATGCCTTTGGTGCAAATGATACCCAATTCAGACTGCTGAAATATATGGGCAAAAAATTTCATGGCTTATCCCACACAACCATTGGATTCCTCTCAGTGAATTAAACAGAAGAATTGCTAGTTTGAATAGATTCTTTAAAAAGTAAATTTAAAAATCCTCATACTGTTTGTTGTGTCCTAAAAGGCATTTTTGTTGACTCTGAACCCTCTTTAACTTCTCTAAATCTAACCTGCCCTTCATACTGGCAAAAGGGGTCAATTTGAAAATCGCTGCTTTTATCAGTCCAGCTGTGGAAGATTGAATTAACAACACAAGCCTAACAGAGCTTCTTGAACTGCAAAAACTAAGCCAAATACCAGTTTTATCAATTTGCTTTGGAAAATGGAAATGCTAATTATTTATGGAGTTGTGCAGTATTTCATGACATGCAATTTCGTTTCTGGCAGATCAGATAATTATATTATGGGGGATGGCATTTGCAAATGCAGGGTACTGATCTAAGCCCCTTCACACCAAAAAGCTTGAATGCTTGATAAGAATTAACTTCAATTTTTTTTCCTTTCTGATCCCTTTCCTCATAAGTTTTTTATGAATTATAGATATGTTCATGCCATGTGCACAAGTGTAAGAGAGTGCATATTTTGTTCAGGCTTTTGCATTATGACTTTCATTGAAATGACCTCTATGATATAGAGTCTTGAAGGGAGTAAAACAGAGCAAACTTTCTGTACATATATTAGAACAATGAGGTCTTTGATGTCTTTACAGCTTCAGTGGTGTCTCTTTCGTCCAGATAAAAAGCTTCAAACATGGAAAAAATAAATTGTCCTGAAAGTTACTGTTTTTAATTTTTATACTTTTTTTTTTCTCATCTCAGATATTCTGACCACGATTAACCCATGTTTAATGGTTTAATTAAGCATTAATTCCTAATGCACCACATGTACACACCTTTTAAATATCTCCCAGCCACTTCCCTGGGCAGCCTGTTTCAATGCTTGGTTTACTCATTTGGTGAAGAGATTTTTCCTAATATCCCACCTACCCTTCCTCATGTGCAACCTGAGGCCATTTCCTCTCATCCCATCACTTGTTGCAGGTCGCTGACCATTTCCCCTTGGATTATGGGGGCTTCATTCTGCTCCCCATCTTCTTCTTCCAGTTTAGGGAGCTGAGTACCTGGACAAGAATTGGTTTTACTGTTAAGGACTGAGGCAAAGGAGACATTGAGTACCTCAGCCTTACCTTCATCCTTTGTCACTGTGTTTCCCCATGACTCCAGCATAGGGTGAAGATTCTCCTTATCCCCCCATTTTGTTGCTAATATATTTGTAGATTTTAATTGTCTTATATGGCAGTAGCTGAATTAAGTTGTAGTTGGCCTACAGATTTCCAGTGCTCTGCTGAACCTTATAGAAATAATTCCACATAACTGTATTTTTCTTACGTAAAATTATAGGTGGCATGTTTTAAATGACTGACTCCTTTCTTCCATTTGTATTAAGTGTGACCTACCTTAACTTATGCAGTATCTTGTCCCAAGGTAAAATCAAACAAAATAAAAAGAGCAAGAATGTTATCTTTCTAAAGGTCACATCTCTTATGATTAATGGGCTGTTTTGAACACAAATATCACTTAGCAATTATAATGTCAATGCCACTACCAAATTTTTAAGAGAAAACCAGCATGCTTGTGTATTTATTTAGAGTTATGCTAGCCAAAGCCATTTGGAGAATTAATGTTTCCCATAGGTATCCACACTTTATTCACAAATCAAACTAAAAAAAATTGTAAAGGCCGTGAGTTGCTTTGTATTTTCACATTCCAACCTGTGATTTCAAGCTGACATTTCCCATCTGCCTTAGATGAGTGGCTTCTGTGCTAGCTTTTATTCTATTGTTCAAAATGTGGTTAATAACATGGAAGGTGAAGGAAGAATGCTTTTAGAATAAGGATGAAGGCAGAAGGAGCTTTGTGTCTTTGGTGATTGTAATTACTTTTTTTATTTTTTCCCCCTCTCATACAGGCTGAAAGGTCTGCATGGACTGTCCTGAAATGCCAACTGGCTGTCAATGTCAGCCATCAAGGGTCGAGCAAGGACTCGCTGTGACAGACACCTCTGCCTTAAAGGCAATTGCCCCAAACCTCGTAACACTGAATTGAGCATTGGTTATAAAGCAAGATGCTGAAGGCCAGCGTGGAATGTAAGGTTTTGCTTCACATTTATTTTGCAGCTGCTCTATTTACACTTTGCCATATCCTGATGACATAAAGCAATCTGCCTGCTCTCTTTAGATCACCTGAGCTGCCTGTACTGATCCCAGAGTGGTGTGACCTGGCACAACAGCAGACTGCATCCATGTCAGTGCTCCTGATATTGGCAGTCCAGGAACACAGGTTTGGAACACAGGCAACATGGCTCTGTCCCTGCCTCTGGGTGACTTTAGGGAAATTCTTTGCTGGTTTTCTGCTTCAGAGTCCTCTCCCCTACCTAGAGAAGAAATCCAGTGTACCCCCAGCTGGATAGCTGCAACAAAGATACAACACATCACTTGGGGCCTGTGATTTAAAACTAGGTTTTCTTATTCCTTACTAATTTCACTGACTATCACAAGTCTCTTCTTTTTCAGTCATACATTTAAAAATCAGAATAAGCAGACTGGGGCTGGAAGGATTAATATGTTTCCTTTGATACTAGAATTCTAGTATTTTGGACTGTGCACTGCATTTCTTTTCTCAAAGACTGCATATAAAATGCTATTTGCTGACTTCTCATCTATATAATTAAAGCAAGCCCTATTATCAGAAGGATTCTTATGAGGCTTAGCTGCTCTCCTATATATTCACTGGTTTACATCCATTAAAAATTGTCTTCTAATTTTCCCTTCTAGAGTAAATATGTAGAAAAGTTAGAAAATTAGTTATAGAAAATTATCCTATTGCCAATTTTATATAGACAAAAATAGGGTACCTTTGATTTTATTTTTTTTCAAAATCAGTAGTTATCTAAAGAGCTATGGATTTTCGAACTTGTTTGATCTGTGAATGCAACCAAACATTTCTAATCTCTATCAGATGTTGTGAAGCTGTGCTTTTTTTCCTCTATGCTGTTTTGAACACATCATGGTAATGGTCTCCTTCCTCAGGACCCTTAGCAAAGAAACATTAGGGGCCCTGGCCATGTACATCCAATTGCAGATTTGATTTTGAGATTGCTTTTTTATTTTAGTGAGGAATTGCATCCTCTGTTTGTGGTGGGCATTAAATACTGTGCAGCTCTTTGTGAGCAAGCTTGCAGCCCCTATTCTTCAGGATGCACCATATTGCTAAACAAAGTGCCTCTGCAGGACTTCAGTGTCAGAGGTCCAGCTCTGCTTCTGTCTGCCCCTGCCTTTCTGAGGCACAGCTGCTGTAGGAGGTACTGAACCTGTCAGTAACGCTTCTAACACGTACAGAGTAAACAACCAAAAATTGATAATGCAGTCTGCTTTCCTAATAAAGCAGGATGAAAAAGGTTTCTCCTATTTTGAAAACTGATCTTCCAGAAGAATCTGTTTGTTGGTGAATGTGCAGTGTTGTTATTCTGCTTTCTCAACGGGGAAGGCCCAGGATGAATTTTAAGGCAATCAGGAATACAAGGAGGACTTTATTAATACCAAGTATTCTGGATAAGCTGGAGCTTATCTCAGCAAATGGCAGAGAAGGTGGTGACACTCTCCTATGCACTGAGCAGGAAAAGACCTCAGCTGGACCCAGTGATGGCTGAGATTGTCAGCCCAGCAGCTCTGGTGACTTTGACAGTATTTTCCATATCGTGAGAAGAAACTCTCTAAATAGAAGTATTTGCTACTATGTGAATGTGAATCTTTGGGTTGATTAGAAGAAATGAGAAAAAGCTTTTCCTGATGCTCTTTCATAGTTTGTTTCAGAGGTAGCTGAAGCTGCCTGTAGCCTTTCTGAGCTCTGTCTGTGCCACTTTGTTGAAGGGTAGCTGCTTTGTTTGTTTGATAAGACTCCTGGAAGTGCCAAAGTAGAAGAAGCTTTCAGATGTGAGCATAATTCAATTTCTGTATGGAAAGTGCTTTGACCCTTCTTTAACTCTGCTTTAACTTCCTCAGACTGAAATTCCAGGTAGTGGTAGAAAATGCAACCTCCTATTCTCTGTCTTGTTCTCTTACCAGCTTTGTCTGATATTATACTGGCCTGTGAGGAAAAATGGAAGGAACTGGATTTTAGCCTAAAAATCTGAGAGATACAGCAAACTTCAAATATTTTAAAAGTTTCTGCAAGGAGGAAGAAGAACAAACTGTTCTCTTCAAGTTGTGAGGCAAAAAGTAATATGCTTAAACTGGAACAAAAGCAGATTTAGTAGGAGCTTTGCAGAAAGAATGCTCCAGTGGCAAGGATAATTAAGGACCAGAATAGATTGCATACAGAGGCTGGGGAAGCTGGAGGTTTTTAGAGTGGTTACAGAAACATCTGTCAGAAATGCTTTAGTTGATTTTGGGCAGGTGGATGCACCAGCTGATCCCTTTGAGTCTTTCTTACTCCTTCCTAGGATTTAGCAGTAAGAGCCTAAATAAAGGGGAAACACTAGACCAAGCATCCACAGCAGGGTGACTTTCATATTCCAGTGTTGAAAATACAGCTGTAATAACAAATTTTGTCACAGGCTATGCAGCTGTAGTCAAGCAGGTCAAGTATTCTTGCCACCTTCCCATTAGGCACTTGCTGATTGCTGGATCATTTGCTTTAAAGTAGAAGGGAATTTTTGGAGTATTTGTTGGAGTGATGTGCGTGGGTTTGATTTACAATAAAGTATTGTCAGTTTGGAAAGGATTGCCATTATGCACATTTGTATTAAGTTGAGGAATGGCATAAAAAATTCTTAGATCATACGGTTTCCTTTGCTTTATATTTTTTTGAGTAATAAAATTACCTGATGGCCTAGAGGGTTAATCTAGTTTGTTCTTCCTATAATCAGTAAACTGTTTTTAACTGGAGGTGAAAGGGTTAATTAGACTGTAATATCTGCATAAGTCACACGGTGTTAATTTAAAAAGTTAATCTATTTCATTTCACTAGCAAATATTCTGCCTCCAGGAATTATCCTTTCTGTGAAAACTGTTCTGACTGTTTTCTATTGTCTATTAACATGATGCTTTGAGGATATTTTTATAGAAATGCTCAGACTTAGAGCTGTGCCCACCTGCACTGATATAACTAGAAAAGCAAATTGCATTATCCTCGCAGCAAGCATTTTAGTTCTTTATTGTTTTAACCTAAGTTCTTGTAAATCAGCCAGAGCAATCAGTTTTAATGACTCCTCTAAGAGAAAAACAAACAACAATGGGAAAAGCTTTGCTTTTTGAGTTTAATCCAGAAAAAAAATAGAAGAAACACTGCATTTTCCCCTCATCAAAACCCCTGATAAATAACCAATTCTCATCGCTTGCCCCACGCTGGAGGTTGTGAGATTCCTGAGCATATGAACAGTAAAGCTGAGAAGTTGTTTTTCAGTATTTGCTGTGAACAGCAGTAATTCAGCAATCTGCTCAAAGGACTGCACCAACAGTAGGGAACAACATGGCTGAGGTCCAAAATAATCTGATTCTGGTCATTACATATTTAGTGATCTCCAAATAAGTTTGCATCAATTAAGGGCTCGGTTTGTTTTCACTGAAACCCAGAGCATGACTTCTCAGCTTCATTCAGATGAGCCATCCCTTCTGCCAACCATCCATACAAAAATGTTTTTTCTCTGAGATCGTTTGGTTTTTTTGAAGGAGAGAAAATTTGGAAAACCTTTAAGGACTGAGTATAAAACCAAGATGACTAACTGACTTTTGCTGATTGCCAGGCATCTGCTCCTTCCAGTTGTGGGGAATTCCCTCAAGAGTAGTGTTGAGAGCCCTAAAAAGGAATGGTAAAGCCAATGGATTGTTTAGATCTGCCAGCATTCTCTCTTTTCTCAGCAGACAGAATGTCTTGATTCGTGAGTTTTTAAGATTATAAATTATAACCATAGAATCATAAAATAGTTGCAATTGGAAGGGATAAGTGGAGGTAATCATCCAAGTCTTATAGATGTTCTAAAAGTAATGGGTTATAGTACCTGCATTCTGAATCTGGTATCTTACTTAATTGTTAGATGACTGTAAGACAATATTTTAGAGATTTAAGGCCAGGAGCCCTGTTTTAGGGAGAGGAGGGAAAAGTACATCAAAATGACAGCCTAAAAGCTGGAAATAAGAGGAGAAGAAGAAGAGAATGAGAAAGGACATGATTTAAGGACATTATTCCACCTGAGAAGTAATAAGGTACAGGGAAAATGGACTTCTTCTTTCCAACTATACCAGCTGCTCTGATAATATAGTACCTACTGTGAGCAGTGGCTTCCCTGTCCTGAGAGCAGTGGTGTTACAACACCACTGCCTCAAAGACAGGGTTTTTAACCTTGCACTCTAACAGTGATTTCCATGTTGAACAACCTTACTCAGTAAGAGCAGTGTGTGCTGTTGTTGCACAGCAGCAGAAACAAGCTTGAAGCACATTTCCTTTCAGACTTCACTCTCCCTGCTTCCTAAGCCTTCTCTCCTGCCATAGTACTCCAAGCAAGTCTCCATCTCTAGAGAGGAACATTTCTGCAGGTAGTTCTAATGTGTGCATGTGTTAATTGTTAAGCTGTCACCTGCCAAACAAAGCCTGATGACCAAAGCCTCCTTGCCTTGCTCTCAGTGGTGGCACTGGTGTGAATCTCTTACTTTACAAAACCTGGAGGAGCAGCAGTGGCTGGGCAGAGGTGACAAGAAGGTGGATGAAAGGGCTTTCTTTCCAGAGGACATCTTACTAAACATTTTTTAAGAAAAGTATTTCCTCCTAAACATTTAGTGTCTGCACTCAATCACAGTTGCTATATGAAATCTGTATTCTCTGCCAATGAAATGTTTTATGTAATTCTGGAAGAAATCCACTGGTGGTGAACCAAAGCAAATTTCAATGTTATAAACCATGATCAGACAGGTTATGGAGGACAATAAATATTTTTTTCCTAAATGATTATTTAATTAAGAGATAAAGACGCCAAAGCAGGTGTCTGTGGCAATATAAGAAAATTTTGGGTACTAATAATTAGCTATTTGCTTAAGTTTCCTTCCCACCATACATCCCTGCATGAGCCTGCCATTAGCAAGGAATAAAGTACCAATACACAAAAAATGGTGGGTTCTTCAGAATCTGTAGCGTATTTGTAATGATTACTGAGATATATATGTATATATGGAGTTTTATTGTTTTAATTAAAACCATCACAAATGAAATTATTTAGAAATTTAAAGAACCTCTGAGATAAAAGGAAATGTGGGAAAATATGCAGAAAAATGTATTTATATTGAAGAGTTCTTTTCCATATCATGGTGCTCAATATGTATTTTCTTTATTCATATGTTTTGTTCTTCAGAAATGAAATGTCTGTGAGATGAGAGGCTGTTTGGAAAGGAAGGGACACTCTTCTGCCCTTTGAGCTACTGAAAATGCTGTTGGGGGAGCAGGGGGGCATGCAGGGAGGGGAGCCCAGCAAAGGGAGTATCTGTGGCACAGTGCAGACTGCTGGAAGGAGCAGGGACAGACAGCCTGACAGAAGTGCAACGTGTCAGAGACACTTCTCCTGGTGCATAGAGGGGACTGCAGGATCTGCTAAAACCCAGAAACTGAGTCAGAATTAAACCAAGCCTAAGAGGATTTACTTACCAAAACCACGGTGAGATCTTAATATCTAATGCTCTTATGCTTATTGCTTGTTTTTTCATTTTTAAAGTCTGCCTTCAGTTTGTACTTAGAAAATAACTCATGTTTGCTCTTGAGAGCCTTCTGCATATTTCTAGTGGGTTCAGGATGACTTTGTGATTAGATTTGGAATTTCACTAGGTCTTGTTGTGCACTGTTCTGTGGAAGTATTTGTGTCAGTTCTTCCTATAACTCTCACCCTCCACAGAACAGCAAGCAGACTTGGCATCTGCTGTGTGCACAGCAGCAACTCCTGCTGCAGTGGTAAGTACAGTTCGAGTGAAATCCTGCAAGGAGTGATGGGGAATTAGGTTATTCATTTTCTGTTTTCTCCACTGATTGGTAGTCAGCTCTCCTTATGTAATGCCTGGAATTTCCATCTTCTCTTAATAATACTGCCATATTTCTGTGTGACAGTAAGAGAATCAAACATTTTCTTCTTTCATATATTTGCTTTTTCTTTACAACTTTTAAAATCACATCTATGATTGAATTGTGGATGAGCTGCTTTTCACACCATTCAAGGTAGAACCAGTATACTGGGTTAAAAGCCTGGGTTTCCTATAAACAGTTCTATGAATTACCCATGTTTTGATATCTTTATATTCTTAAATGGGCACCTGGGAAATTTGCTATGCCTTGAATAGCCAGTGCAACCTCAGAAAGTTCATGTACAAGAAGCAGTTATCTCAGATGAGCAATAAATTCTAACCTACCTCAATAAAAGCTACTGGCCAAATACCATAATTACAGCAAAGGTGAGTAACTGATTGTTAGTCATCTCCAATTTCTGTTCTGTTTCATCGTTGGAAGATAGGAACTTGCTCTGTTCAACTGCTTTATTTTAGGAGTGCTTGATCAGCAAAATTGCATAGTAAAATGCAAGTAAAAACTATTGAGTGGATTGAAAAGAAAATTTGATCTTAAGAAATGCTTTTGTTTTTACTGTGCTGGAGCTAATTTAGATTCAATTTACACTCTGCTTCCTTCAGATTTTATGGGGCTTTTACTTTCCTGAGTACGAACAGCATCTGTGTCAAAATCCACATCATAGAATTAGGCCTGTGGAGACACTTTCTGATACATTCCGCTGGATATGTGTGAAAAGAGGCGAGTCTCCACAGCATAACTTGAGATCAGCTAGACAGCTTCCCACTATTAGAGTTGTCATGCTGCTATCCATAAAGGGATCCAGTGTTTCCCTCAGACCTCTTGTCTTTTTGAAGACTTCCCAGATTGTTCCATTGGATGTTCCCTGTTTGAATGGCCTCAGGATAAAAGATGCTTCTAGATGACACTATGAACTTCTATTATTCTACATGTAAAGACATTTAAAAAGCCTAGCTCTAGCCTACCCATAATGTCTTTTTATAGGCAAACTACTTATAATTGAGGAGATACTTGGTCTTTTGCAGTGAGATCAGCATTACGTGATTTCACTGGATTTCTTACCTGGCCTGTAAAATGTATATCATTTAACATAAAATATGGGATGTAACACAACATACAAAATTTTTTTAACAGAAACAAAAGGTTTGTCATCATCAAGCCTGGCAAATAGAATTGATTATTCAGTGTGGTGTGTCTTATTCGGACTGAGTGTTGTTCATGAACATTTAATTGGACTGGCAGTTTAGGCTTTGATGTTTTGCAAATCCACAGCTTCAAACTAACAGGAAAGCACACCCAGAGTGGCCTCACTGGTGTGAATGCACCCACAGAAACAATGTGCTTGCTGTCTCTGCTCTCTCATATAGTAGCTACTGGTTGAGATTTGAAAGATTGATACATTTAAATGGAAACTCCTCCTTGTGAGAACTGTCTGACCTGGTCCTCAGGTGGACTAGCAAAGACTAGAAGGCTACTCAGCATGAGCTTGAAGTTGGTTATGACAGATATTGGCATTCTGTCTAAAAGCATGTTTGAAGTGAAACATTTTAACTGCAGTAGACTGAAATCTGTCATTGTTACCTGAGCATGTGTAATAGTCTCTAGGCAGCCTTTAGAGCAAAATGGTTCAGTTGCAGAAGGCATGGTTTCTGAAAGCCAAGTTCTCTCCTGGAAAAGACTGGACAGTCCAAACAGGAGTGGAAAGTACAATCCAGCCTCTCTTGAACTGCTAAATAGTAGTTTACATTAAAGCACCAGCTCATGAATGGGAAATTATTTACAGGTCTTCTTTTTCATTCAGTCTGTCTTGAATTAGCTATTCCACAGTCAGAAGTAGGGATGGATGGTAGTCACAACTGGGATGCCTCAGAAAAAGTACTTTTCTCCTTTGAGATAGACCTGTTATAGTTATAGTGCTTACTTATGGTGTTCCCTGTGCTGGGGATTCGAGGGCTTGGATATGAGGGGTATGAGAACCATCAGACCCAGGGAATGTTTACAGAATCTGCACTTTTAAACCCTGTAAGAAACATGGATGTAGAGCTCAGTTAGGTGGGCATGACTGAACTCCTCATGGTGGCATCTGTAGCCTAAAACAAATACTGTGTCTTGGCATCAAGATGGCATCCTTGACACCAAGAAGGGAGCATCTCACAAGAGCACACATGTGGCTTTTTCTCACTGCCTGGGCAGATGGGGGTTTGGGTTGCATGTAATATGGATGGATTTGTTAGCCTGGGTCAATATATAATTGGTAGTATTTCAAACAAGATCACTTGCTTAATAGACCAGATCTCTTCTCCAGACTGTGCAACCAGGGAAGAATTATGGCTTTCCATTAGTAGGGACAAATGTAAATATTTTGCACATAGATGTAAGATTTTTTAGGAGAAAAGGAATCAGAAAACTTGAGATAAGATTTTTTTTCACTTTCTGTTAATATGACAAAACCATGATCTATTGCTATTTATATTTTATCTTGCTATTTATAAAGCTAATATTTTTTTGTATTTTTATGCCTCACAACAAATCACCTGCAGCAGTTGTTAATTGTGAAGCAACTCAGAATGTTAATAATTAGAGCAGAGAGAGAGAGGTAAATTCACAGGTCCTATTGCCAGCTCAAAACAGTGAATGCTTTAAATATGTCTTAGATATATTCCCATAGATTATTCCCATAGATTATGGGAAAAATACAAGATCAAATAGAGGTAAATTAGGAATATGCTACTCTGTGGAAGAGATATGCTACATCAGATGTGTCAGATTGCTCCTATGATCTCACGTGGTTTTTGTTTGCATTGCTGGTTTTTAATTTTACTATTGTAAAAGAGGAAGGTGTTCAAAACCTCTTTTACCTCAACAAAGAATAAGTTTCTAACCCTGTACACTACACAAAGAAATAACTGTCTTCCCTTAACACCAGCTTTCTGTAGCTTTCTCTTTTTGTTCTTTTTTTCAATTCTATTAAATAGAGGGACTAATGTAGGGAACCCAGTGCTCATTCCAGTCGTTTGGTAGGTAGGACCTGTCTCTGAGTGAGTGCATTGACAGGGAAAACTGACAGCTGTGGAAGAGGCAGGAAAGAGGAGTCTGTTGGGCTGTGTCAGGAGCTGGTGTCCATATCCCTGAGATCAAAGAGCGTACCAAGAACTCATTGCAGTCTGATGATTTTAACAATTATCCACACTTCTTCCTGGGGTATTTCTGTGGTAGTGTGGCCCTGCTATTTGACAGCAGAGTTCCTCTAAATCTAAAGTACATTTGAATTTTTCAAGATTCCCCTCCTCTACGTTTCTCCCCCTCAGCCAGGAATTCAGCAGAGCTGTGACTTCACAGCCTGGCAGCAGCACATTGCTGTCCTGTACAACCACCACGTGTCTGTCTTGTCCTTTTGACGCTGTCAAGAAATCCTTTCAAGAGCTCAGCCCTGTCGTTATGTGTGTGACCATATTCCAGACTAGGACCCAATCTCCTGCCCCACTGCCCTCTGCTATCTGTTCCAACTCTGCTGAGAGATCACATCTATTCAGCCCAGCTCAGGTCTCTGTGCCCCATTTCTGGCCTCACCGTCCCTCAGAACTGGAGCAGCAAAGAGTGGTGAGGAGAAGGAAACATTTCCCATGGGATCCTGGGCCTGGTGCTGCTGGTTTTCAATGTATCATGGGCAGCCAGGGCCCTGCTGAGTCCAGAGCTTCTTCTGGATCTATTCATCAAACACCCCTCATGTTTCCATCCTTCCTATTTCTTTTCTGGTGAGAAAAAAAAGAAAATCCAGAGACCAAAAAGAGGTCACAAATCAGGAATGCAACTGAATGAAGATGAGATTAAAGAGGGGAAAAAAGAAGAAACTAGAGTTCTTAATATTTCCTTCATGCTATAGGGCAAGTCATGGATGAGTCCTCGTGTTATCCTAACTAATTTGTCTTCCTTTAAAATACAGCCCTTTTATAGAGATAAGCTTGCTTAATCAGAGTGTTCTTTGATGAAAATATATCTAGCTAAAGTGCTAATTCAGTGAGCATTTTCTTGACAGTGCTATTGTTTGAAAAAATCTGTTTTGGTCTGTAGTAGAGAAAAGGTGGAGTGCCCTGTGGAGATTTTCCCTATTAATATGCCAGGCAGTTGCTTATATTTCTCCATTCAGTAATCCCTGAGCTGAATCCTTAGATTTGCCGTAGACAAACAGAAATATTCACCATACATGGAAATCAACTTTTGTTTGTGAATAGGATTTGTTTGCTAGCTGTTGATCACTCTTTCTTTACTATTCTTTATGCTATTGCTTTCAAAATTGGTGTAATATAAGGGTAGAAAATATGTATTTTGAATGGATTCTTCACAATATGACACCACTTAAAGGCTGGATATTGTCAGAGGCAGATACTTAATCAGAGCTTAATCAACAGAAGAATCAAAATTAGTTGATGATCAAAACAAAATATAAATGTATTCTCTAATTTATAAGAGTAGCTTGGGAGGTTCTGTAAATTAAAAGATTTTGCTCAGCTGGCATGAAAATCAACCTTTCTTCCTATTTTTCATCCAGAAATAATATTTAATAGCAGTTCAACAATCTCTGCTCTCTGCTAGTGAGGAAAAGTAGGAAGAAGATAAAAGGAATAAAAATGGCTCATAGAAAATACCTGATAATAGAAAGAGTGCTACTTTGTATGTGTAAATTTAATCAGGACTGGGGTAGAGGCAGGATGGTGGTGAAACTCTTGCAGTAAAACATTTTTTTGACATGTATTTTCTTGCCTGCCACAGAAAAAGCAATCTGTTAACACTTTATGTGTATTTTTTAAAGGAGGCACAGTAGCAGGGAGGTGGGGAGAACAGCTCCCTGTGTCCAGAGGTGTTTCCCTTGCCCCACATCTACCTTTCACTGAGTCCCATGGTAGGACTTGTCACAGTAGGTCACTTAATCCCATGAGAAAGGATGGCCCATGTGCATGGCAGGTGTGTGACACAAGGAGGGACACTGGCCATCCTGGTGGATAGAATGTCTCTGGCACCTGTGCAGTGTCTCAGGTGCAACTTCTCCAAAATAAAATATTTTGATTCTGAGCCAAAATATTTCAGATTTCAACCTAATTTTTTTTATATGTTTAAATTTGTCCAGAAAAAGAAGTTTTTTGACAGATCGGCTGTAGGCCTAGAAGGGCTGATAGTATGAAGTGTACAGAAGATAAGTCTTTCAGACTGGTGATGCAGAGGGAATGTAACACACTGCATCAACAGCTCAACACATCTGAAGTCTTTCTGCATTTCTATTCCAGTTGTGTTCATCTGTTTGTCAGTGCCTGTGGGAAGAGAGGTGTTGACAGATCGAATCTGCACCGAGTGAATTGGCTTTGGCCTTAGTACAAGTTAGACAATCCCTTAATTATTTTTAAACTATTTTAAGCAACTTTTTCCCAGTTACTGCTGCCACCATAGGAAGCATGAGAAGCCCTCCAGAATGTGGATGTCTCAAAACAATCCCAGCCCAGGTAATTGAAAGGCCATTTAAAATGATGAGGTTAAAACAGCACTGGCTGGTGCTATCCACAAAGACCTGCACCTGTCTTATTGAAGTGCAGTAAAGATTCAACCATCAGACTTTGTAGCCAGATAAAAGTCACAGGGAAAGGCCTCATGGAATATTATGTCATTAGAGAGCTAAAGAATAGTATTTTCTCTGGGAAAAGTAATTGTGGACATATTTACAGATAACTTATTTCCATATTTAGTGAGGTGGAGTATTGTTGGAGACCTTCCCCTTTCCAATTGTATTTGACAAAATAATTATTTTTCTTTTAAGAACACATCAAGTAAAATGAATATGAAAAAGCTGTCAGGCATGCAACTGTAATGGTATAGGATGAAAAGCTGGGGAGTGAAAAAGATGGCATATTGAGAGAGACATCTAATTTCTGAGTCCTGAAGTTTAACTTGGCTGCACATTGCACTCTTAACAATAATAGAAGAAAGGGAGGAAGAAAACAAATTGAATGAATTTGCCAAATAAAATTTTGTGCATCTCAGGAATGAGAAGCAAAGACTTACAGCATACATCTAGGGACACTGGCTTTTCTCCTCTAAAGGTAGGGCAGCTTCTCAAATTCCAGACTAATTCTGTGCTTCCCATATCTCAGGAGTGTATGATGGCAGACACACCTGCAATTCAGCAGCCCAGTAAAAGGAGTGATGTTCAGAACTGTGCAATTTTTCAAGGTGCAAGCAATAAATGCAGTACAGCATCAGCTGCTGGGTGTACTGCCCAGCGTGGCACATTGCAAAGTACATCAGCTAGCCTGCTACTTGAAAAAACTTGCCAGGAATATTGTTAGATAGAAAAATAAAAAGTAGGAGAAGTAATTTGCAAAAACATGATGTGGAAAAAATAAGAATGACCTATTAAATGAGTAAAAAAAAAAATCTACTGATGTCACATCAGAATACCCAGCAACTTTGAAATATTATTACTCTTGTCAGTTCAGCTGCCTCCAATTAAGTATTTACCATATGTGATAATATAAAGATTCTCAAAAATTCACTTGGCATAATTATTTTTTGGGAGAAAAATATAGTGTTAAGTATATTTTAGATTTTCTCTTTTCTCCTTGCATTCCACCCTCTTTGCTCTAAATAGTTTTCTTCTAAATGCCTAAATCTGGATTTCCTTGCCACATGGAAGTTTTATAAATTAGCTGCCTCTGCCTAGCAACTGTAGCAACACTTCAGGGACAGTTAATGATTTACAACAACTCGAAGTAATGGAAGGAAAACCTCACATGCCAGAGTGGCTCTTACACTATCCTTGGGAGAACTCATTTGCAGGGAAAACTGCACCACTGAGAATCTTTTCTGGAGCTCAGATCACTCTTTCTGTTGACGGCTCAATGTTGTAGTGTGAAAGAAGGGCAACACTTGACACCCCACTGGCCCTTTATTGAAGTTGCAGCTTTGAGGTCTACTGCTACAACATTTGCAGATCAGTCACACAAAGAAAGTGGGGTTTTTAAAAATAAATTTGTATACAAAGTTGCATAGCCACCTTAACTCAACCAAGTATATTTAGTTTTATTAATTTTAAATGCCTTAGTAACCATCATGGGTTTATGATTTTCTGAGTACAAGGAGGTGGAGCAGACCTATTCTCCTACCACTTTGTCTCCTCAGCTGCCAAAGAGCAATGGGGAGGTGTGCATGTATGAGCAAATGGGACAAGGCAATGGCAGGAGTGGGGGCTCTAATGCACTTGGAGGCTGCCTGTTTGATGCTCCTTTGCCCTCTTTACTTGCCTGCTGCCAGTGGAATGCTTCTGACACTTACTGATTGTCTTCTAGGGCAGCCTCTGCTTGAGTCCCAGCCCTCAGAGTGCCACATAAAGAAACAGTTCACGCAAAGGCTCACATAACTGAGAGAGCAGATGAATTGAGATCATTTGAAATTAAGAAGCTCTTAAATAGATCTAATCAACATGTCTCTCTTGAGCAGAGGTTGAAATGCTGAACTATAGGAGTCAGAAACATTTCCATTTTAATGGCATTAAGTAGGGCATGGGGCAAGACCCTTGAATTTCTCTGCTACAGTCTTTGTCTTCTGAATGGGAGTGGCTTAAGGACATGAGAGGTTCATATCTACTGACAACTGTGACTGTACCATAGAACATCAGTCAGGGACTAGACACACCTGGGAGAGAAGTCGAGCAAATGAAGAAAACAAGAAACCCTAAGCCCAAAATAATTATGTGACTTCAAACAGCAACTTCTGAAAGGTAACATAGAGCAGTTGTATAACAACAGCCAAAAGATAATCAGTAGGATGACAAAGTCCTTCAGCATGATTGTGTCAAGAGTTTTGGAAAGGTAAGCCATGGAATTATCAATAGGCAGCAGAAATCAAGAATTGTAGTAAGCAAGTCAGATAAGGCTGAGTGCAACAGGACCTTACATAGACATATCCCACACACTTTGGCTATGGCTTTTTTCATTACTACTGCTTTTTTAGTAACACTAAATTCAGCCACAGATGTTTAAAAACTGTGATTAGAGATTCTGTGCTAGGCAGAGAAAAAGGAAAAAAGGAGCTGTATCAGCCTTGTCTTTCTTTTTAGCTTTCATGCAGCATTCATCGGAGAGCCTCTTGAAAAAGAATCAGAGTTCAGTGAAAATGCACTGTAAAAAGGCCTTTGATGAATCCTGGAGCTACCCTGTTGCTTTACACCAGCTAAAAAATAGATTTTATTAAAGGAAAGTAATCATGATTGTATTCTGATGGCATCTTCTTTCAAAAAGGTGTCATAAGTCTGTGTCCTATGTAAGAAAATAGCTGCCCTCCCAAGCCTGCCAGTAGGTAAATAACTTGTCTGGGTTGAGCAGCAAATTTCTCTTGTGGTGCTGTGCTTCACAAACACTGAGAATAAAGGGCAAGGGTTTCATGACATTCCATTTGGTGGTGCCTGGAAAATAGTCAGTGTGTGTGTGTGTTTATGAGTCTTCAGGTGAAGACAGTTGCAGACTTACAGAGGCTGCAGGTTGGTATTTCTGCCACAGTTTTTCTCATGGTATGAGTTAAAGTAAATCCAGTGATGTTACTAGAGCTGACAAAACTCAAAAGCACAAAGTTGCAAAATGATTTAGAAAATAAAGTATCCAGTTGTTTAAACCTGCAAAAATGTCTAATTTTAAGTTTTAAAATGTAAGTTTTATCACTGTGATTTAATTTGGTTCAAGCACAACAAAGATTCTCAGTAGTGATTTCTGCAGTCAAAGAACTAGTGTCCTACCAGATCCCACATCCTAGAACACGTCAAGAGAGAAGGAATCCGCTAAAATGGAGGAGAGTGTGGGATGGGCTTTCCTCTCTGTGAGCACTAATCTCATAATGCTCCAAAATGCTTGTTTCAAATCCTCTAACCCACAAAATGTTTTCCTGTTGTTATATTTCTTACCTTGCCATCCCAAATGCCACTGCCAGCTATATTGTTAGGAGTTTCACAAGAAAAAAACACACAAGCCTCAGATTTTGAAACAGTTGCATCTGTATTTGGCAGTAGCCAATTTTACTTCTTCACACCTACCTTGGATCTAGACAATGTGTTTAAATAAATAGACAGAGTCCACCTTTCCAAGAGGCTCTAGGGTATGAGCAGAGGCAAATATTAAAGTGCAATGATAAAGGAGTAGGAGTAGACAAATTTGGGAAGCTTAAGAGATTAATAAAGACAGAGGCTTTTTTGTAGCTGGAATTTTCTTTAGCACTGTGAACTCTGTTGTATCACCATGGCATGCTGCAGATGCTACAGAAATGAGAAACCTCAAGGCTCCTGCTTTGCATTGCCTCTTGTGATGTGTCAAAGCTTCTGGAAATCATAATTCCAGTAGTTTCTGGGTACAGTTTTTCCTTACCTTGGGTAAAATTCATCCTTGTGCAAAAGGCATTTGCATCACTTCTGGATTGTCAAATTTTCCATGCTGTAGAGATCCATTGCACTGAAGAACAGACTAGAAAGAGATGGCTGAGTACTCTGCATGAGACATAATGGGGGTTGTCCAGTGCATATAACCATAAAACCTCGAGCAATTTTACTGTTTAGTGTGGTGTTTTCACATTCTTCATAAATTTTGTTGCAAGTTGCAAAATAGTGTTCACTTAAAGATCTATCTCCTATAGTCCAGCTACTAGTTTGGAATTTCAGCTTGCTTCTTAGTTTCTGGTGATTTTGCAAAGTTCTAATGAAAGGCTGGCAATGGAAGTATTAAAAAAATTATTTACAAAGGCTCCAAGTAGAATAAAATAGGAGAAAACAAGTCAAATATCCAGATCATTAGCTTTTGTGAAAATGAGAAAGCTCATTAATTTTTTATTTTTTTGTGGACTTTTAGTAATATATTTCCATAGATGTTTGAGAACTATATATGAATGCTACCATATTTCTCCCTCCTTACATCACATCTGCATGACCAGGTGGACATCTGAAGTGCAGTGAAACTATTCACTTGTGTAAGAATTTTGTTGTGTACTGTGATGGGAAGAAGCACTAGAGTGAGGTGACCGCTGTACTTTCAGCATTTGAAACCTCAATTCCAATTTTGGCTTGAATTCCAAATGAAAATAAGTAAATACTTCATCTTTAAGCCTTAAGTTTTTTACTTATGCCCGTGATGAAAGTTTCCATCACATCAGTTGATGGAATTGTGTGGCTTTTCCTCTGTTGAGGACTTTAGAACCCCTAGCAGGGTTATTGATATTTAAGGCAGAAATGTATGTCTCATACTCAGTGCATAAAAACTTCCACAACAGCAGATTTGTTCAGTTTGGGAACAGAGCACGTTTTCAGAGCAGTTAGAAAAAATGAGACCATGGAGTCCCTGAAATGAGCTGCTGGAATCATTGTCACAGTTCCAGGTTCAGCTTGGCACCCACCGTGGCTGCACCTGCTGATGCCATTATGTTGACAGGTACAAATCACCAGTCATGAAGGAGAAAGCGATGAAACAGGCAACAACTGGTGCTGCCTGCATCAAGTAATTACCAATCCCAGAGCCCGAGGCAGCAGTACCTAAAAGGAAGCAGGTGGACCACCAGGGACTGTGTGATTTCTCCCCACCCCTCGAGTACAACATGCAGAGACATTTTGCAAAGTGCTTGCTAAAGAGAGACTCCCAAGGATGTGACAAACCCATCTCTTTCTCTTCTTCTTTTACACACATCTTTCAAATGCCTACGTGCCTTACAGAGATTTTCCACTTGTATTTTGAAATTGAATGTACTTTGCATCTTTTATAAATATGCTGAGTGTAAGCAGAGAAGGATGGAGTTTTTGTGTGGTGTTGAGCTGTGTGAGCTTTAGTTTTGCCATGTGTCTAATTAGGTGGCTTTTTTAGTGTGTGCTCTGTATGGGCTAATTAGAGGAGTCTGGCCTACAGCCAGACTATTTCTTCCTTAAAGATTTGGTTGCTCTACAGCATTGTTGGAACAGATTTGTCTTTCTGGTTCAGACTGGGAATGAATAAATACCACAGGTGGCAGAATACGAGCACAGAACCTTACCTGCCTTGTTGATAGAGACAGACTGTAAGTCCTAAATGGATGATATTGGCACTTGTGGAAAGTCAGTTCTGCTCCTCACTGATTATCAGAGACATTTCAGCAAAATGTCCAGCAAAGCTGCAATCACAGTAATTGCATAACAATTGCAATCACAGGCCTGTTTGGCCTTTCTGGAAGAAGAAACAGCTATTTGTTATACAATGGGTAGGTTTCCAAATGCCCTGGGAGTGTCAGGTTTGTTAGGGAACTGTGTGCCTTGCTGAAAAACTGCCTGGGCATCAGGAGTAAGGCACAGACAGAAATGAATGGCATCTATTTTAGCTGAGCTTGGCACAACACAGAGGGGTACCCAAACAAATCCCAGTCTCTCAGAGCAGACAGTGTAAAGCAAGTTTTCAAAACTGAAGTCTTTAGAGCTATGTTTTCTCCCCTCTTGCTTCTGCTGATTTCTGCTTTTACTCCCCATATGTATATCATATTTCTACTCATTTTACTGTACTATTTAATAAGAAATGTCATGTTTTATGGTCATAGATAGGGGCTGTTGTCACATACACACCTCAGAACACTGTAAAATAATGGCTGAACTTGAGAAAACTCAGCGAAAAATTTATTGTTCCTTGAAAGGTGGGATTTTCACGGACTATGCAAAATGTAAAGTGACCAGAGCAGGAACATAATGTCTTGTAACTATCCCTCTATTAGCAGGTATATTCTTCCCTTCTTTCTTACCCTTGATCATGGTATAGCACTCTTTCTTGGTATTTCTTGCAATTGGTGATAGATTTTCTTTATGCTACATGTAGTCCCAGATGCTGACCGTATGACCTCTAATCCTCAGACTAGAACAGGGAATTGTTTTGCTGGAATAGTTACACATAAAAAGGCAAAATCCTTAGTTCAAATTATGCAGCTGAATGGAGCTCATCAATCGCAGAGAGCTGTAGGACCTGACCCTGCATCAAGTCAATAGATTGTGGCCTAGAGGTGGTGAGGCTAAGCAGACATTGGGTGAGGAAGGATATGTGGTGATATTACCAGCATGCAGTAACAAAGAGCTCTGCACTCACATGATAATTGAAAGAGAACTACAGAGGAAGAAAATAATTTGAGCAGATGAGTTCCTCAACCAGCCCCTGGACATGTATTTTAGCAACCCTCTTCCACTTGTGGGAACTGGAAGTGCTGCTGCTGCCCAGCTGGCAGGTGCCATCCCTCCCTTGCCTGTTGGCACTCTGGTCAGGTGTCCTGGCTGTTACCTCCTTCCTCTCCATTTCTGTCTGTCCTGTTTTAACTCCGCTTCTCATGTTTTGTGCCTGCTCTCATTTGCACTCTCAGCTGTTTTATGGCCCTACTTATTTTTTTCACCATAAACCATATTCCTCTTGAGATGTTTAATGTAAATTGACAGGTCTAAGTCACTTATGGGTTTGGCACTTCCCTGTAGCTGGGAGCAGAGCAGCCATCTGGGCTGCAAGCCCTGCTCCGAGGCTGCAGGGCTGTGTATGGTTTTGGGGAGAGGTGCTGTTAGAAGATGAGTGAGCAGAAGGCATCAGCTGCTGGTTTTAATTACAGTCAGGGGTGCACATTGTGGAGGTCCAGAGTAAAGTTGATTTCTTTGCTATTTTTACTCCGCATTTTTACCGTACTGAATGATATTAGAGTCAATTCTTGCAAACCTATGAGGTGCCCTGAGGAAACCTGTCCCAAACCTTGAGGGTCCTTCTCAACCTCAAATAATGTATTTCATTGAGGCAGCCTAAGAACATGTTGGGGTCATTGTCCTCTTTTCATTTGTCTGTGACTCGGGAGGGAACACGTGGTTGTGGCAGTGGGCAAAGGCAGTTTGGCTCAGTGGGTTTCCAGCCCTTCCCTCTGCACCCACGTGCTGGCTTCTAAAGGGACAGAGCTGCAGGAATGTGCCCTTCTCTTTGGACACAGGGTCAGCAGGGCCATGGGGCTGTGTAAAGGACTCAAGGTGACCAGAGGCAGCATTTCTGTCACTGCACAAGGGGAGGGACAGCCATGTAATCCTCACATTGGCACTTTTGATATAAAGGGAATTCTCTTCCTCAGAATGTGGCAAAATGGGGCAGATTGTAGAGGACCAAGAGAGAAAGTCTATGCATTCTCAATAAAGCAGGGTCTCAGTGTTAAGTTCGTGAATTTACACAGGCTTGTGGTGTCTTCATGCTTGCCCAGAAAGCTGCATGTTTTCCCAGGTGGAAGTAACTTCCAGGTTTCCCACACAACACGTTGAGGAGATGGGAAAGATGCAGAAAATTACAAGGGAAAGTTCCTGTAGGAGTCAGAAGACCAGTCCCAAATAAAGTCAAAGAGTCACTGTAAGGCACTAAACGGGATAATTCTTGCTTCAGAGCCAAATGGCAGCATCATTCAACATCATCCTCCTAACATCTAGAAAAGGGAGTAGGAAAATGCAGTGGTGAGTGAGAAAGCAGAGTCTATGGTGTGGGAGTGCAGGAGGCTGCAGTTAGAGCGAGAGACGAGATGGAAACAGAGCCAACAGGGACAGGAAGAGATTGTGCCAACAGTAGGAGATGAAACCTAACCTTGAGCAAGTCTGCAATGTGTAGGAACACCAGCAACTTCAGCTAGAGCCCTACTCCTCAAGAGAAGAATAAAATGCATGCAGCCTGTCCTTGTGTTATCATGGGGGAATCTTGACACAGAGATGTCTTCTTTATGTTATTTAATACTCCAGGTCAAGGGTCTGACACTCTTGGATATAACTACTGTTAACTGATAGTGGTTTCTCAAGTCACTTTCTGGTTCCAGAAAGACTAAGAAGGTGATCTGTTGTACGTAGGGAAAAACACACAGTCCTCAGCCTCACTACTGAGCATTTTGGGAGGGACACAATGCTGTATGGTCCTAGTCCCAGGGAACTTCAGACACAGCTTCACCTCATTATATTTTTCACATTATCACAAATTAAGGTATTTTTCAATGGCTGTTGTTTGGCTCTTTGCCCAGCTTGTTTTATGAAGAAGCAGAATGAATTTAAATCTCTGAATAGGTAAAATAAGTTGTATTTAATTTCTTGTGTTGCACTAATAATGTCTGCAATGAGTTTGGGGGTTCAAACCTTCATCTTCAACCCTAGGAAATGAAAAGCCCTTAAACCTCTAGGAGAGAGTAAAAGCAAGGATGTGTGGAATTAAAAAAAACAAGCCTTGGAGGATAAACTGCACAGTGAATTATGATTCATGCTGCAGCAGGGATTGGAGCTTGTCTCACACAAGGAATCATCAGGAAGCAACAAGCAGTTAAGGATGAACCCAGAGCATCCCTGCAATTTTAATGACAGGAGCCAACCCTCAACAGTCATGTTTGTTTGTTATGGTGAGCCTGACAAGCTCATTTTGGGTGCTGCCACCCAAAGAGCATCATTCTCTTCCTCTGTGACTCAGGCATCAGCACGTAGGACGGTGATTTTGCACGAGGCCTAATGTTTCAGGCAATGTGTATCCTGTTTGGAGTAACATTAACAGAGCATTTTGGCACATGCAGGCGCACTAACAGATTGCAGAACCACACCGAACTCCAAGGAAAAGAAGCTGTTCCCTCAGATGGCTCTCCATTCGTTGGTGTAAGCCAGCCAGCTCTTCCCCCTTGCATGTAGTCCCAAGATTTGTCTGGGTTTTTTTATCTACCTCCTACATACAGGCAAGGTGATGGAATGCTGCTGGGTATGGGAATTGTTCTAGAATTGAATCCAGCTGCTCTTTAATAAGGGCTTCATTATCAATTCACAGCTGTATAGCTTAGCCAGAGGAAGAGAAGGCAAACATAGCTTCTTCTCTCCTACTATTTCCAGGTAGTTAACTTGTGCACATTACTCCTGTATCCCCATTTTCTGAGACTAAGAGCAAATAATGGTTCAACACATGGAAACACTAATGTGTCTCTGTTCCTGTGATCAGCCCTGCAAAGCCCTGTCACCCTTGCTGTGATCATGCTGGTTACAAGTTGAAGCAATGCATTACCTGATTTGCTGCAGGAGGTGTCAATGTCCCAGAACTGTTCTTGCACTGATCAGATTTGCTCAAGAAGAGGTCACATCTTCCCTCATTCTCTGTGATGCAAATCCATGGCAGATTGACTGACATGAATGATTGAGAAGGTTCTCCACATTCCTTTTCATTAATGGAGAAGGGCCTGCTCTTTGTATAAAAATTGCATTTCAGTGGTTTTGGAAGTTCTGTAGTTTAATGAGGTGAATGTTCTTCTTAAGAATGACAGGTTTGCTACTGGTGCCGTTTATTTTTATGATGTTTTATGTCCTTGAGGTTTCATAGGTTGGAATAAGCTAGGCAAAGTAGAAAGCCAGAAAGCAGAAAATGTTTAACATTATCTGTGTCAGGTATTCAGCTGACACAGTGAAAAGGGAATGTGGAGTTATAGGTACTTTTTTAAAAATTGGAGGTTTACAAATTGAAATAGCCCAAGTGAAAATCTCAAAATGAGATGAAAACTAACTTCAGTGCTTCAGCTTAATGGGGTTTGGAGTGGGGGGTGAGAGGTTTGTGACTCCTTCCTTCTTGCCCAGAAAACTCTAGGGACACTTAAGCTTTCTAGTGATGACAGGCAGCTAAAGATTTCTGTGCCTTTAGGACTTGGTACAAAATATAGAGCCCGAATCAATAATCCTTTGGTGACACAAGGTCAGGGGAGTCTCCATGCCATAGTAAATGTGGGAGAGGAACAGTGTGAGGTGTATGGCTGAGATAGGGGAAAGCCCAGTGCTCAGTGATGTATTTTTTCCTTTGGTCTCTCCCACTACAAGCTCAGGGCTGCACCAGTACAATGTGTACCACAACAGAGCAGGCAAGAGCCTAATGCCTTCTTCATCCTCTCATAAAGTGTCTGACTGCAAGGTGGCAGCCAAAACTTCTGTAACGCTCCATGGAGACGTTACCATTAAGGATGGCCTGATTTGGTAATATTTACCTTTCTCTTACAAGCAACTTTTTGTTATATTGGCTAGAATAACAAAATAGGGAGATGTGCTAGTAATGGTGACAGAGACTGCAGCAGAAGTAGTGGGTCTCTGCCTGGCACCTGTGCAAAGCCTAGGAAGTGTTAAACAGCTGGTAATGGTGTTAAAAGAAAAACAGCCTGAGAAATATCCTCAGCACCCTTTTCCACTGGAACTCACAAGATCCCAGACAAGTCCTACCCCTGAGATCCTTCCTGGAGGTGCCTGTCTTCATTCCACCCTTGTTGTCCCTCAAAATATGTGTTGAGGAGCAGCCAGAGCAGGTCTGGTGAGAGCCCCTCTGCTCACCCAGCTGCTTCACACCAGGGGTGTGATTTGTCTCCCATCACCCCTGTGGCCAAGGTCATTAAGACCCCAACACCCTCTTCACTACTGGTTTCCACTGAGGAACCAAAGAAGGACTTCAGCAGGGAGCATTAAACCATTTCCTGTGGTTTGTTCCTGCCTGCAGTTGGGTCAGTGCTCATCAGGGTGTTCTCAGCAGGGCACAGCAGTGCCACAGGTCCTGCACAGGACAAGCCCAGTTCTGCTGGGATGCCCAGTACTGCAGGAACTGTTCTGCACGTCCCAGCCTTATATCTGTGTGCCGGCCACAAGAGGGATAAATACCTTGGCACCAGCTCCACGTGCCTTGCTGGCCAAGGCTGCCAGCTATTACTGGGACAGATATGATAGCCTACAAGTGTAGGAGTGAGCAGAATTGGAGAAGTAGCATTATTTCAGAAAAATATCCACATCAAGCAATTTTGCAATACAGACTACTTCTCCAGGCAGAAATTCCCAGTAACTGGGAGAACTTGGTTTTACTCGGTGATTTTTTTTTTCTCTCTTTTTGTATTAGAGCTCATTTGTTTCTTACTGATTAAAAGAAAAAAGCTTTGGAACCAGCAGAAATGATTTACAGTTTAGTTCTTTAGAATAGGATAATCAATCAAAATATTTTAAAAATAGAAGTTAATAACTGGAGCCGCTCATCAAGATTTAGGACTAACTACAGGCTTGATTGAGGACTCTAAAATTAGCTTTTATTTTATTTTTCATGTAAGCATGTGCAAAACATAACTCAGTAATTATCCAACTGAAATGTCACTGAAAAATTGCTTAACTGGATCTTTGTATTAGAATAAAACAGAATGTATTTTCCTGCTGTAAATCTCTTCAGGAGGTATTCTCTAGCTCAGAACATGTAGCTCCTTGTTTGAAACTGTTCCCACTTACGATATTTTGCAAGGCATAGGCCTGTATATACTCTGCTTCAGTAGGAATATTCTGATTTACACTGGATGGTGACTTGGTTCTACATTTATTCTTTGTTAGTCCATTTACATTTCTCTCTCCATGGACTTAAAGTCTGCTGAAAATTGGTGTCATCAATTACCAGAGTGCTGTCCTGAGCTGCCCCTTCTCAGTGTCTTCCTTGAATCTTCATTGCTTGTGAGCAAGGGGTGGAGCCAACTGAGAGGTGGAACTTAAAATGTATTTGCCTGCCCTGAGCTTTTGTGCCACTTCTTTCTATAGCTCTCAACCATTCCAAGGTTAGAAAACCATCCAAAAAATCACTGTGCACAGTATGGCTTGCTCTCTGTTCTCATCCCTGAAAATCGAGGTTATTTAAGGAAATAAAGCACAAAGAAGCTGTGATTGTAAGCAAACACACAGTTTTAGTTTTGATTGTAAAACATTCTGCATTGCTCCCAATTTGCAGTAAAAATTGAAGTCTTTATGCATCCTGATAAATAAAACCAGGTGATTTCTAAGGTAAGTAAGTATTGCACAACACCTTATAGGCACCAGAGGGGACTCTGGAGATTGGGTCCCTATTCCAGTTACTCATAATGCTGGCCTGTAATGAAGCCACTTGGCTCTTAGCTGCTCTATTGCAAAACTGAAAATACTTTAATAGATCATCTAAATGAGGCATCTGGGCATCTGTTCCAAATGTTGGTCTCCTTCCTTCCCTCCTACAAACTAATGGTACTTCTTTATTCAAATTACCTTATTTCATACAGGGCAAGGGTGTTATCATGAGAAGAAAGCAAAAATTAATTGTCTAAAATAAAAGTAGAAGAGTGTTTCCAGTACAGGAATGATAGGGATTTGTGTAAGAGCCAAATTTGCTCTCTCGCTGTCTTGAAATTAGTATTAAATAACATATGTATTTATAAACATTTCAGAATGAGTTAAACCTTTTATTCAAATTAAATCATTGCCAAATTTGGGCTAAAATTTCTGTTACCTTCAAAGCTGGAAATGCTCTAAGATAGAAAAAGAATGAAACCTCTCAACTTGGAGGCATCAAACCAAATGTCTTCATTTCAAAGTGGTGTGGGGTTTTTTCCCAACGGAGTTTCTTCCAGAAGCCATCTGATTAAACATTAGTAAAGCTGTTTATTCAATCCAAATACTTGGACATTATTTTTATTTGTGGAAAAAAAAAATCTGAAAATGTTTTCCCAGCTCTCATAGTTGCAGCAGACAGAACTTTGTTATCCTCCTCTGACCTCCAAGTCCTGGATGGCTCTTTCACTTTAGTTGGAGCTTCTTCTAAATAGAAACTACCAAATCCAGGGCTGTTTCATGAACCATAAAGTACATTAGCCATCAAAAGAAATGGAAACTTTCCTCCATTTGCTGAAGAATTAATAAGCAAAGTGCAATGATGGTTACAATTTAAGAGGCAGGAGCACAGCCCTGGTTGCCTGGAAACAGGAGGATGCCTTTGGAAAGTCACACCAGGCTTGCTTCAGAGAGCAGTTCCAACACAAACTGATGCCCATCTTGTTCTTTCTAAAAACATGACTTTTCTCATTTTATCAAGACTTTTTATCAAGACTTTTTTATCGAGACATTAATTAGTTCCAAAATTAATTCAGTGTTTACCATATATTTCAGTGCAAGGATATATCAAGCAGCATGCAGGAATTAGAGATGGATCTGAATAAGGGTCCCACATCCAAACTTTGAAGAAATTATTCAGATTTCATAACCGCTCTTTTTCTTTTAATGATGATCAAACTGCTCAGGAGTGTTCAAACCTGGGTCAACCTATATAATTAGAGCAAGCAGAAGTTTAGGTTTTTTGCCAGGAGCCATTCATGAACTTGGGCTCACTCAGTCTAAAGCCCGTCTTTTATCTCAATCAAGCTGATTTAAAGCAGTTTGCGTAAAATAAGTTATATGTCTGCAGGAAAACCAATATCAACTCCTCACCAGTTGTGGGAAAGCCAAAAGTAATCATTGTATTAACAATGCCAATGCATTCAATTTTCAGGCATGCTTTCCATGCAACTTCATCAGCAACACCATATAAATAATATCCCATGTGCTAAAAAGACCTTCAGAATCCAGCATGTATTATGGCTTATGAGTATGACATGATAATTAAACCAAAGCTGACCTACACTGTTCTGCCAGTTCTTACCTGTGACCTTTTGTAGGCATGCAGAGCTCTAGGGACACAATCCACCCCCAACAAAGGAAAAATGGAATTTCTTTGGAATTACACTCCTGGACTCAGCTTCACAACAGAGCCCCACCTTTGGGCTGTGAGGACCATGTCAGAAGGAAATGCAGGTGTCCCAGGTTCTGGCATCACAGCCCTTTGAATGTGATGACTAACTTGATGAAAGCATCCAGAATTTTACTTAATTTTTGGGTAAAAAAACCAAATTCAAATCCAACACTTTGTCTGAAGTAGGTCTCGCTTCAACCATTATTTGTGCCCACTGCAAGTGAGCATGGGAAATATCTTGCCTTTCATGTTGTGTTTTGCAGAACATTTGATGCTCCCAGCTTCTGAGTAGCAAAAGTAGACACAGCAAGAACAGATTTCTTCAGAGTTTCCAGGCATGGAAGGAGTTACTTTGTTCAAAAATGAGTGAAAAAAGAAAAAAAAATACTTTAGAGGGCAGAGAAGGATAGATTCAGGATACCAGCTTTATGCCCTACACCCTCACTCTCTGATAGCTTGAACTTTTCATTACCACAGTTTCTCTCTGTGTTAAGGTGGAGATAATGCATTTTTCCTGGGACTATTGTGACAGCAAGTGCTTTGCCAGTTGCTTTGATGTCTTTGAAGGAAAAAATACTCTATCTGCTTAAATTTAGACTGACAGAACATTGTGAATCAGGTGCAGGTGGCTTTGACCAGATTCCTGTAGAGCCCTTTATTGCATCAGGTACAGTGTTTTTATCAAATACATCTTTCCTTTTTTCGTTGCTTCCCAAACGATCATGATGTCCCCCACAATGTGGCACTTTTGCCGAGAACTGTTTGTTCTTGCATAACTCCTATGTGTGCTGAGAAATAGGAATATTCCATGAGAATCTTTTTGCCTGGTAATTTTATCAGTTCTTATCAGGTTGCAGACAAAGAAGTGGCAGTAAATTGGATGTCTTACCTTGAAAAGCTTTCAAAAAGAAAACGTGACATGGTGAATAGATGCCTGGAGGGTAAAGGTTTTTTTCCTTCTTGGGTTACAGGAACACAGACAGGTCAATATGACAGAGCTGTGTTAGTATTCATGAGGCGACTTACCCTTTGCCTTGAGAGCTCACTGTAATGGCTTGAGAAACATGCTCCACTATGGTGGCTAAATGGCAGATTGTATCCAGCATCAGAGGCTGGGGGAACAGTGGCAGGTCCTGAATATCAATAAAGTAGGAGCTGATGATTGCTGCAATTTGCCAGTGGCTGTGAAGTGCCTGAGACAGACAGCAAAACCTTCCCTTTTACCTCTCTTGTGGTGTTTCCCAGAGTTCACAGAGGATACTGCACAGCAGCTCAGACAACTAAAGAATTTTCTCATTTCATTGGGTCACATGGCACCAGGTCTAGAGGCAGGCATAGGAGCCCCTCATCCTGTGACCCCAGCATCCTGGAACCTGGGACCTTAAAATGGTTCTTCCCAAAGAAATAAATTAAACCTTGTGTTATTAACCCAAAGGAGGAAGGGGAATCAGGGCAAGGGGGAGTCCTTTAAGCATAGCTGGTTCTCAGCAATGGTCTATTTGTATAAAATCTGAATGTTAAAATTGGGTGAACATCCTGCTGTGGTTAGATTAAATTCTTTACCTTATTTGAAAAAAAATACTAGGTTAAATGTCTCCATTTCATTATTTTACCTAGCACTTTTCAGTACTGTGGGCCAATACTTCAGCTGGCATAAATCAACATCATTAGGCATGTGCGTATAACAGCATCTGAGGCTCAAGAGCTTGTATGGATGGGTAGATCTACATTTAGCCTTACATTCCTGGTTCCTTTTCCCTGTGTTGCTTTTGGTTTTGTTTCCAGTTTGTTTCTCTATCTGTGAGGTTTCTTCCTCAACACTAAAGAAGTAAGCATGTCACATCTATTATGAACAGACTGCTTACCATTTCTTTAGATCCCTGTATTTGAGGCACTCACAGCAAATTTGAAGCAGCCAGAACTTGGCACATAATGGTTCCCGTGCCATTGCTTGCACTCACTGAGGCAGCATCCTATCAGTGCTGGCAGCGAGCAGCTCCAGAGGCAGCATCCATGTCAGCCTGCTTCCTGCACTGTCTGTGCCCAAATCCAGCCTTCCAGCCTGCAGGAAGGCAGGTTTTGCTGTTCTTAAATCGACAGATCAGGAAACAGAGGCCAAGAAGAGCCATCTAGTCTGCCTGCTCCTGATGTTTGCAGCCTGACCATGGATTTATGCCCAACTTCATGAGCTCTATTTGCTGCTACTTTGCTGATGAAATACCCTTAGTGACTAGCACAGCCAGAAAGGAGGCACCTACTCCAAACAAGAAGCAGGCATAGACACACTGGGGTATGTGTACAAATTATGGACTCAGCAACTGTGTTTTTTTCTAATTTAAATGGAATATGCTTGGAGATGGTGATAGAATTCAATGGATTCAGGATTTTGTCATTTGTCTGCTGCTGGGTGAGACACAGAGGGCCTGCATGGAACAGCTCCCTGGACCACAGCAGCTGGGTCCTTTCCAAGCAGCTTTCTTTACCAAACAGGAGAGTAGGAATTGTGTCCTAGCTGACATGTGGGCCCCCCTACTGGACATGAGCATTCCCCAGGCACTATCATTACAGTTAAATGTGTTATCATTGCATGTATTTTGCAGGCAGATGATTTAAGCTTTTTTGCTAATTAATTATTATTGGGCTGTACTTCTGCTGTAGAGAAAGCAGTGTGAAGAGCCCTTGTTCCTCCAAGCCTGGAGGTAGTTACTGAAAGTAGGATTTATAAGGTGAAAGATGCTCTGTCTGCTCCCAGTTCCTCTGCAATGCCTTCACCCGTGTTAGAGCTGGGGTGACTCACAGGAAAATGCCACAAGACTCCCAGGGAGGAAGCTGAGGCCAGGTCCTGTGTCACAGGGACACCTGCTGGAGCAAAGCCTCGCAACAGCTGGAGACAGCGCCCTGCACCATGGTTATGGTTTGAAATACAACTGAACTCTCATTTAAATGCAACTAAGCTCTCATTATTTTCTTTCCTCAGCTAATTGTACTGCTCTGTGTCTTTGTTAGATTTCCCAGGCATCAGCACATATGAGCAGATGATTAAAAATTCTCTTTGATTTACATGATAACACAGATGACTGACCTTGTGCAATACCACAGCACTTGTCAAAATGCTGCCTCTGTAAGAGGCTTTCTTGCTCCTGCTGTTTCTGTGAAGAGTCCTGGCTTAGTCCTTAGGGAGGTGTGGGGCTGCACTGTCCCCTCTGACCAGAATGTCATCTGGTGCTGACACTATTGCACAACCTTGAGAAAAGAGGCTGTGTGTTTTGTTCTGTCCCATAAGGACACTGCTTGCACACTGCTGTGTTACAGACAACATCCCACACATCCCCTTCTCTGCTCCTCAGGGGCAACAAGTATCCTTAGAAGCAAGTGGAAGGAACACTCTTTATTCCTCAGGATCACTCTGACAACAAGGCTTGATGCCTGCCATGCAGAGCAGGGGACACTCCTTTGTGTGGTGGCTATTTCTGTCCCTGTGCTGTGGAGCTGTAGAGGTAATAGCTGTTAGTACTGGCTTTAGGAGATTTACTGCTTAAGCATTTAGGAATAATAAGTCAATCACGTTAAATCACGTCTCTAACAAGGAAATTTCATTCTGAATTCTAAAGTGTTGCAGTAATATGCTTAGGAGCAGTATCATTTGGGACTACTAAGGGCATAAAGAACAGTTCCTGTCTTGACAACAAAGCAAACACCTCTGATTCACTCTGCTGCAGCTTGGGTCTAGTATTGATAATTGTGCAACTGATGACACCTGATCATCTCTCTGTGCCTCTAGTGAGCTGTAGGACAAACAAGGGAAGTTGTCATGTTTTCAGTTCCTTCCATTCACATCAGTTTGATGATCATCAGACAATTCACATCCCCACATACCCAAGCCCTTCTGATTGATCAAACAGTAGTGATCTCTAAGATATTTGAATTTGCCTTTCTACTTGGCTGCTCTCCTGCCACTCCTCCCAATTTGTGCTTAGTTGCTCCTCCTAGACGCAGAATCTGGTGTTTTGACTTGTTCAGTTTCATTCCAGTTGTCATCAGTCAGTGAATGCCCCAATCTATTTATATCCCTCTGCAAGGCATCTTGAAAGTAACAACTAATGCAACATTTTCAAAAACAAGGGTAAGATGCTGCAAACTACTAATGTCTAATACTGTGTTGCAGGAATTTAAAATGTGGGGTTGTGCTGATGTGAGTTCCTCAAGGAGAATGGCATTGTCTAGGTCAGATTTCAGTCTCAGTCAACAGTCGATGTGCCCAGGGGAAAAAACAAAGTAATTTGCTGTTTGCTAAAGAGGAATTTGGTAAAACTCAGCTTCTGCTCTTCCATTCCTGTATTATACCTACAAGGCTAATAGCTGATAATCACGGCCATCATTCTGTGGCAAGAAATAAGTGTAAACACATGCCATTAATGCACATACATAAAACAGGGGTAAAATCTAGCATGTGTTAACTATTGTGAGACCTCTCTTCTCCTCCTGTAGTATGTAACCTTCATCCACATTGTAGATCAGGGACAGAGAAGCCCTTTATACCACTGAGTTCTGCAAACACAGCTCCTCAGTGCTCAGGTGATGACTATCAATCACTATAACTTAAATTAGCTCTCAAGTCCATGCAAAGACAGATCTCTCCACTCTTCTTTCTTGTCACCACTATTGATGAGCATCAGTCGGAAGTTTCAATTCCTTTGATAATGTCATTTTAGATGTTTGTTTCAAGCTTTTATGATGCAGAATCTCTCATGGAAAATGACAGGTGATACAGTTCTATAGTACAGATGCTGGACTAGAAACAAATGTTTTGCACAGTACTTTCTCAGTACTCCCAGAATCCATCTAGGCAAAACTGGAGCATGTGATGTACTAATATTTGGTTCTGAAGTAATATATCTACTTACTATTAATGTATTCAGTACAGGAAACTGTCTGCCTTTAGTACTGCTGATACAGCAGCATGTTCAACAACTGCAGAACCCAAATCCTATTTACCAGCAGGTAACCAAGCAGAGGAGCTCAGTGCCACAGCTAGCAGACCAGGCATCACCTCAGATCTCTAACTGACAGAATTCCAGTGTTTTTGCAAACAAGCAGCTTTGGGCAGTACAGAGACTGCAGAGCTCATGAGTGACATCAGTTCACTGGCTTGTGTCTCTCCCAGAACAGCAGCAACATGAACAGTGTATACAGCTGTGTGAGCAGTGAATCCAGGGAAACTTCTACCAGTGCTCATAACAGGCACCTTTGGCACAAGTAATATCACATCCCTTTTGCTCATTTGGAGCACTAGGACATACTCTCACAAATTTCATGTAATGTTTGTACCAGATTTCTCTTGCAAGACATCCATTTCCAATATATTTAGTGTGTGTATATACTGTATATACACTGTGTATGTATATATATACACACACATATATATATACACACACACATATATATATACAACTAAATAATCTTGCAAGGTTTTTCCTGTGTATTTGGAGTCTCTTGAGCGTGTGTCTGCAGTAATTTCCCATAGGTTGTGCTTTAAACCTGCATCTGAAGTAGCTGCACAGCATGGACAGTGTTTGCTGTTCCCTGACTTTCCCTTCTCCCTTCTGCCATTGTGGGCTCAGCTGACTGGAAAGTGGCTCTACCCTCTGTAGTGTCAGAGGATTACCTTCTCTAATGTGAGGGGTGATTGTTTTTCCCTGTGAGGTGACCTCAGGTAATTTTGTCTGCCATGTTTCCAGACATGTGAAAATCAGCTCTCATGAAACTACGGTGTCATGTTTTGCATGTTTTCAATAGTCTCTTTCCAAACTGGCAAAGTTTATATTGTTAATCTACAGCGCTCGTTTCAAGTACAAACAAACATAATTCCAAGAGTACAATATCATTATCATCAGCTTGGGAAAGTGACTATGAAGGGTCTCATTCACATTTTTCAGGAGTGCAGTGGGTTTGCTAGGGACTGTAGCAAAATACAGGTGGGAAGTAAAGACTTTTAGAAATCTACTTCAAGCTAGGCATACCTGTAGTTGGTGGTAATGTGTACAAATGCATGTGAAGAAATTAGCCCATGAGGAAGGCAAGGTCACTGCTGTTTTGGGGATGTTTATCTCAGAAGAGTTGAGCAGAGAAAATGCTACACTTCACCAATCTGTTGGTAGCAAATGTTGCTGTTAGTTCATAGAAGCTGTCTTTAAGTGAGAGGAGGAGGGCATTCCATTCCTTTGAACTTATGGGCTGGCTCGTGGTGGCTTTGGCAGAGAAGGAGTGTGGCTGAGAGCCACAGCAACTCAGTGTCACCCTTCTCCCAGCTGCAGGAAGTAAAATCCATTTCTGTGGGATGAGGTAGCTCTCACTTGCTGAGTGAGGCTAGCCCTGCCAAGATCGAGCCCCTGAGCTCTCCATCTGCAGAGAAGTGCTTTTGCTGATGATACTGAAAAGATGTCCAGATGCTCTTCCTGTTTTGCATTTTCAGGCTGCTGCCAAACCAACTGGAAAGCCATATTGTACAGATGAGGCAAGTCATCTCCTGTATAAATTTGTGTGCAATTCATAGCCCATGCCTTTATTTTACAGCAAACTTTTTTTAAAAGGTCAAACCAGAAATTTGGGAAGGTGTTTTGTCTCTCTCAGGGACAAAATGCAGCCTCATTTCAGTTATAGTACCCAGTTGCTTACATGGCGTTTTAAACTGGGCCCTACTGGAGAAGAAATGTTCAGCAGGAGAGAGTTTAAAAGTAATTAGTAACAGGGGAAGTCAAAAAGGTAACTTTAGTACAAGTCGAAAGTAGTGCATAATAATGATTAACTGGAGAGATAATATCTAAGTGGAGAAAAGAACAGTTAATTTATCAAGATAAACAATAAGATAGTTAAAATTAAGGGGAATAGAGGAAGAGATAATTAAAATCCAGTACTGTTAAATACAAAACCACACTTTGCAGGAGCTAGGTATTTATTTTTTAATCGAGCCCAACTGAGCAATCGAGGCAATGCAAGGTATTGGTAAAGAGCTCCTAAAAGAACAGTGAAGCATCAGTGTAAAGGTATCCTTTAGGAGACATTTAATCTGCGTATAAACAAAATTGTTTTGCTTCTATTTTGCCATCAGCATAGAAAATTGCAGCATGTCTCTATTTGTCTACATCTTTGTAACCTCTAACAGGAGGCAAATGGAGAATAAGAATGTGATGCTGGCATAAGTCAGCAGTAAGGAATTTTTAGTGCATTCAGTCTTAGATGTGTGAAACTCATATCAGAGTGATAGATAAAAGATACATAAAATGCCCTATAGAAAAGCAACAAATTCTACTGTGTTGCAAGAAGGCAAGCAGAGGAGCTGGGAAATAAAGGGGATGTGAAATATGGAACCAGTTCCTCTGTCCTGCATCAGAGTTTTGCCGTTTTGTTTTGTTCATTTGGGGTATTTTATTTGGTTTTTAGCACTTTACTATTAAATAGAACTGGATTGATAGTAACATAGTGTGGTCCAGAATTTTGGTGATGGGGAAGCAAGCAAATTTGGGCCTCTTTATAGATATACCCTTTCTACCCTAGTTCTTAGAAGAAGTCTATTTGTGAGTATAAATATATTTGTGTTTTATACCCTCAAAATGTGCTGGAAAATACACGAATTTTTAGACCCACTTCATGGCCTAAGAAAAATTACTTGAGTGAATTAGATGGTTTATCTGGGATTACTCTGCCAGCCAATGGCACAATGAAGAATGGTAGTTTCATTTTCTGCCCTATCACTGATGATGCGCCGTGGTGACAGGCAATGGGATTTCAGACATTCATTGTAGTCTTAGAGATGCCAGCTCTTGTCTCTCCTGAGAATGTGTGGTTGGGGTTTCATATTTGCCAAAAAAAAAATTGGATATTGCCAATTGCAGGGGACTGAGCTGGGTGGGGAAGTAGGGTGGAGAAAGCCCATGGACTTCACAGGAAGCTTCCAGCAAAGCAATCAGCATCTATCAAAATACCTGATTTTCTATAGGGGGTTCTTCTGTTGGGTGTTTTTAAATGATCAGGACATTTAAAAGGGGGAAATATGATCCACAAATGGGGCCACAGGTCAGAGGAATCTCAGAGGTGCATCTGTCATAAGTGTGTTCGTGGATAGCCAGAGAAGGAGAGAGAAGATGATTTAGAACAAAAAGAAAACTCCCCAGTGCCAGCTTCTTTGTTTGTTTAAGTACCATCAGCCACACATCTTTGACTGCAACCACTTTGTAAAGGCAAAAGACATAAAAGTGTGCCTTTCCTAAGAATGTCTCTACTCTCTTTCATCTGGCAGCCTGCCCTAGTAATGTTTCCAAGGCAGAACTTCAATGGGAAGCTGAAAACTATCCAGAATTTGAGGTTTATACAATTCTAACATTTAGCATTCAATAAGATTTATCAGAGGGCATATGCTACCATAATTTTTTTTAATGCTGTGGATCCCTTTGAAAAGAAAATAATTTTTTTCCCTGGGTAACAAATTCTTCCCAAATCCCGTTTCACTGCAGCAGGAATTTCTGTAATGGACTGAAGCTGATTAAGATCTATAGCAGTTTGAGAAGGAATGGTGTTTTCATAACTTAAAAATAATAATAATGGAGGGGCTTTTCTGCTTTAGATGCTAATATGTGTCAGGAGCAAGGTAAAAGATGTCTTAGAAAGTGCTTTTTCTGTAGATGAAATGTATTGTAAGAAAACACGTTTCCCCATGTTGCAAAAGAAAGCGAAAGATAAGCATTGAAATACCATTTATATTTATATATCACCTTTCATTCTGAAAGAGGAACAGCTGATTAGAGATTGCCCTGGTTAGAGAAATCCCTTCACCCACCGCAGAAATGCAGCCACCCTCAAGAGAGAAATTTAGCTGCTGTTTAACAGTGTATGGCACAATAGTGTGAACAAAAACATTCTGCCAGGTGAATGGGGAATATACTGGGGAATTACATTCAGGCAAGGCTGCTGTGTGCAGGCTAAAACTAAGCCTGGGGTTTGAATTAAAGAAAAATTTGATCCAGGTTATGCTCATGTTTTCAGCCTGTGACTAAACATGGTAATGCTTAAATGCAGAATNTTTTTTTTTTTTTTTACTCACATCCACTTTTTTCTCTGCAGCACATAGATTCTCCCCTCACAAAAGAAAAGAGAAGCTGCCAGGCTTTGCCAATGAGAGCAGCACTGAACCAGATCCTAAAAGTGGAGCAGTAGAATTCAAGAAGTGATCAGGGGCCACGTCACTGGAAAGATCATCCACTTGCTACTCTGTGTTTCCTTTCACTTCCTTTTTCCCCTCTTTCAATCCCATTATATCTCTTTCTGAAATGGGCTCTTAATTCTGTTTCATGCAAGGATGGCAGAGATTCTTTTTAGTGTTGAGTCACCTAAATGGGATGTTTGGGTATCTTCCTCATGTTGGGTACTCCCAGACAGATGAGACATCATGAAAAAGATCTGGTGCCTGATGAGCAGAAACATCACAACAGATGTTTCAAGCATTCATTGTGCTGGCTGCTTAGGACAAAATCTTGCAGACCACGGTCTCTTGTTAAGGCCACCAATATGAAGTTTTGCTGTTTCTTCTTTAGAGGTAAGGCACAAGATATTTGGAGCAGGGTGTGAACTGCAGCTGGAAATAACAGATATTTCTTACAATTAAAGGCATCTGAGATTAATTTAGAATTACTTATGTACATGATCCTGCTTGGTATATTCCAAGTGATCCCATAAAAATCCTGCAATATTAAAATGCCTGGCTAATTGCAAAGACAGTTTTATGCTCAGGTGGCCTCTGGCTGCCTGGGACTGGTTAGGGTCAGGTCAGAGCTGCAGGTGGGCAGCAGATTTTAGCCACAGACTTCTTTGTTCCAACCACTGAGGCTGCAGGAACCTGGCACAGTAACTTGCTGCTCCTGATTTTATTCACAGAGAAGGTATTACTATTCTTCCACACATTGGAACACTGAAAGACAGGCAGCAGGCTGCATCTCTGAGAAGGTCTGTTCTGAAAAGGCTTGCACTCTAGTGGCAGTGATGTGCTAAACTTGACATTTTTTCCTCTTATGTAATCAATTTCCATATCTCCTAAGTTAGTTACCAGTTCCAATAATGGAAAACTAATTTGTTGACGTCCCAGCTTGGTGGCTCTTCATGTGTGCACACACAGAAATTCTCAGCAAACACCAATGTTGGAAATTACTTTTTAAAAGTCATATAGGGAATCAATTTTGCAATCAGGAACAGATAGAAATCCTGACTTATTTGTTACTTTCCTGGTGCTCTTAGCTGATGGATACCTGCAACCTTAATTAACTCATTCCGTATCCTAACTGGTGTGTGCTTTCTTCAGGGAGCTGCAAATTTAGTCTTTTCTAACTCTGCTTTAGTACACATCAAAGGTAATCAAATTCAAGCTACTATCTATCAGAAAAGAATGAAATTAAATGAAAATTACAGCTAGGACTCAATTTACAGTAGTTTGTGATGTTAACAGCTGTGCTTAGTATTTTCCAAGATGTGATCCTTGCTCCAAGAAAATAAAACCTCTTTTTTTTTTTTTTTTTTTGGCATTTTAGCACTAGTAGGAATAAATCTATCACCTGGAGGTAAGGAGTTTTCAAATAGTTCAAGAATATTTATGGTTTTTAAATCCAGTTCTGGAAAGGTGGAATGTATGCCGCAAAGAGGTGAAGGAAGTGTTACAGCTTCTTCCCAAAGTTCTTACCTTTCTTTAACTGCAGATGGATGTTTCCTTGCTTTGGCATAACTATGACAAATGACCCATAAAATGCCTGTCCATTTGCCTTATTCACATCACTACCTGCTCTGAAAATTATCTCTGGGGAGGGAGAGAGAGGAGAGAAAGGAGTCACAGCTCTTTTCAGCAGCAGACACAGCACTGGTGGTGGTGTGGCTGTCACCATCACAAGTGACTGATCTGGAGCTAATAAAAGGGCAAAATTCCTTCCCCCTCCTTCCCGGGAATTCTGGGCCAGATCACAATGATAAAATATCCACTCTACAAGGGGAAGCTTTGATATTTTTCATGACAAATTGTGCCAAAATATGGTTGGAAGCGTAATGCCTTCCCCAGTGGTAATGTCTGGGAGGAATTTCTGTGCTTTCAGTGATGAACTGAGGTAATGAAACTCTTGCCATGCAATAGGTCTAAACTGAATTGGGGGTGGTAGGTAAACTGCTCTCTTTCTTGAATGCTACCTGGTATTTTCTGTTCAGCTAATGGTCACAAATATCTGTGACTATTATAGAAAAGTCCTTATTTTTAATTCATCCCATATAAAAATACAGAAATTCTGTCAGGCTGTGTTTCTCATCTGTTCAAATGAGTGGGTTTGGGTTTGTTTTGTTTTCTCCACGGCAGTGCTGCTGCATCTTACAGACTAAAGTGAATTTTTACCCCATAAACACCAAGGAGGCAATTTTGGATTTGATTCAAAATATGATATACGAGTTTGTGGGAACAGAATGAGGATAGGAGTTTGAATGCTTTCTTGAGTCTCTCCAGCTCAAATAACTGTAAAAATCACACTTGGCAAGGAGGTAAATTACCAAATCTACACAATCTAGTCTGAAACAAACATTTGTTGCTACAAGTTATCACTACTTATATTATTTGAATTCTTTAAAAATATACCCTGCAATTTATTTGGCTCTTCCTCATTAACCCAATGATTGATGCTTTTCCAATATTTCCAAATCCATTTGGCCAAAATTTCCACTGATGAATAGAAGACTGAGATGAGGAAAATGATTGTGAAAAACACAGAATACATTTTAATATTGATGGTGATTGTTTATTATTGTTGCTGTTTTTGCTGTTGTTGTTATTATTATTATTACTATTATTATTATTATTATCATCATCATCATCATCATTATCCTGTGACATTAGGTCACTATAAACTTGCATATGTCCTTGATGTATTAAGGGAGAGTCATGATTTATATGTGGGATGTTTGGCAACTGTAAAAGCAGATGAATCCACTTCTCGTTACTTGTTTTATGAAAAGAAGTGCTAAAGCTAATGTGAGGAGAGGTTATTTCTTTTACTGGTAAGAAGCATCAAGCAGTTGGTTTATCATTGTAAGAGTGATAAACCAACTGTTTATCCTTTACAAGTACCATTTAACTGTAAATTGTACCTTTTTTCTGTGCTATACTTTTAAAGATATAGGTAAACATTTAAGGATTATTCAAATGGACTGTTTGATAGGAGCTTTCACTGCAGGTTGCAAAACCATATGGTCAAACTAGCCAGATCACTTCTAGAACAGTCTCATTAAATGTAGAACAAACCCATCTGGCATGTGAGAGTCCTCTCTGGGTGATGGGTGCTAACACCTGGAGCACGTGTAGTTTAGTGTTGGTTTAAAATGCTGGGAGTCCTAAAAGTAGCCTTGACAAACTTCTTTGTAAGGAAAATACCCCATCAGGTCTTACTAGATTTCTTTTTCTTTTGACTGAGGAATATCTGTATGGTTTTGAAAGTTCTTTACTGGTAAGGTGGCAGTTCTTCTTTCCTAAACCTCTAAGAAAACACTGGTGGTTTTCTGGAAATCTTTGCTATGCATTAATACTTAACACATTTCAGTAGTTGCCTCAGTGCCCATGCACGGGAGATGTCAGTGGGGGCCAGAGACGCAAACTTCTTGCAATATGAAAGTTATCAACAGTGGGATGCTCATGATGCAGAGGAAGAAAAAAAATCAGGGTTTTTTATTAGGTGAGAAATTAATTTCCTTTTCCCAGATTAGCAATCTGTCATTTCCATAGGATACAGCAGTCAGACCAAGTGTCCAGTGTGTCATCTTGGAATATTGGTCTGCTCTAAGGCAACTCACAGGTGGGGGGAAGATCCTTTGTGATCTCCCTGAGCAACTGGTAATAAATAATTGCTTAGTACATGCTAGAGGTACACTGAAGAGCATGCAAATAATTCTCCACCATCAGCAAAGTGTGACTGAGATCTACCTGAAAATACAGTAACTCTCTGATGGTGACCTGCATGAGGCACTGCTGCTGCCTGGGGTCCTTCTTTAACTGAGTTGAATTTTACCACTAGTTGAAAGGTCTGACTTTTCATTGCAACTGCTAAGTGCAGGAAGCCAGCACGGAGGATCCTGGAGTGTTCTATGACTGCACAAAGCAGAACTACCAATGACTTGCAGAATATGTGCTTGTTTCTTTTCTGGACCAAATAAAATCATTTTCATGCTTGTATAGCACGTACCAGGTATCAACCTCAAGCTGAAAGTGCCTTATCAAGCTCACACCCAGCAAGGAAGGTGTAGAAATGGTAGGAAGAGCATGCAGATAGCCTGAGTCCAATCAGCTGTCACACTCAGAACTGCCCTTCCATCTTTGCTCTTCTGAAGCTGGGGATTGTTGTCAGCAAACATGAAAAATGTACTAAACCTTTAGTTTAGTTTAGAGTATAGCAAATTGAGGGACTTTTAATTTGGGAGGAAGAGAATGAGAGAAGGATCATGGTCTTCTCTTTTGGTATGCATGGATATTATTGCACTGCTGAAGTTGTGAATCAGCTCTAGGGAAATATGGGAGAGCTGCTGTGGGCAGGATCTGCCAGTAAACTTGGGCCTAGGATCACTGCACATTTGTAAGCTGTAATCACATCCTCAGCAGGGTATTAGACACGTTTGCTTTCGTGATGCACTACCTTTCTGAGACAATATACCATTTCTCAGCTGTGTGACTTTGTCTCCTAGGCAGCTAAAACTGGAGGTTTACACAGTGATTCTGCAGAGGGGAGTAAATCAAAGAGGAAGAAAAAAACCTCAGGATTTCTCTGGCAGCTTGATGGAAAGCATGGTAAGACTAAAACTAAACTTAAGAATATCTCACTGCCTGGCTTCTTTTACAGGCACTGGCACAAAATATAACCTCTTTCTCCATTTTGCTTAGTTTAGATTTTCCTGACAGTGCTCTCATTTCTGGTTGCCCAAAATGTTGCTCCTGTTTGTTTTATAACACAGAAGCGCCTCTTCCATGTAGGTAGTAAAATAAATAGCAATTTTTGCATCTCACAGCATGGAATTCTTATTGAAACAATATTTTTACTGTTAAATTTCACTTTGGTTGACTCTGCAAATATATTAAGCTTTCAAAATCAGATGTCCATCTTACCAGTATTTTATGGAGAATCTTGAGGGATCCTAGTAGAGTTCAGGATGGAATTGCCCCCGTGCTTTTACCTAAGCAATTAATAATTTATTTGGTGGTACCTACTGCGTATTCCTTCTGACCTCAAGATAGGAGTCAACATTTCTTTAAGGATTCAGGCTGCCTTTCAAAATAACTGCTGCAATGATAATGGAGCAGGTATTAGGTTACTTAAGTCCTGGCTCCAGCAGCACACAGAGGTTTTTTCTCACTGAGTGGGACGTGAGGTGAGCAATCCCCCACAGGTCAGTTCAGGAGCAAGCTGGGGGCTGGATGCACAGCAGGTGAGGGCTGGGCATGTGCAGAGCACTTGAGCACACTGCAAAACTGCTGAGATTTATCATTCCCCAAGGCACAGGTAGATGGCTTTGGCACAGAATATTGCTAGTCTTTCATTTTTGTAGCGCATCTTTTATCTGTTTTCTCCTTAAGAGAAAAATAAACAATGTGTAAGGTTGGTGGGGATCCAGTCTATCTTTCCAACCTAAAGGAAAAATCATGATTTTTTGCTGTTTATTTTTTTCCAAGAAAAATATTTCAAAATAGTGACTCTGACTAACAGAGTGGAAAAATTAAAATGAAACATGCAAGAAGCATCACGCCCAGTACCCAAGCTGCTGCCAGTTAAGAGGAATGTGTTGGTTCGTCCTGCAGAGAGGTGTAGGAGCCCTTGGGAAGTGCAGAGATGCCCCAGCAAGTTCCTCCCTGCCACCACTAGGAGCCAAGCTTTGGACACCAGAGTGGTGGCTGGGTGAGCCCTCAGGGATTTCAGGCAGCCAGCATTGAGTTAGATTTTATGGCATGTGTTTTGTACATGGCTTAGCACAGGTAAACCCAAGGGTTGGTGGAGTGCAGAGCTGGCTGTATGCATTGAGCTGCAGCTCAGGACATGCCTGCTTGGGATCTTCCAGAATCTGTAAATTTGTGGTACTTAAGAATTGGACTCAATTGTGGTCCTTTCCAGCTCAGAATATTCTGTGAATGCTGTTGGGCACAGCAGTAATGCTCAGTGAGACACAGCCCCAGCTTTGAGGATACCTCCCTTCTGAAAACATTGATCCAACCATCTACCAAAGCTTCAGGCTTGGTGGAGGTCTGGCAGGCAGGAAGGAGGGGGAGAAGCACTGCAATCCAAACCCATCAGTAAGCAGTTAAGGTCCAAGGAGAGTATTTCAAAATCCAAGGTGGAAAAACTTTGCAGTGCTGTATTACATGACTAATAAAGCAGACAAACATCATCAAACACCCACAATACATTTATAGGCTTAATTTTGAGTTTTATAAAGTGGATTAGAGACATTTTATTCATTAAGGAGATAAAAACCCTTTTTCTGGAACTCGAGTGTTTTATTAAAAAAGTGTGATATTTATAGGTGGTAAAAGAACCATAAAGAGAGCAATGAAATTGTGAGAGAAAAAAAGTCAGTTGTGTAAACTCCTTTAAAAAGAGCAAGGGCATTTCTTTTGCTTAAATCCCTTTTTAATGGATTAATGCATTATTTTTAAAAAAGACAGATTATGTACATGGGTGGAAAAAACCCTGTGGGCCTTTGAGTTCTCTCTTGTCTTTCTCTCCTGCTTACTGCAATTTGTCTCCCAGTAGTATTTAGAGGCCATGAGACAGAGGCCTCTGTGAGTGCTGTGAAGAAGCACTCCTAAACTGAAGAAGCATCACTTGGATGAAAAACTTGGTGGAAAAGTCAAAGTGAGGGTGGGGAAAGGGAAAATAGGGCCTTGGGTTTAAATTGGGCATGATGATTACAAGAAAGATTAATGTGAAGTTGTAGAGCTTGAAGCAACCCCTTTTGATTTGATGCCTAGTATGGGCAGGGCTACTGGGAATAACCTTGTTGTCTTATTATTTACTCCATTTTCATGTCTTTTTTTTTCTCTACTCCAGTTTTCTCCACTATATCCCTCTCTTGCTCTGCAGTTTTTCTTTCCCTGGCTCGCTGTCCTTCCCTCCTCTCTCTTTGGTTTCCTATCTGTAGCATTCCCTGCACTTTTCCTTTCAGAAGCTGTCAGACTTTTCCTATCCTGCTGTCTCCACCCACCTTCTCCATGGCATCTCTTTAGAATTATTTGCCAGTTTTGAAAAAGGGCTTATAAAATAAACGACATTTATAACTTAGCACATGAGTAATATGCTAAAGGTCTTAATTACCTGCCAAAAAGAAATCTCATCAGGAAGATTCACTAGGGATTAATTGTTTTGGGAAACCTGGGGATTTTTTTTCCATTTTCTGCACCTGATTGGACCTTCCAAATGAAGTACTAGGTGCCTTTTCAGCAGGTATTTGTAGTTTGAAAGAGATTTGTGTTAGAGGCTTCTAGGTTTTTGGGGGTTTTTTTGTGAGGGCAAAGAGGCATGTGCCTATACCCAAGTTGCTTGAGAAGCATTGTTACATTGAAGCATTACTGCCCTGAGAAGCATTTGTTGCAAAAGGTGCAGAACTGTCTGTAACATGTTTTGCAGCAGAGTTAGACCATGCACAGTTTTTTGATAGCATGCCCATGGGTTATGCCATACCAAGATAGCCTTTCCCTGAACAGGATCTCTGAGCAAGCACTTTGCTTAGAAGCTACTTCTGGGGAGCAGAGCAGGTAAGATGTAGATCCAAAATGACATTATAGGGCTTTCCTCAAGCCATGAGCCCTGCAAGTGTGGATCTGACAATCCTAACAAAAGATAGCTCTGTAGTTACTTTCTACCAACCCTTCTTGGTGAAGGATTTCATCCTCATTTCAGTGCTGAAACCGTTTCCTTTCACATGCATGTTAAAAATAGATGGAAGCCAGGATATTGAGCAGGTGCCCTTGAAAAGCAATTTTTAAATTTTTAACAGGATAGTATTATTAATCATCAAGAAAGAGAGGATGAGCATGAGATTTCTGGATATTTTCCTGCTCTATAGCACAGGCTCTTTCTGAACAAATCACCAAATCTCCTAGTCCCTGTGTGACCATCCTTCAAAATGGAAATGAAGCATTCCTTTTTCCATTTTGTGTGCCTTGTGTACTTAAGTTGCAAACTTGTTGAAAAATAGTCTGGCTATTGTCACTCCCTCATTGCGTACCTTGCTTTTGTAGTGCAAAGGGGAAACTGTTAGAATAAGGAAAAGCAAACCATCTAAATGTTATTCCTTTTTTGCTTCATTTTTGATCTTCATGTTAAAATGATCTCAAGCCTTCCTCCTGAAGTCTGTGAATTTAAAATAAGAGCACAGGCTCTCACAGTTCTCTCCAGTAAGGAGGAAAGACCCTGGTCCCTTTGTAACCTGGAATTAAACCACAGATAGGACCGTTGTTCATCCTGCTGCTTTTGCAAAGGAGGTTTACTTTTGCTATTTTTTGCAATTATTCCCAGAGATCTTCTATTGCAGGTCACAAACATATGCCAGCTCAATGGTCCTTCAGTTTATTTTTGTCTTCCTGCAAGGTAATCATTCATCCATGGAGTAATTTCTTTAAATGAGGCATTTTAATCCAAATTGCCAGTTAATACCTGCAGGGTCAGCTTCCCTCCTCATCAGCTCTGGAAATGAAGGGAAGCTTCAAAAGCTGCTGTAAAGTTTTGCTTGCAGAAATTGTGAAGGATTTCTGAAACACAGAGCAAAATTAGTAGGACAAGCTCAGAACCTTCAGATAAAATGCAAAACTGTAGGGAAAAAAAAAAAAGTCAAGTGTCAAATTAACTCTTTGTCCCAGTCTCTCAGGTTGTGTGGGTCTGGGTTTAGATCTGAAGGACTCTGTAAGTAAAAATGAGGCTGTAGTCTCACTGCACTGCACTTGTTCATTGCTGTAGACTGAGCAGTGTTATGTTCTTCTGTGCTTCTTCCTCTTGAACTGATTCTCGTATTGTTGTCTGTGATCCCATAAAACTGAATGACTGTTCTACTTCTAATTTTGTGTGTTTATGTAAAAGCAACTACTGTAGTCTCCAGTTAAAATTGAAGAGAACAGGGCAAGCATCTGTCAAATTATCTCTGTGGAAGGTTTTTGAAAACCTAAGCCAGACATTCAGACCACCACCCAAGCAGCCTCCCATATCAAAGTACTAATGGAATTTGAGGGGAGACTACATCCTGTGTATTTACATGGCTTTGTCTTATTAGTAAGTACTAATGGATCCCAAGTGCACAAAAAAAAAATCTCAACTAGAAAAATCATGCAGGTCTTCTATTACATCTTCCACTGGAGTAGTGACTGAATCAATAGGTTCCTCTCTGAAAATTAGAATCTGGGTCATTAGGGCTGAGTGTGATAATTCTTCTAAATGGGGGTGGCTGTCCCCATGCAGTATTGAAGGAGACGAAAAGCATATGGACACAAGCCAAGTTCAAATCAACTAGCTAAATCCATGTCCTGTAGCTCTGTTGGATCTATTGGCTTCTGTAATCTGCAAATTGGAGAGAAAGCTTCTGAACTTTATTGGAAGTATTTTTAAGGTTTTAAGCTTTCAGTCCCATGAAGAGCCTGTGTCCATTCCCCCTGCAATTTCCCACTCTGTACAGCCTCTTTTGCCTGCCAGCAGATGCAGTTTAGCAGTCAGCTAAATTAAAGAACTAATGAAGACAAGAATTAAACAAGAAAAACAACACCTGTAATTAAAAAGGCTGTAAGTTACCAACCACTGTTGTATAATTAAAAATGTCAATAATTGTAGTTGTTCTCTAGTTATTCATTCATGGCTTGTTCCTTTTAGCTTTATTATAAAAGGAAAAATATAGCTACCTGTTAATAATCACAGCTTAGTCTAAAGACTTTCTACACCATTACATGGAGGGGATTTAAAGCTGTTTATAATTTCTTATAAATAGTACAAACCATGTCAGAGTGCTGTTCCATTTATTGGACTCAACCTTTAAGCAATCTGTCCATAATTGCACTAGAAAACGTTCAGAGCAATTTTCCAGGCACCTATGTGGACAGTAAGTATCCTGAATAACATATGATTGTTGTGCTCTGAGCACCAATAATAAGCAGAGCACTCTATGTTCCTCCTTTTAAAGCAAAATGTAATTGTTTCTAGAATACTTGCATTTGAAAAAGCCTCTGAGTGCTTTTACTGATTATAAATTATTATTATGTTTTTACTTTGGAATAATGCAATTATATAACACAACTATGAAGAAGAAATGGGTTAAAGGGAACTGTAGTTACATGCAAAATTGAAAAAAAATCTCATCATATGTTTTCTGTTAGCCCAATTATTTTAGCAGCAGTTGTACAAATTCTGCTTTCTAAGATGGCATTTAGGCTTAGGATGGTTAAGAGCTGATTGCAGTTGTGCTTAGGGTTTTGCACAATATGGAAGTGCTGCTTGACCCATCCAAACTTTCACAGAGTTTTTAGCAGGTTCTGGCTTTCATTTCTCTTTTCCTCCTCTACAAATGTAACTTCAGTTACATTATCTGTGCAGACGATCGACACTGATCACTGTGATACACATGATTCAATCAGTCCAAGTCAAAATCTACCATCCCTCATTGTGTGTCTTCCCCAGCAACTCTAGCTGCTGATGGCTAACAGAGAATTTTTAATTGCCCTCTTTTAAGCCTTCCTCAGTACTCTATTTTACTGTGAAAAATACCAGTGTCCTGCCTTTTGTTTAAACTTTAATTAGACATAATTTGATATTGGATACTTCTAGAACCTACAGATATTTATTCTGTAAGATCTTAGAGATAGTCTACTGTGTGCATGCTAACAAATGACATGCTTTCTTCTAAGTTCTGCCCTTCTCTTTGTATTTTCTTAGTTCTCAACAAATATATCATTCCCCAAACTCCTCCTCCAAAGGTTTTTTGTCCAATCCATCAGCTGAGTATGTTCTATTCCCCTTTGCATCCTGATTCCATCTTCCCTAGGCTGTAATTTCTATGTGTCTTTCAGAGATCCTCTCTGCACCCATCCAGTGTTTAAAGTCCTGCTTCAGAATAATCATTAGTCCACATATTAGATTTCTAAACAAGTATATTTATACTTCTGCCATCAACAGGCCTTGGGAGCAATCCCTCATAAGCTTCAGCTGATTTACCTCATTACTTGTCTTCAGGTGCTTCTTTCAAGCCAGTGACTCTCTGTGTGTGGGAAATGGCAAGATCCATTTTCACCTGGGGGCAAGCTACACATTTACCTCTGGAGGAGGCACGAGCACAGGCAGTTCCCGTGGTTCAGCTAATGTGCTGGAAATCTCCCCTCCAGCTTTTCTCACAGTAACTTGCTCATAAGCCACACCACAAAGCTTCACCTGTCAGCCTCACACTTGCTTTGAGCAAGGCTGATTTCTCTTGTTCTCCCTCAGTTCACACACTGCCGCAGAACATTTAAACAGGTAATTTTTTTGCCATAATGTTTCTTTTCAATTTTTATCAAAAGTTTTTTTCCCCAAATAAAACGTTAAAGGGAAAAGTACAAAGTAAGCCCAAATGCTTTCAGTTGCTGAAGCGAGGCGTGTGCAGTGAAGCTTCTGCTTAACAAAGTGGAAAATAAGAAAGCATTTTTTGTTCCATCATTTATTAAAATTAAGGGAATGAGGGCCTCATTTGCTTAAAAATTGTCTATTAGTATTCACCTGATGGCAAGCAGCCTTAATCTCACACCATTAAAGAAAACAGAAGCTCATTAAATAGTAATTCTTTTTGATAGTGACAGGAGCTTGGGTTTGAGCAGCACTGCTCTAAGTTCCAATGTAAATCGTTCATGATGATCACCAATAAGAGAATTTTTTGTACCTCTCCCCACTCACAAGAGCTTTCATTCCATATGCAATAACTTATGAATGCCAGACAGGGAAAGAGCCTTGCATCAAGGGAAAAAGCTTTCACTGTCAGACTTCTGATGTTCCAAAACAGTAAAGAAGCCACTGGATGCAAGGCAGGGGAAGTAATTCCTGAACAGGGGAGGAGTGTCCTGAGAGACACGAGAGCTCTGGGGGTCAGTTAGTGTTCTTAGCTTTTGGGCAGTACTGCTGTGGTTTTGAGACAACAGGAGGCATGCTGAATTTTTCTGCTTTGCCACCTGCTGTTTGACCTCTCATTACCAGATGTATCAACCCAACATCCTTTTGATGATCTCTCTCAGGCCATTGCTATGCTTTCCCTTCCTCTAAAGGATTTAGTCATTATTGCCACCTTGTTGCTGTGTGGGCCTGTTGTCAGCACTACCTGACTATTCATATAGTAAAGCCCTACAGTAGTGGACAGGGTACTCTTATGCTCATTTTAAACCCATAGCTGAAATTCCCATTCCACTCTGAATGTTATAAAATGTCCTTTGCTCTCATTACAGTCCTCAGTAGTTCCTCTGCTTTGCATGGCACAAATCACTACCTTCACTTCATGCAGCTGAGCTGCTTGTGGCTCTTCTGATGAACAGCTTCAGGCCATGTGGCTCTATTCCTTATTTAACATTATTCTGTTCTCTCCCACACCTTTTCCTGTGCTGGGGATGTCTCTGGGCCAGGCATTGTTTGTTTTGAGTATGTGTGTGGGAAGATTGCTTAGTGCTGCTCCTTAGACATGCTTAATTCGATTAGTGCCAGATTTTCTAGGCCTCCTGACATTGCTATATATAGCTCTTTAGTAATAATATTATCAATTATTTAAATTTCAATTTGTGCTTGCAATGATTACATGCTCCTTTACTGCAAGGGGAAAGAGATCTCGCTTTCCACAACTATATGACCATGGTTTGTCCTCAGAGGCCAAAGTTTTATTTGGCATCAAATGGAATCATTGCTAATACTCATCAAACAGCCATTATCCTATGGGAGTGCTTCTGTGGGTCCTTGCTGTCTCAGGACATTGCTTCTCTGAGAAATTATTAAAGGTTTATCTCACTGGACTGGCTGTCAGCAGATGGGAGCTGACACACTCCTGAACTCTGTCGAGGCAGTTGTGTTCTCCCTGCTGCCAGTCCCAACCCAGGTGCTGCTGGGATCCCTGGCAGCAAAGCTGCTGGGTCTTTATTCTGTAACAGCCAGAGCTGCTGTCTGACTCCCAACACACACCCCATCATCCTGCCCAGGCTGCTTGAAGGGCTGGGGGAAGGTCCTGGGGGATTATGTGCTTGCTTGCTTCACAGATCCTCAGAAAGATATTTCCAGGAAACCAAGATCTCATGCCAGCACACAGAAAGCAGGAGCTGAATTCTGGTTGTGCTTGCCAGATGAGACAGCTGGCTGGGAAAGGTTTGTGAGAAGATTGGAAGGTTAGCATGGCATCCTCTTAATGGCCTTGTTAGCTCTTCTGTACTTCCCTCTCTGTTGCAAATAGGTTTTTACAGCTAGGATTTGCATCAGCATTCATACTTCTGCTGTGTTATTACCTACTGCAGTTGCTTTGGGTGACAAAATCTTCCTGTGTTTAGCACTTGCTATTACAAGAGGTAGATTAGTCCCCTGTCATGTGCTGCAGCAAACACTATGGCCTAGTGCACTGTATACACTTTCACTAAGTGTGCTGTTAATGCACTCTAGAAACCCTGGGTTTGCTACAGCATACATGCTGTGGGCATTCCTTTTGGTGACTCTATCAAGCCAGTGGGTTTTTGTTTGGTGAGGGTTTTTTCCATAGGGATTTTTGGGGTGAAGTGAAGATTTTTACTCCTTTCTTTCTGCCATTGAGTTTTTAACTAACTCCACGGGTTTAGATGTTCACTGTTTTTTCTTTTGTTTGCTGCTTTGCAGTTGGAAAATGGGAATCTGCCCATAGATAAAGCAGCACAGAAAATTAATCTTACCTCACATTTTCTCCGCACAGAGCATGGTAAGTAAAATGTTACCCACTGAAGGTTAAAACCTGCTGGAAGAAAGGGTTTTCTCCCCTCAGATCAGAGAAGCAGTGCAGTTCATTCTGCCCTGGCTGCCCTCCTGCCTACAATGTGTTATTTCACTGAAGCAAGCACCTGTCAGTACTTTACAGAGAACAGCTTTTTGCTGCAACTGAACTAAGGTGAAAAATTAAAAATAATTTCAGTTACAGCTACTCTGTTGGTTTGGGGAAAAATATGAAGAGTGGATTTACTGGGACGAGCAGTAAAGGAGCTGTATCTCTTCCCATCTATATCTTGTCATTCCTTACCCCCTGGACTTCACAGTCATAATAGTAGTCTTGATGATAGTCTTTTCTGGAAGCCAAAACTAAATTCTTCTTGCTGCAAAAACACACAGAATTTTTATGGCTAATTAAAAACAGGGAAATACAAAAACAAGCACAAACACAGAGACAGGGAAAGCAATAGGATTACCTTCTTTCACAGTGCCCCATAGAAAGGAATTGAATGTATCCAGGATGTATTGAGGGTTTTTTGGTCTCTACTAAAAAAAAAAAAAAAAAAAAAGGGGGGATTTTGCAGGGGATGTTTTTGCACATACTAACTTTAGTACTTTAATTTCAGTGGATAAATCTGCTACTTTGGTTTGGTCAGATGCAAATTTTGAAAGGTCTGGCTGGAAAAAAAATAGGTTTGGGCAAAAATCTCAACTTTTTGTAGAAGTGCAGGCTTTTCAGTACAATAAAATGAAAAAAGGTAATCAAAGTCTTGCCTTTCCTCCAAAAGTGGTTCCAATAGATGATGTTGAACAAATCCTTTTTCAGCTGCCTGGAGCCAGTGATGATCATAATCACAAAGGGAGTAAGAACATGAAAGAATAATCACAGCATCATAAAATTGCTTTTGGAGAGATTTTTGCTGAATTCCTGCTAATTTGAATGGGAACCACTGCCTTGGTTTGTGATAAAAATGTAACCATAGCATAACTCTCATTGCTAACCCCTTTCTTCTGAGCAAGCAGTGGATGTTGTTGTACCCCCTTACAAGTCCTCTCTTGTAAGATTTAAGCAAAATGTCAAGTTAAAACATGACAGTTCGGGGGCGATGACTCCACAAAATTCAGATGTAAACACTAAATGCAAACTCGAGTTGCTGCACTCTGGCTTAGCCTGTCTGCACTAAGGCATGTTGTTGTATAATTCCATAGGGTTCATTTCAACGTGCAATAAAAGCATGCATTTTACAAGCATGGCATTAGATCTTTCATGTGGTCACAGTTTACATTATTTCTGCAGAAATACATGATATGCTGTGATCTGCAAAGCACTGTACACGTCCATTAAATATTACATGAACACCAACACCATGGGGAACATGAAATATTGAATCTGAGCAAATGGATAGCTCAGCATAGGGGAATGCAGAGATTTTCACCTGTAGGCCACCAGTTAAAAAAAAAGTTCAGATTAGTGCCAACACCACACCAGATATAACTTGGCAGGTGTCCATTGGCTGAAATTATTCATGTCCTCCTGTTGGAAAAAGGGTTATATCACACAAGCCATGGTTGTTTGTGGCACCCATGAGACAGATCATTGTTTCCATAGAACAGCTAAGGTTTAAAAAGACCTGGATACTGTGAACTTTCCAGGCATGTCTAGGACAGGGTCAGAGCCTTAAGACTTGAAAACTGCACAGGGGTTTTTATTCTCTCTGCAGAAAAAGCAGTCTTCCTTCTCCAGGGAGGCTGGGCTGTGAGGCAGTGATGTGACTGCACAGCCTCCCTCCAAGCCCTTTTCTTTGTTGGCCACCTCATCTTTTCCCAGGACAGCACAAACCCTGTCTGCTCAGGGTCTCCCACTGGGGAAGCATTTCTGGACCAATCTCACTCTTGCTGCTTCTTTGCTCTTCTCGCACCCCCTTGCTTTAGGTTTTGTAGCTGCTCCTGCCTGGAAGGCAGCAATCACTGATGCAGTTGTTAAGCTCAGGAGACATAAAGCAGATGTTCTTAGGACCCTGACTGGTGGGGATCCATGAAGAGACTATTTCCATAACAGCAGCTCCCAGTTGGACTCATTGCTATTTCTTCCTTATTTTCCTAGTCTGTGAATTCCTTACTCATCTCTTCAGCACAAAAGCAATGTTCTTCTCTGATAGATACCATCTTTACTGATAAGAGGATCTATTTGATTCTTTGATATGAATGTATCCTTATCTATCTCTGCATCTGTCTTCAAGGACATGCCTGGTCTATGGTGGTTCTTCTGTGGATGCCATTTTGTAACAAACAAAGCTCTCTTTTCTCCAAATCTCAACTACAGTAACAAGTAGAGCTGTCCTCTGTATCTTTGTTGTGGCTTCATAAAGAGTGTCCTCTAGGCTGAAATTTGAAGGTTGAAGTTCTGGGATCTAACAGACTAAACTGCTGTGATCTATGAAACCCATGTATTTTGGAGAGTACAAGAGTCTGTGCTGATTGGTCTCCTACCTGATAATGGGGAAGCTGAAGGTGCAACCACCACTACCAAGTACAGCTGCTTCTCTGAAGATCTTAGTGGAGGAGGAAGTGCATAGGATTTGGTGTCCCTAAGACACTGATAGGTGTGGTTTCTAAAAATCCCTGAGAAGTCAGCGTGAGGACTCATGATCCACGGGCAATGGAGCAAGATTGGAAGCAAAATGGTAGGATTCTATGGTTAGGAAGAAGCTCCTCTGGTCTCTTGGTGACTGACAGGTGAAAGCAATGTGCAGTGTCTTACCACCCTCAGAGACAGCTGCCAAAGCTCCTAGTTGTCCTGAGATCTGGGATAAGTGGGAATTGGGACCCTGCATCTCTTAGCACAGCACTGCCTCTGCTACATGCTTTCAGAGCAGACTGCTTTGAGTGTCCCAGGGCTTGGAGAGGGGCAGGAGAGAAGATCCCAGCCCTGTGAGGGCACCAAACCCACACCCTGCCCCAGCTGCGGCTGCCCCGTGCTGTGCCATGCAACAGTGCTGTGGATGTTACCCAAGGGGAGCTGCAGGGCTTTTATCTTGCTGCCCTAAAAAGGGATCCCCGTTTTCCAGGAGTTGTGGGCACCCATCCCACCTGCCTGCTCTGCATGGTCTGAGCAGCCCCTTTATACACAGAGCTGCAGGGCAGGGCTCACCCTGAGTGACAGGGACAGTGGAGCACTTTAGGGCTCAACCTCTGGCTTCTCCTGCCCATCCCTTGGCATGCAAGGAGCAGAAAACTCCCTCTTTGTTCTTCAGACTGAAGGGAGGGGATGGTGGTGTCACAGATGTTGGTGAAAATACAGGTGAAAGTGCCCTTAAACAGCTGAATAAGAGCACTGCACTAATTATTTGTGCACTTTTGCGTGAATCCACACCTTGCAAACCTAGGGGAAGTAACCGTACATGGAAAAGCCATGAAGGAAAGGAAAAGCCCATCAGAGATAGGTGATGAGTGGATTTGGCCAGCCCAGCAGACTGGGTTTTGTAGGAAACTAAAACTCATCATCAAAACAGCTGGCTTATTTACTCTGCCATGCTCATAAGCAAGGGAGGCTATTCCAAGGCATGGCTGCAAAACTGCTTTTTTAGAAACTGCAAAACTGCTACACCTGTGTTTTGTGTCTATTCTGTGGCTAAAAGTCACATTTGTTTAATGACAGGGGGGAGAGCTGGGGGAGATAATGGCAAGCCCACACTTGATTTCTCTCTTTCAAGTGAGCCTGGGCAGGCAGAAATGGACACCTCTGCTGTTTATTGCAGCACAGATCCACAGTGGCACAAAGCACTTTGGCATCTAGCACAGCCACTGCTTGCCTGAATTTACGAGCAAATGAAATCTGTAAGAGCACTACAAGGAATTCTGAGTGGATCCCATCCCTCTGCTGTAAGGTCATTATGCAGCACAAAATTAGGCAGCCTCAGCTAACAGCTGATGTCTCCAGCACACATGAGCCTGAAACACAGCAGAGGCTGGAGGAAATCCCCATGTTATTTTCTAGATAGTCTGTGGGAGTACAACAACAACAAGAAGAAGGTAATAAAATGTACAAGTCAGAATGGGCTGGCTTGCAAATGCAACTTGTCAGTGCAGTGCAGAAGCCCTACTGAAAATTAATTTGCCCCTCCTGCAACACGCTCTCCTTAAGGTGTGAAGTCCAACATCATGGATTTCTCTGCGAGATCAGGAGTAGAAATTACAAGCTCTAGGCAGTAATTCAAATTGATTATCACATTCCTGCTTGTTCACACCAGTATCTTGGTTTTGACACCAGTGTTGCACAGCTGCTGAGAGGCAGCAGATGCCCAGGCCCTGGCATCAGATCTCCGTGGAGGAGGAATTGGGCCATATTCTAAGTGGGCATTTCAATTGTCCTTGTTTTACTTAAATGAAATCACCTGTGCTAAAATGAGCACCCTGGGAAGCCTGGGGAACCCTGGGGGAAGCAAAATCTGCCTCCCCTTTGCGGGACTGAAACCACCAGCACTGGGGCTTCAGCCTCTCCTCTGCTTCATGTAGCACGTTCATCCTGAGAGGCCCTGGTGGAAAAGTTCTTTACAGGACAGAGCCCAAACCACCAGAACCTGTCTTCCTAAAAGATGTGGAGTTGCTTCAGTGCTATGGAATGTATGAAAGCAGGTATGTGTGTAGTTGTGCTGCTTCTCAGTCCTCTCATGAAGCAGATCACTTCTAATATGAAAAACAATGCACAAACTTTCCTTTTAAAAGAAATTTATTATTTTGAGTGTGTAAAGGAAAGTTTGTCTCCCCTTCTTCCACTACAACTCAATTTCATCTGAAAGCAGAGATAGTCCCTATTGGCTTCCTGCATCTTAAAAGTGCTGTAAACTTTGATGGTTTTCTTGGTAGGAAAGGAATTGTCTGGCTTCTCTTTTTAGTCATGTTCTCTTTCTTTATTTATTTACTTATACTCTGGGAGTGTTGAAGTTCACTTGAGGCTACAGGAGTTTGAGAATATTTATTGTATATCTTTTTGAATAATAGATGCATTTTTTTCAAATGAAAATCACATGAAAAATGCTTTAATATTTCATATTGGAAAAAAAATCTCCAAACTTCATTCATCCTGAAACATAATATTTCTTTCTGTGATTTTGTAATGTTTATTTTATTTCAAATGAAACTTATAAAATTTTGAAGATGTTAAATTCAGAAGTTTAATAGGTTTCATTTTGAAAAAATTTATTTTTGTTCACTACATTTGTTGATGATGTTGAATATTTTTTTTTCACCAAGGAAATGTTCAGAAAAACTGTTTTATTAGGCCTGGTGTCTTAAGGCTTTTTAAAGTTTATTTAATGTTTTGCAGTTGATGGAGCCATAGATAATAAATCCTTTGGATAGAGACTGATTTCATTTTGTTATCTGGATCAAGTTGGTTCTGATTAAAACAGGGAGCAAAGTGGGGAAATGCTTTTATGAGCTTTCTTTTTGTGCTCACAACCACCTGGAAGGAAGAGCCTCATCAAAAAATGTTCTTTAGCAATGCTTTAACCTCTTCTTAAAACATTTCTTTACCAATTAACAGCCATGAAATCAATAGCTCTTTCCATTTATAAAAGCAAGGTTTTAGAAGTTGGTTTAGGGTGATATTTTTGTTTTTATGACTGCATATCTCCCAGAAAAAAAAAAAAAGAGACATAAAACAATGATAGAATCATATAAGCATTCAGGTCTGAATTCTTCCATCAATTATACATGGACATGCTGGTATTTTACACAATATCTTTAAAAAACAATTATACTGTTTTGATTATCAGAAAGTATTGAGGTGAATATTCTGTTCTCCAAAATTCATAGCTTTACATTAGAAAAAAAAACTCGGAGTAGCTGCTGTAATGCTTTTATTTCAGAAGCATTACTTTTGTGATATAGTTGCTCTGTAATAATGTGCCTACATGTTAAAAGTGTGGAAGATTTATTGATGCATAAAAGCTGAGGTGGAATGATAAGGACAGAAAGATTGATTGAGCCATGGTTGTTGCTTCTTTGAATTTTTGGGTTTACTGGACTTTTTGTTTTGAACAATTGATGGCAGGGGAATAATAAAAGACAGTGACACAATATCCATTCTGTTTCCCTGGGCTGGCCAGATAAGCTGGAAATGCTGGAAATGCGATCTGTGGGATTTTTAATTGACTTTTCATTAACAGAAAAAGCAATTAGAAAAGGGTGCAGAGAAATTTTTTAATAATGACTGTTAGGACTTCAAAGAGCTACAACACTTTTCAACTTGAAGGAAAGTAGCATAAAAATAAAAGCAGAAAAGTTGGGAATTTATTGCTTGTTCTGGCTTAATGATGTTTTGTAGTTCCTAGACTCTTTTAATTGTTCTGTTGTGCTTAGCATTTTGTGTTAGGCTAAGCTATGAATGTTAGTGGTGGTTTAACCTTGCTGGAATGTCAACTACTGGCATGTTTCATGTGACCTGGGGACTCACACCCAGTGTGTAAATAGGAAAAATCTTTCTTGGAAGCACAGCCTGGGAGGGTCTGTGTGAACCAAGCTTCTGCTTTAAAGCACTCCAATGAACACATCCCGTTCAACATGATCTGTTTTCTAACCTAGCTGGGCAATTAGGTATATGAAAGAAAATAGGATGGATGCATATGTTCTTAAACTTCAGAATGTGAATCAAGAATGTCATTAATTGTTTCTTCTCGTATTCAAAATGTAACAGGAAGACATTTTTATTTTTAAGGTCTTTTGTTAATTTTGAAGTAACATAGGTATTTTTTACACACACACACATGAGAGAGCTGGTTTTACTCTTTTTTTTTTTTTAACTTCCAAAACTTGTCAGAAGTCACCTCATTTCTTTTTTTCCTTTCCACTTCTAAATTCATTTAGTATCCATGAAAACTGTCAGATAAATAGTGTCACACATCAGAGCACAGCCAATTTGGGCAGCACATAAGCTTTCTGCATCTTGCTTGAGGGTTTGGGGGGTTTTTGCCACTCTATTTCTGGCAGAATTAGAGGAATTACTCACAATGAATCATTAGTCTGACAAATTTTGCCTTTTCCCTGTTAGTCCAGAAATTGCCCAAGTAATTTGAAGCTCTTGGAAGCTAATGCAAGTTCTTTTTTAAGCTATCCACTGAATGAGATATGGGAATAGCACTTTGAAGATTGTACTTGATAGTCAAGATCTGAGACTTACAGTTTAAATTCTGTAGATCTAATAGTTTAGACTTGAAATTATCTGAAAGTTACACAATGACTTGGATATATTAAAATTCATGGTTTGGGTACTAAAAACGCATAAATGTCTGAAGCACAGCTTGAGAAACTAAGTCACAAAATTATTCTTCTTTACTATCTCACTCTGAATTACTTCAAAAATAAAATCTGGTTTAGCCCTAAATGTGAACTGTAATGTTTTAAGGAGTTTCATTTGCCTTTTTCACATCTTGTTTTGTTCAGCTAACTTTGCTTGGAAAAGGACCATTCTGTTTGTTTTCCATGAGTGCCCTTGGTGACAGTCACGAATCCCTGAGCTGCCCAAGACACTGCATGTGGAAAGCAACAACAGGAATTTTTGTCAGTGGGGATTCAGGAAGCTCTTCAGGCCTCTCCTGCACAGCTCAGTTTGTGATCTTAGACACAAAACATGGGGCCACAATTCCCTTTGCACCTGTTGCACCCTCCCTTAGGTGAGTCAATCCTAATTGGATTGATTGCCATGAAGATGTGCATTAGCATGACTTTGGCCTAGCCTTTATTTTGATGGGACATGGGTGCCTCTAGCACCTGTTTTTGACAGGAGTATTTGACAAGTGCTAAACTGAATGCAACTGGTTTCACCTCTATATTGCATTTTATCATTCCAAACTTCCTGAAGTTCTTATATCTTTGTCTTTAAACTACTGTGTGAATAACTAATTAAATTAATAATCTACCTAATATAAAAACCAGGTTTTCCTTAAAAGTGAAAGGGTATTTCCTAGTCCTTCTTTCATTACAGGAGAGGAGAATAATAAATTTAGAGATGTATAATTAGAAGGACCCTAATTTGCTTGGCTGAAGGCAAGCCCTGGTGTTAAAGCTGTTTCAGGGTCTATAAAGACATTTCCTCAGCATTGCCTTGCAAAATGGAGTCGTCTGTCATGTTCTGCAAAGCAGCCAAGTCTAAAATGCTTGGTGGGGGGCATGGCTGCTGGACCCCTTCCAACAGTCAGAGCAGAGAATTGGAAACCACAAATTAAGCAAATAAACCTGATGCTTACAAGTCACGGCTAAAGCAGGATACAGCCAGTATAAATTTTTCCACTATTCATCTCTAGATCTATATCTAAATTCTATGCATACTCATGGGAATATTTCTTTACTTTTATTTGTGTGTATTGTATACTTGCAAGGGCACACACATTAAATTATTCTTTTCTTCTTTTTTCCCCCTCTCTATGGTGTCATTATATCAGAGAGAGGGATCTTGGGCTAATCAAAGCCTATAAATAATCCAAAGAGGGGAAAGAAGTTAAAAATTAGTACAGAAATTAACTCTTCAGCAATTAGTGTTAATGGAAGAGGATTTCAGATACCTTGACAGTGTCTAGCTAAACCCTTAAGCTGTCTGGAGATGCTAGAGAGTGTGTGAGGATCCTTTTCTTAGTTATATGCTTCAGTTAAAGTTGAGAGGGAAGGTGTGTATTAATACTGAAAATGGCTTTAAAATCTATTTTACACATTTAGCAAGTAAAGAGCTGTAAAACTACTGTCAGATTATAGTGAGGCAGCAGTTGGTGGTAACAACAGATGGACTGAGATCAGCAAGGACTATTTCTGCTCTCCCTTCCCCATTCCTGATACGGGAGACACTCAGGTTGAAGCCTGAGAGGCCCTGCAGGTTGTGGGACAGTGACCCAGTCAGCCATGGCCAGTATGGACTCTGGGGAGAGGCAGCAGAGGAGCTCAGGGGTTGCTAAAATTTTTAACAGCCAGCCTAGGAATCATGTGTTTATGACATCCACTTCTACTGAATCAGCTGAGGTAACACAGACCTGAATTAACAGTTTTGGTTTGTTTTAAATCCATTAACATGAATGAAACTATGCCTTGAGTGAGAAAGAGAAACTGGTACGTTAGAAAGAGACTGGTACAGTGTAATGTGTGTAATCTGAGACAACAAAACACAATGGTTAAGGAAGTCAATGAATAGGTAAATAAACATTTTCATTTGTTTGGTGCCTTGGAAGTCTGACTCCTGAAGATCTTTGCCCTGCCCAAATTGAGGTGATGCTCTCTAAACAGCTGATGGCTCCTGTTAAAACATGGCTTGGTTAAATGACTAATGCTGGAGGGCATGAGTCTCCCCTTGCTGCACACAGAAACGAATTGCTACAAAGTGCTGCCTGATCCAGCTAAGCACTAAGGCATGGGGACAGATGACATGTTTGAAGTGAAGTGTTGGTCCAGAAGACTGAGTCAGCTTGCTTGAGATAGGTCTGCAGAGACCCACTCCTATGGTCTTTTGAATTCAAAACCCCCAGAAAGTTATACTTCACTTCCTCTGATTTCCTATTCCCTGGCATTTCACTGTTGTTTCTTTTCACTTTTGCTATTATTCTGACCTGCCAACTGCAGATTTTCTGAACCTTGAACAATAGCTGTGACTTTGCTGTGAGAACTCAGAAACTCATTAACAGAAGGACTTGGCTTTGAGCAAATGTCACATCACATTAGTGTAATTCTTAGGCACTAGCTAGCTCTTAGCTTGGCCCATTCATTCAGGCAGAGTTCAGAATGCCTCCTTGCTGTATCATAGAGATATTCTGATGATGCTGATTACTTTTGTCTCCATCTGTTTTGATTGATAACTCACGCAATTATTAGCATTCTGAACACAGCAGGAGCTTTTCTCAGCTCTTGTCAGCATAAGAGGACAGTGGCAAGGAGGAAGTGAATTTGTGAGCAGTATCCCAGGGAAAATAACCTACAGGGTCAGAAAGTATTAATGAGAGAAGTGCTGATATGATTAGATGCTGTGCATGTGTGTGGTACACACATCCTGCATTCTGCTCTTCTTGGGCTGCAGCCCCGGGATCTCACAATAACCAGGATGAAGATATCTGAGGCTTACTACAGCCTTCCACAGTGTTACTAGCATCTGCCTTTACAGGTGGAAGCCAGGGTAACAGTGGGCTTAGGAGTCAGCAGCTGTGTATGAGATTGCCATTGAAATGGCTCTTCCTGGGCTAACTGGTAATTCATCATTTATTACAAGGACTGCAGGAATAGCACAGAATATTAATTTGCAGTGCTCTGTAGCATTATCTTCAGAGCTCGTCCGAAGGATCTATCTTAAAATGCTACAACAGCAGAAGGGGGATGAAGCTGGTTTTGGGTCTCCCCAGTGCACTAGCAGGTACATTGGTCCAGCAGTGCTTGACAAACTTTGAAGCCTGCATCTGCCTACAAAGGCTCTTCCTTCTCCCCACAATTTACATGGGAGGCTGTATCCATCTCCAGTGCCAACACTCTGGCAAATATCTATTCCATCAGAGGGTCAAAAGAGTAATAAAGTCATTGTGGCAAAAAAATGAAAAGCAAAGAAACTTTATTGTGTTGATGTACAACTCCAAGAGTCTGAATTTCAAAGCATGCTAATTCCTTTCCATAATCTAGATGCTTCCTTTGGGCTGGGAGCACAACCAAAAGTGTCCCTGAGTTCCTACTGCAGGGGAATATCTGAGAAAAATTAAAAAGCTGCCTGACTACATAAATAGGTAGAAGGAAATGGAGACCTTTTCCTGGACCATAAGTAGTAGATCAAGTAGTGAATGTGTGTTCTTGGCTATAGCTGGCATGCACTGTGAGCAAATATGAAATGAAAGGGGTAGGGTAAGCTTTTCTGGGGATCTGAGCAATTACAGAATACTGAGATTATTCCTAAAAGAGAGCTTAGTTTTTATGTTACAATTTTCTCCCCTGACTGGACTATGGTCTGGTGTTTTTATGAAGATGATGGCCCTGGTTGTGTCATTGAGTGGGCATGGTCATCTGGGAATGAAAGCAGCTCACTTTACCTGCTTACTGACTGACATGGTCACAGAGACAAGGTCTGTGTCCTGCCTCAGGGAGCAGAAACTGATCTCTTGTCTATGTGTAGAAGGGGGAAGAACAATCACCAAGGAGAATGAGAGGTGCCCTGTGGAGATGTGGCCACAGAGCTTCCTCCCAGCACAGCTCAGCAGCTCCAGAATGAGCTGAACTGAGCTCAGTGTGTGTAATTCACACAGCTCCTGGGCCTCACACTCTGCCTCTGCTTCCACGTTTCTCAGTGTCTTCCTGGAAGAACTGGGCTTGAGTGATGCACAAGGGCTCAGCCTGGAGCACAGACTCTGCCTCTCAATTGCCATGAGAAGTAAATCTGAGGCTGGAGTCTGTATTCATTGCTAATTCAAATCCTGGCAGCTCTGGGAAACACAGATCTCGTTTGAACCTCTAAAGCTCACTGACAAAGGTACTGCTAAAATCCATAGCTGGTTTCATGGAGTGCAATAGGATTTGGATCTGCAAACAGCCTGGTCTGCACGGGGGCTGATTTGAGATCTCTTGGCCAAATGCAGTACACAATTTTTTTCTACACCTTTTTTTTCTCTTTTTTCACATCTAACTTTGCTTATATGTGGCTGGTGTTAGTGATAGTGATGAAAAGACATAACAATGTAATTTCCTTTTAGAATACAGGACTTGCACTAGAAGGGCAAGCCCAGATGAGGGTGATGCCTGAGGTACTGATGGATCTCCACTGTTACTAATTGGATTATGTCTGGTGGGCTGTCAGCCTGAAGTTAATGGAAGGATAATGAGGACCTAACCATAAACAAGCTTACTTGAGAAGAGTGAGTGAGAATATTTGACACTGGGCTGACTTTTAGGGGTCTCAGGTGACAATTTGAATGAGTCATTGATGTGCTGTTCCACTAGGAAAATTCACTCAGTCCACTATCAATTTCCCCTGACACTTACAACCCTCACAAGGTTTCTGGTGTTGGTTATTTGTTACCAGGCAAAAAGAATTTGATTTTCATACTCCTTAAGCGAAACAAAGTGAGAGAAATAAGTAAGAAAAACAAGGTCATCTCCCATGCATGGTTTTTTAAGTTAGATTCCATTTCATGTGCACACAAAAAAAAAGATAATAGCTGTTTTCTTATTTCTTTGCAGCTTTACTTTCCCTCAAAGTAATGTGCGGGTTTATTATTTTTTTAAGCCAATATAAAAGATAAAGCAAGAAAAATGTACAGTTCTTTTTTCAGAGCGGGCATTAATCTCATGATACAGGATTGGTGACTTCTGTTGGGCTTCCAGCTCCACAGTTCATTATTGATATGTATTTTGGGGGCCATTAACACCATTGCTAAATAGCTGTTACTGAGGCTTTTCCAAATTGAAATTCTGATGTGCCAGAGCAGCATTCTTTATCATTTTACTGCGTGGTGGCCAATGGTAAATCTGCATGAAAAGCAGTCTTTGGGATGGCTGCCCAGCTCTGCTAAAATGTACCCATCTTGAGGGAAAACCATCATGTGGCAGCTCTCTTGAGGAACCTGGTACTTTGCAGTGAAGTATGAAGCACCCAAGTATTAATTTCAGATTAATCTGAGTTACATTTTCCTGAAACAAGAACCTAGCAGAAAGTAGGTTCTCAGCTGAGTGGTGCTGTGCTCAGAGGTGGGGAGGTTGGCTCCAAACCTTGGGCAATATTGTGTAAGAATTTCCAGGCACCTTCTACATGAGAAACTAACTTTCTCAAAAGGTACTGAAAGAAATAAATGTGTCCCAAAGAAACCTTAACACAAAAATATAAGGCTCATTTTTGTGAGATATTGAGGTGAACCACTTCTTCAGGTGAACTGAGGGATGTTAAAGCTGTGCATCTACTCTGGAGAGATTGAGAAAAATATTTGTATTTAGAATAGGCTTGTAAACCCACAAAAAGTGCTCCTGAAATATCCTTGAAGTGCAGCATGGTAAAAATTTGGAAGAAAACAGCTGCCTTCTGCAATGTTTTTGGATGAGGAGCGAAACAGGATAATGTTTCCTCCCAGAATGTCAGGAAATTTTTTTTAAGCAAAAGTTTCTTTTAAGGTTGACTATTACACTTGATGCTTTTTTTATGACAGCCTCAGGTTTGTGAACCACTACATAAGATCAGTGTAGATGAAGACATACAGATAGGACTTCTATGAGAGTTTGTGTTCATTTTAACTTCTAATTTTTCTTCTATCGAGCTCTGTTTGTCAAACAGGGTTTAAATAAAAATTCAGGACATCAAATAGCAGATGGCAAACACTAGGATATTAAAAGTAAAAAGCCCAATTCTATTTCAGTTCATATTTCCTTGGAGAATCTTTAATTTTCATGTTCAGTAAGACATTGCCTGACCTATTCCTTGTACAGATCCATAAAATGTAATCAAAGCAAGGCTTCTCTCAGCATCTCTGGTTGTTCTCTGACTATGCAGGGATACCTGTTCATATTGGATCAATCTCAGCCAAAAAACAATGCTTGCTACACTTTTGCTGGCAGAAGACCAATAACATCCAGGAACAATGGCTCATAAAGTAGGAGAATAATATTTTTCTGTGTCCTCTGTTATGTCTTTCCCATACCTTGAAAAACACGAATGGTATCCAAGATAGTGAACAGTGGCATTTAAGTGACAGTGCTCTCAAGAGAAATGCAAAGTGATGCATTTGGTACCTCAGTTCCTCAGGCTGTCTTTTCACTTGCCACTACAAGGAAACTGTCTTTAGTCTTCTAAATAAACAAATTACTTTAATCTGAAAAGTGCCAAATAGTATTAGGCTTTTCTTAGGAATTAATCTAGGCAAAAGGAAGGCTGGCCCTCTAGGCAAGAGAGTTTTCTATCTATAAACTACTGCTGCTCATTCTGTCTGGAGCTCTACAAAATTAGTATATTGCTGATAGCTTTATATTTTCATTTGCCTGCTCAGCAGTTACATTCCAGTAGCTTCCCCAAACTGGATATTAATGATTCACACTCTACAATTTGTGTATCCATGAAGTGGAATTGCATAATATAAAAAACCCAAAGACCATACCTAGGCACTAACAAGATCTTCCTCTTGATTGACTGGCTGATCCTCCATTCAGCCTGATTTAATGGCAGTCAATGAATTAGCAAGTTCCATTGCACTCTCAGCCTGAAGGAGGGGCCCACTAAAGGCCCTGTGTGCAGCAATGGCAGAGCAGCAAGCTGAACTTTCTATCCTGAGGCTCCAGAGAGCATCAACCCTTCTTAGAGCACCTCGTGGTGATGAGCAGGAGCTGTGGTGTGCTGGAGAGAGCTGGAAGCAGTGACACAAGGATAAGGGCACAGATGGTGTTAACAAACTTCTACTGGTTACTTCTGCATGGGGCACTGCAGGAGCAGCAGTATCCATTCTCCTAGTTCCTCTGGGAAATGTCTAAGTGTTTTCCTTAGACACTCCTAAGAGTGTCATTCTCCAAGTAGAAACCTTCTTTTCTCCTGATGCTAAGTAATGTGCAAAGGCATTGGGTTTGGGGTTTTTGTTTGTTTGTTTGTTTGTTTGTTTTGGGGTTGTTTTTTTTTTTTTTAGCAGCTTCTAATTGCAGCAGCTCATTTTCCCCTCTTGGTTCAAATGAGCTTAGTTTTCTGCTTCTGGGTGCCTTCACTTCCAGGGTATCCACTGCTAACAAAAAAAGCCAACCTCCCAACACTGAGATTCAGCTCTTGCCCAGGAGGGCAGTGTTACAATTGAGAAGGACAATTATGCACTGCTATATTCCCTTGCCTTATTCCACATGCCATAAGAAATTGGGCAAGGAGATGAAGCAGCAGCCATGAACTGCTGATATTACCATTACTTATACAGTCATGAAAACAAAGAGCCCTTGCAGACAGCTCTGCCATTGATTTGTGAGCCTTGGTCGCCCCTGAGCCTGGGCTTTGCCTTTGTTCCTTACCTGCAGCTCCCTGTTCTTCCTCCTTAGCTCAGCACTATGACAAATTAGACAAAAATTATCTCTGTGCTTGTACAGCTTGTGCTGAATCCTTAGTGTGCAGGAGGATCTAGATCATTGCTGGAACAAGATACAAGCTGATTATAACCCCTGCCTATTAGTCCATTTTAAAAGGGTCAAAAAGATGTCCTAATTGTGATAATTGCCTTCTGGCATTGCTTGTGCAACAAACCTTTTGGCTGCATATGTAGGCCTGTGCCCAACAGTAGGCAATCCTGTCTCTAATATCTGAGCTCAGAGATTAAACTTCCATTCCACAGAGCTGCCATCTGCTGCAGCCACTGAAGAACCTTGATTACTGATCTCACACACAGCACTGGCGTTGTCTCTGTGTTTATCATGCCACCTTACTGGGATGACTTGCTCTTGCTAGAACAAACTGAATAAACCAAAATACATAAACACTCTAGAAGGTGAACATAGGTGTTAACTAGCTCATTTAGCCCCTGCCTTGAGGCAGGATAAAGTAAAAACTGAAATAGTGTTTAAAAGATATGTTTTCCCAAATAATGGCTAAGTACAAGGCTTGATGCTGTCACCTGCAGCCATTGTGTGTGTGACACTACTCTGTTCATGCTGCCACTGAACTGAGTGAGGCCATCATTTCCCTGAGTTCCTGTGGCCCCAGCATTTGTGATAAGGAGATAGGATGGCACTATTTGAACTGAACCAAAAGAAGCCCAGGCTATATTTGCACTCCCTTGTGCATGTTTTTGTTTGCTCTGCTTTGGTGGGGGAGAGGCATGCTGGTGTTTAACCTGTTACAGGAATTCTGGACAGCTCCCATCTCCCAACAGAGCTGAAATGCAGCTTTTGAGCAGACTGTCATAAATTACGTATTGGCATCTTAATTAATTTCATTTACTGCTTGAAGACATTTAAACTTGGAATCCTTGCAGGCAAGAAGGCAGCCTTCAATCAGTCCTACACCTTTCTGGGGCTAGCCCAGGACTCATGGACTTGCAGAAGTGATGTACAGAGACCAGGTCTGGGAGGAGGTGACTGAACTAGGATGTTTGAAATGGGTTAGTGATGAGGACCACCTAGTGCTGTGGACTGAGTGTTTTGAGTGGCAAGTATGTGGTATAGTAATTTCTGAGAGGCAGATGGAGTGGATTTAATGTCAGGAGACATTTTCCAGGGATCAAAGCAGCTTATAGAAATAATTTATTTTTACCTTTAAATTAAGAGAAATATGATAAGTGTTAAAATGGTCCTTAATTCATGAGTTTCACATCCCTGGGGTATGATCAGCACCAGATACATGGGTCTCCCTGCTGTGCCTTGTTGCTTAGTTACACTACACAAGTACACTGTGCTTTCATTTTCTGTCTTATATGAGCAGAAGCAGCATGATATAAAAGTTCAAAAACCCTGAAAGACTCTGAGAGTACTCTCAGCTGTATTCCAAACCATTTGGGCTCCAGCAACACCACATGCACTGTGCTTGCTGTGAATGGAAAGAAGCTTATCCTGATGGTGGGTGTAAATCAGTAGAGACCCCATTAGCTGCAGCTGCTGGAATAAAGCAGTGCAAACAGAATCAGAATCATGCCCAAAAGGCTGATCCTTTGTGGAAGTAATTTGTTTTCATTAAGAGAGATTAGCATCACAGTGGTATGATAAACTTAAAAGGCCTTGGAAGTGCTATTGTTGTTCTTAAGTAAATATTGATTCCTAAAAGAAAAAAAAAATTTTAGCAGATTGCATATTAATCTCCTAAAACAGAATTGCCTTGAAGAGCTGGATACTTGAAGAATGCACGGTGTCTTCCTTTTGACTGGCTTTATTAATGAGGATTTGGTTGTATTGTAAAAAATCAGAGCTGGCCTATGCTGGGTCTCATGAGAGCCACTGGTCTGGTGCAGCTGGGAAATCTGGGGAAAGCTTCATGCAGAAAAATGTGAGGACCTGCAATGGAGAGAGGGACATCGGTGAGTTGCAGAATAAGCCTTCTGCTCACTTTGAGATTTTCTGCTGACTGTATGGAGAACATGTCTTTCACAACTCTTTTTTACTGTCAAAATACTTACCTTCCTATTTCATTTGTACTGTTAATGGATTCTTAAATACAGGCACATAAAGGTTTTGTAGGAATTAAGAGAAAACACAGTTTTCTTAAAAAAAATTATCCAGCAATCCAAATGGTTTTGCAGAAATTCTGAAACACCTCACTCTAAATACGTGGCTGAATGATTACAGCAGTTTCCTTGGGAGACTGTTAATATTTCTTTGCCCACAGTGGCTACAAAGTCTGTTAACACCAGCTGCTATTGATCCTTCTATTTCATGGCTGGGTCTTCAACTACACAAAGATTGGAGAACAGGGAGGTTAGTAAATATGTTGGATAATTCCCTCAGACTGAAATGGATCACAGATCCTTGGATTCTTCTGTATTATTTTGGTTAGCTGCTAAATTTGACTTTTTGGGTTTGTTTGGATTTTTTTTTTGTTTTGAAAGACGACTACGGAAAAGATCCTCAAACAGTAGTTCAGCAGTAGTTTTTAATGGGGATTTTATAAGTGTGGGTTAAAAATTAAGTTTCCACTTTCAGTGGGGGAGGTGAGGGAGACGCTGATGTAGTAAAGCAAAGAACTGGCAAAAGAGGGGATTCTCATGAATTGGCAGTTCTGTTCTAGGTTTTGGAGAGTGAAGAAAAGATGCTGTTTTCTGGCAAAGAGCAGCTCTCCTGATTGCCTCATTCATTCTTCAGAGTTATGTCAATCAGCCATTGGTTTTTTCAGAGTTGGGAATACTCAACTGTTGTTGCATGAACTTGGTGGGAATGTTCTCTTGCCAAGGCCAGAATGAGCAAATTCAGAGAATCTTGAGAGGAACAATTACTATAATTTTCCTTCAATTGACTTTTGACAGATGATGGCTTCAAAGTTGTAAAAACAAAGCAGTAGCTTTGCCAACTTTATTGCTTTTATTTTCCAGTATTTTTCTGTGATGATAGACCTACTCCTCCCTCAGATATGTTCTGCTTATTCTCATACACATTTTACATTGTGATCGCTGCTTTTAATATCCTTGTATTTAGACAAGCAGCCACCCTTTCTGCAGCAGCAGATAGCTGTATAATTTACTGAGAAAACAGTTCCTTTCCTGAATACTTACCTAAATCAAAGAAGTTTTTATCCTGGGGGACCAGTGGTTCTTCCCCTGGTACCTGTGACAGACAAGATATTGCATATTTAACTAGAAATGCATGAAGACAAGAAGCCTCATTTTCACTTGTAATATCTCCAAGGCACTCATCAGCAGGCTCCTTGGTTGAGAGCTTTTGCCTGGTTTTCAGCTCACAAGCCAATAAACTTGCAGATATGTGGGAATGCAGTGGGCTGACTTGGTCCATGTGGATTTTACATATTCGTCCCATTAGTAAGGGACAAAGGAATCTTCCCTTTTAGATTTGGGTGGAGGGTTTTTTTCCCTATTTGATGTGAACACATGTCAGTAAGATAGTAACCAACTATGTTGAATCCTTAAATCAAAGAATGAAAATGCATGACAGTACAGATTTTTAATTTTTTTGCCCTGTAATCTATATATTTCTTTCTCACTACTTTACTGTGTGTCGGCACAGTGACTTCCTGCTTATGTGGTCGAAAGTGTGGATGCTGGAGCATTTGGTGTATCATTAAAAAACATAACAAATAGCTTTGAATTTAAAAACTCAACTAGGTGTTAAAGACAACTCTTTTTGAACGAGGTGCACTGGAAAGTGGTCTCTGTGCCCTGCTGCCTGCAGAGAGCTTGAGGGTGTGCTCAGACCACATCCAGTGACTGCAGCCTGTGCAGGCAGGAGCTGCCAGGGCAGAGACACCTCCCTGCTGCTGCTGCTTCACTGCTCTGAGTCAGGTGAGCTCCAGGGCTGAAGGGCACTTGCTTGCTTCAGCTCACAGGAGCTCACTGCTCCCTCCCTGGAGGCTTGTGACTGCCCAGAAATCTCATCCATGCACATCCCTAAGCCCTACACTTAATGTCAGATGGAAAGAAAAAAAAAAAGAGGGGGGGAACTGCACTAACATCTTACCATAACTGTAATTATTACCCAAGAGAGCCAGCAAGGCATCATTTTGAACCTAAATATCCCCTAGGATAATACTTATGCTATCCAGCAAATATTTGGTTTACCTTTCTGAGGAAAAGTCCTTCAATGGGAAAACGTGCCCAGTCAGAAAGGCTTGCACAGTGTGAGACTGCTTACTGCAGAAGGGATAACTTCTGCCTCATATTTTTTCTGAGTGCGACATCACTGCAGTTTGAGATAGGTTTAAATCAATGTGGATGATAGTTAAGTATTCTGGTTTAAAAATGAAAAATTGATTTTCACCAGGAGGATATTTCAATAAGATCAATAGAACCATGGTGATTGAGTAAATCAGCTTTTGTTCACAGTTTACAAAATCTCTGTCACAATAACTTAGGCATGTAAACATTTGTAAAACTAGTTTCCCTTGAGGGAAAAGTGATAATCAGGGCCTTCTCATAGAGAGAAAAGAGCTTGGCTCTACTGCTTCTATCAATAAGCATTGACTGGGCACTTGTACAGATCTAACAGGCATGGGATAAACAAGGTATGTATTCGTCCAACCAATCAGTGGGAATAAGGGGAAACATCCCAGATCCAGATTTTCATGAAGCAAACTAAACCCTACTTTTTCTGGCTTACCAGTTTCTAGTTATCACAAAAGTCTCTAAGTTTGCTCTGTTTTCCTAGGAACTGTTTTTCTGTTGTCACAGTCAAAGTGAATTTCAGGTTTCATGAACTTCCTTTCACCTAATTAGACATAAACAGTTCTAGGAAGCTGTTCTTCCTTTTATCCTGGAAGGTTTAAAAATGTGAGGATTAGTAACAGAAAGTTGTAGGTATCAGCTTCAGAGAATATTGTATTTCTGAGTGGAGTTGATTGATATGGAAATGCTGAGGATTGGCAGTGTAATATCTGTACACATTTTACAAGTGGAGAAAACGGTGATTTTTTTTTTCCTCTAAGTTTTGACAGGAGAAAACTCTAAATACAACTTCTCTAAAATTTCAGTGATTGTAGCACAGGAAATGCAGATGATGGGGAAGGGTTGTACCCTGTTAGCTTCTTTTATCTGGCTGGAGTCTGCCAACAGTAGGAGTGTGAATAAACCTGTTGTAACAGAAAGCAGAGTAGGAATTGGCTCTGAAGGAGGAGCTCAACAGAAATCCCAGCCAGACACTATTTGAACTGATGGACTGTGCAGCTGAAACCTGAATTAACACCACTAGATGAGAAAGCTCTTCTTGGAGACAGCTCTGACTAATCTGCATTTTAAACCTACAGTGCAGTTCTGCAAAGCTCTCTTTGTTCATCTCCTGATAATTTCTTCCTTGCTTAACATACCCTGAAAACGTTTGACCTTTCCTATCCAAACAGACACACACTTGAAAATTGAAAGAACCTCCTGAAGCTCCTTCTCCCAAACTAGATGTGTGCAGTTTTTTGGTGGCCACTTGACTTTAAGCACCTGCTTAGGGAAGTGGATTGCCAGCTCTCCCAGCCATGGGTGCACTGGGGCTGTGGGATGGAGCTGTTTGCCCCCTCTCATCACTGACACATCCTCCCCACATCCAGGAACAGTCCTGGGAGGTGACCTCTTTGTGACACTGGTGCTCATTTAATTTCAGCAGTTGCTCACATGCAATGAAGCCAAGTGTGGCTCCTGGGGAATTCTGTTGACTTCAGGAGATTTACCATGGCATAAATCAGAGGCCAAGTGACAGAGGAAGCCCGTATGTTCTCCTGGAATGCTGATTACAGGGGAAAGGAGCTGGATCAGAAGAAAATGATTGCACCCAGATTGTTTTCAATGTTTTAATGACTAGCTTAAGGCAGCAAATAAAAAACAGAATCAGAGGTGATTTATATTTTTGCTGAAATCTAAACAGGTCTGGCCCTAGGCATTTGCATTTGTTCCTGTCTAACACTGTGGCTGACTTCAAACCTCTTGAACAGCAAGAATTGCTGAAAGAGTGAAGTGAAAGCTGCTTGTATAAGTCAGTGTCAAGACTCTCAGAGACAACGTAAAGGAGTGGGGCTGTGGCTGAGCCCCATCCCTGATGGGTATAGCTGTGTCAGACAGTGACTGGTACTGAAGGTGATGAGCCAGGGAGTGCTGAGGGGCACTGACCAACCACAGAAGGGTGGAGAGGGCACACAGGTGGAATGCATGTGAGATCAAGGGTTTAAAAGGTTCTACTGAGGAACAATAAAGGGCAGATGCTTGCAGCCTTCTGAAGTGATCTGCTGTTACTCTGTCAGGGCAGATGCCTGAAGCCTTCTTTGGTGTTGGTGGTGGCTTCACTGTCCTTCTGCTATAGTTTCTGGCTCTCTATCCCAGTTTTGTCACTCCAGAGTTTAGTTTTGCTTACTTTGCTGAAAAGCCTTTGTCTGTGTCTGGCAATAATCCTAAGTACCACGGTCATTAGATCAGCAGGCTGGGTCCTAGTTCACCCTGTTTGGGTATATCAGTGTCCTCCAGGATCAGGAAGCTCAGAAATGCCATAGCCAGACCCTCTAAGCAAGGAAAGAGGGCTGAAGCCCTTTCTATACAGGCAGCGAGGCTGTAGCAAAATGTGCGTATTAAATGGGTGTTTGCTTTATACATGGAGTAGCCCCTCTTGCATTCAAATTCACATAAAAGAGATGGTGAAGTCTGTTCTTCCTCACTCAGTGATGTGGTGTGGGTGTTTCAGTGACACGCTGAGTTCACAGCACCATTTCTCAGCTTCTTGTTAATGCTTGCCACAGTAGAAATCTCATTCATGGATGACACTGATCTTATCACAGATATTGATTCATCAGCCCAAGCTGAGTATTAGCGATTAATTTTTCCTACACAGTTCTTTGATGGCTCTGATGTCTGATACCAGTGGAATAATCTGGTGTTGGCTGATGTAGAGTAGGTGGTCTCAGTGGAGGGGTGTTTTTTCAACTGAGTGTTCTCTGTGATTCTGTGAGGACTTAATGTGTGGGTTTGGATTAGGTATTCTGCATCAAAGGGACTCCTAATTTTATTTCCCAGCAGTTCCCATTGAACTTTAAGTGTCTATTACACAACAGCAGATCAAAATGGGGAGGAAGGGTGAGGTGAACTGCTGGTATTTGCTGGTATTAATTGGAATGACTCTTCCAAATGAAATCTCTCATTAATAAATTCCATTTTAAAACGTTAGTCCTGGAAACTGGAGTTTGGGGTGTATTGGAAAAAATAATACCAGGGAAAGGAAAGTTTAGCTGTTGGAACAATTTATGCCTTTGTTTTCATTCTGTTTGGTGCGTATGGGGGAAAGCAAGGGAAATTCATAGTACATAATGCATTTTAGATGCTTTAAGCTTTGTGATCTCCAGATTTCCAAGGTTCAGTTGGAAAACTGTAGGCCATTTCAGCGAAGGGTGACAGTTCCCTCTTGTACAGGTCAAACCTGCCTGAGTAGGGACCATGGGTACTCTTGAGTCTTCACAAATCGTGTTTGCCTGGGGGCATTTTCCTGTGCCAACAGATTATTACTCATCCTCAGAGCTTTCCAGGATTGAGTTTTGATTTCTGTTCTTTCGTCTACTTCTTGCAACTATCTCTGTGACCAGATAAGCAGTGTCCTGTGGCACTGTCTGTTCTCTTTAGTACTATTAAATATATATAAAGCCATGCAGCAGCTCCTGTCAGAAAACTGCAGGACACAGGCTGAGAGAGAGATGTGAGAGACAAGGTGTTGGAAGGGACAGCACCATCTGCTTTGCTGACACCCACTTGTGCAGAGAGGACAAGACACTGATTAATTTGTCAAGTACTCATGTGAAGATCTGTGGAAGGAGGCAGATATGTGTATGCACAAGGCACGAGGAGGTGTGGGGAGCAATGAGATGGCTGTCAAGTGAGAGAGAAGGGTGATAAAGGCTTTTAAAATGGGTATTTGGACATCTCACTTGGAGAATGGGACAAAGGCATTGACACAGCTGGCTGCAAGACCACAATGCAAGTTGCAAGGTGTTGCTGAGCAGCAGAATGTATGTATAGGTAGTTATTTATGGTGCACAATGTGATGTGAAAAAGAAAGTGCAGACTGGCTGCTAACCCTTGGTTGATTTTTTTTTTTTAATTTTTTTTTCACTGAACCTTCTTGGTTAGAAGGTCTGCTAATCTCCACTAATTGGCTGTGCTGCTGCCAGGCTCATGTACAAGGGAAAAAGGAGCCACAAGGATGAGGGACTGCCAGGGAGATACAGTGGAGGGATAAGACACACCAGTGGTCAATGAGAGTTTTCACAGCTGCAGTCCACTCTGAGTTTTTTCCCCAGGCTCTGTGTTCTCTTAAAGCCATGCTATAAAATCCAGACAAGTTATGTAATTAAGCAAATTAAAATCAGTCTAGAGGCATTTCTGTCAGCCTGGCTAACAAAGACAAAAATTGCTTCTTTCACAGAAAAGCTACAAAAAAGAATTATCTTCTAACAATTGGTGCCAGTACTTTAGATCAAAAGAGAAGTGTGATCAAATATGGATGGCAAAGACTGACAAATTTAGGGAGAAATTTGAGGGAAGGGAGTTTCAAGCAGACTTGTAACAATCTCATAGCTTTTATCAGTTATCTGGAAATCATCTCTAAAGTAGGCCTGAAAGATAACGAGTGACATTAACCTTTTGGGCAATTCAACATTGCCTATTTGTGGTATTAGTTATCTATGGATCAACAAAAAATAACAAGTGAAGACCACTAAGTCACAATAGCTCAGTTCTGGGCTTTTCAGGTCTTACCAATGACAGATAGTTTATGGCAAGGGTCCATTGCTGAAATAAGTCCATCTGGCATGGCATACTTGAGTCCTCTAGAGAAGCTTCCGTGCAGATTAAAAGAAGCAAAAAAGAATGCTCTCCTATCCTCAGCACTGCATTTTTGAAAATGAAGGGATTAATACCACAAGTACTGCTCCATCCTCTTACAGAGACATGCATATACCAAAAAAAAAAGAGAGTAAAGGTGTAAGAATGACACAATTTTTAGGGACTCCATCCATACCAAGAGTGTACAGACCTCTCCAGACAGGATGCTTTGAACTGGACATGTACCTTTCTCAAGTCTATTCCTGTTCAATGGAAGTAAGGGTGAGGAAGATGAAAGGGTGGAAGTATTTGGGTTTCTGCTGCTCTGGAACACTCACACATGCATTGCCAATCAAAGGTTTGTGGACTGTGTGGAGAGTAGGTGCAACATGGGTTGTGTGCAGAGACATTAATCATGGAACAAGTGTAAATTGAAGGAAACTTCTAATTTTCTGCCAACTGTAAGGGCACCAGATGCTTAATGAAAGCAATTCCATTTTGAACTCATTGCAAGCAACCCAACAGAGCAGTGCAGTCTGCTTTTCCATAGACAGGCAAAGAGGGACTGGGGCATGGATCCCTTTCACTTCCACACAAAGTCTTTACTAATCCCTTGGTTACAATGAAGATTTGTCTCAGTCACAAACTCCTAGTCAGAATTCTAAAAGACTACCCAGCAGCAGGATTGACATTGGAGCTATGGAGACAGACCTCTGCCAAAGTGTAATTGCAGGATTGGGGACTTATGTTAATTAGAAGTTTGTTCCCAAATCTGTTAAAACCATGAAAAAATTTCATTGGCTTTGGATTAGACCTTCATTGATGCTGTCTAGCTGCCATGTACCAGATTGATTTCTAACTGGCTGGCTTAGAAGGTTTTAAGATGTCAGTGTCCACTTCCTTCAGGTTTTAGCCTGGAAGATGTGTGTCACTTGGGAAAACATAATTTCATAGTTACTGTGAATCCTGGTTATAAGAAATTCAGCTCATGATAAACATGATTAGTTTATCTAATGTTTTTCTTGCTGATTTTTCAGGAGGAAACAGGAGGAAAATTGAAGTTACTGGACAAAAGTTTGGAGGCATTTTAAAATAATCTGTGGAGAGTGGATTTTATTCTAGGTTTCTGGGTGGCATGGGTTTGTTTTTGGGGTTTTTTTTTTGTGGTGTGGTTTTCTTGTTCTTGTTTTGGTTTGGCTCTTGTTGTTTGGTTTGGGTTGTTTGTGGTTGATTTTGTTGACATCCCAGGCAATTCACCCTGTGTTTTACATGCTATCAAAATGCATGGCTCCAGCCTCTGCAGCTGCTTGCTGTCAGGTTCATTACATCCTGAGCATCCATGCCCACAAGTGATTCCTGCTGAAGCCTCTCTCATTCATTGTGGGAGATGACAGAGTGTGAGGAGAGCAGCTGATCCTCACAGAGGTGGGAGTGGAGCTGCCTGATTCATTGCCCACAGAGGACAGCAGGCACTGAGTCAGTCTGCAGGGAAGGAGGATACAACAGGCAGCTGGTTTTGTCTTTCGCTGGAGCATTTCCTTCACATTCCTGGATAACATGTGCTTTGTTTTGCCTTTGTTCCACATAATAAACTGACAAAGGCTAAGGATTTTAAATATTTGTTTCTTTTTGTTTCTCATGTGTTCCTAGAAATTGGGGAGGAAAGTGATGCTGTGTGTCAGCTTGTCCTCTACAGAAAAGGTTGGTGCGCTTTACTGCATCCAGAGTTAAATCATCTACAAGTGCCATCACAAACAATTACACCTCAGTGCTTTACATTCTCAGAGAAGTGAGAGGGTAGACTTTTGGAGCACACTTCCCCTCAATACATTGGTGTAACCCCACAGCTTTAGGGAATCATCGCTGCCTTGCAGAGAGCCAGCTGATGCAGGATTGCAGTGGAGGAGTGTGTGTGGCACACCCATGTGAGCTGTGCAATTTGCTGCTCAGTGCCCTGCCCGGAGCACACGTGGCACCCCTGCGATCCAGGGGACACCAGTGAGGCAGTGGCACCAGGAGGTTGCCAGCTTCACACCAGAAAGGGCTGACAAGAGCTGCCACAAAGCTTTCTCAGCAGAGAAGGAAGTTGGCGTGGCTGCAGCAGCTGCTAGCTTGCTCTGAATAGTTGGTACCTTTTACCTGAGAGTACGAACAAGGCCGTGAGGTGCACAGGCCAGCAGGATCAGTAGTGGCCTGGGCTAGTGACCCCATGGTGAGGAGAACCATGAGGGGAAGAAGGGCACCTGGATCTGGGCCAGCACTGCAAGGGCTTCACCTTTCCCTTCTCTGTGCGAGGCTGATGATTCAAGTTTGCCTGGAGCAGCATGTGGTGTAACTTGACTTTTAGTGCTTGTTTTTAAGTCCAACTCTCTCCACATGGCAGGATTTTTAAATGACAGGTGCATGTGCTTCTATGAAAACATTGCCTTATTTCCCTGAACCTTTAGCTAAGTGATCTTGTCAGGTGAACAGTCAAAAAGAAAGGCAGGAGAGGAACTGTTGTCACAAAACTACCATTTACAAAGGATGTCTGAATCGTGCACAGTTCACCCAGGCAGCTGATTATTTAAGATCATTGTTTCAATTTAGAATGACAAGAGAATTTGAGCAAAGATTAATATGATTTTGCACCTGCAGATAGACAAACGTGGGATGGGCAAATGTGAATGTTGATTCTGACATTAAGGAAAAAAATAGTGTTTAGCTTAGCTGAGCATTAGGGTCAAGGATTTCCCTGTCTCTCACTTCATTACAGCATTTAGTGCCTTGTCACAGAAGGGTTCTCTGAGGGCTGCCTTTGTGATCACAGGCTGAGTTCCGTGGCAGAACCCAGAGAAATACAACTTTGTATTGCATCCCCAGCAGAGGTTTGAGCTGATAACAGTTGTGTTTGTAAACTTAGTTCCTTTTTATGTTACCCTGCACATAAAAATTGAGCAAATAACACTCAGAATGGATCACCATGAATCCTTCCTTCCCATAGGAAAGACTTTATGGACTGAGCAGAGCAGCTCTGATCTTCACTCTGGCACTGGCAGGGGGGCACTGCCATATTAGAAGCATTTCAGACATGGTGTGCACTTGCTGTCACCTGAGCTGGAATGGCTGTTTAGCACAACACAGAGTCTGGTGCAATTTAAGCCCCTAAACCAGAACCACAGAAGTTCCCTTTCCTAATTTGGTGCTGGCTCAGGCCCCCAGCTGGCTTCAGCACAGGAGCACATTAGGCCAGATCCAGTCCTGCCTCTGCACCTTCTCTGCAGCAAATCCATGAGTCCAGATCATTATTCTGGTAGTTGTTGAAGGCTCGTTTGTGTTTGGGAGGTTTTTTTGGTTGAGTTTTACTGTTGCTGGGGTTTGGGGGATTTTTGGGGGGGATGGAGAGGGAGGATGGGGAGTTGGATATTTTTCTTTTCCCCCCTTAGATCATCTGACATCTTTCATTTTTCTGTGTAGTTCTTCCTCATGTCTGTGTTTTAGTTAATCTATTACTCCCCCCTCTGTTTTGGCAGCTGCAAGTGGTCTGTCTTCCTCACTCCTTAAAATAATAATAATTGATTTTGAAGAGAAAGTTCATATTGTTTACTTTCCTTTATAGCTATCCATTGCCTCTTCCTTGTAATTCAATAATATGCCTTCTGCTTACATCTAGGTTAGTGGCAGCTCTTAGCTTGAATACTTTGGCCACCTCTAATGTGATAACAAATTGCTGATTATCAAAGGAGTGGTAGCACTTACTTAGACTCCCCCACACACTAAATCTAGATTAAGGAGTGTGAGAAATGAAATGTAGGCAAGAGAATGGTTGGTTTCTTAATCAGAATGCTATTAAATAGCAGAACACAGCCCATTACTGAAAAAAAAATTAGAAGAGATACAATTGAATATTTAATATGACAAATATGATGAAATGGATATCTGGAAAAAAGCTAATGTTATAGCCTATCATGTTCTAAAATAGTCAAAAAGGACAAGTGAAGACTGTGTTTCTCCTAATGGTTATAGGAAGGGATGAAAAGCTGCCTTTTGTTCCTGACCATTTGCCTTCATGGAGAGTTCTGTCTGTCTAGTGACTGTTCCACTGTCCCTCTGCAAAGTGGCTGTAGCAACACCTGGCTCCTTTCCTACACCGGCTCAAACAACGCAGTCTGTGGAGTACCTGGGATTTTTTTCTCCATTTTTCCTTCCAAATGACTAATAATGTGGTCTTTTTAGTTCTGTATCCCTGTTTTTTTCTTTGAGGACATCTTAAATTGAAGTTCATATCTAAGCAAGGATTCTGTTTTCATGTCTTCAAGGTCATTTATAAGAATGACCATTTTAGGACTGCAATTCCTGTTCCTTTAATTCTATTCCATGCCTTAGAATTTTTCTTAAACTTTAATTTTGGAGTCAAGAAGTCCCTGGATGTAAGAATCTCTTCTTATAGAAATACACATATTTATTTTCATACAGAAAGATCAGAATATCTGAAAAACATTGCATTAGTGTATATGGATGCTAGGAAAACAAAAAGGAACTTGCAAAATAAACCATGTGATCTGGTGGTTGATGTGAGGATAAGAAAAAAGATAACCTATTTTGAATGACTATGTTAAGAATGGGTTTTAGGGCTTTGTTTGGAATTAGTTTTGGAGGCACTCCTTTTTGCTTCTAACTTGCCACAGAGCAGTACTAACTCTTTCTTCTGTATTTTTTTTCCCTGTCTGAAAGAGCAGAAAGAGGCACTTCTATTTATTTATAATCTCTTAAACTGAGATACATAGCCTGGTGTTCTTGGCAGACTGCATAAAAGACCCATCTATGAACCAATAAAGAAATGCTCCAGATTGATTAGACACTGGATAAGGCTTAGGTTGAGGAGAGCTGGCCCAAATCCATTTTAAGTTAGGTACAGGTCTGAGTTATGCTTCATCCCTGCATGCCTTTTCTCGCCTTCAGCTGCAGTTCATTGAAGCTGTTGTCTAGGATACAGGCAGGCTTAGTTTATTCAGCCCATGGTTTAAATGCAGAAGGAAGGATAGTTTAGGGGCTGATGGAAACATCCATGTGGCATTTAAAAAGTTACTTATCAGAGCTGGTTTCATCTTTCATGTGGGAAGGTGCACGTAGTTAGCGGGGACTTTGAAAGGACAGTGATAGAGACCACAAGAGGTGAGAGAAACAAACATCCTGATGTCTGCATCCTACAGCCACATCCTTCTGTGGTTTGTATTGGTGTTGCACAGCTGACAGTGGGGATCAAATCTTCCACTTGATTTGCTTATTTCACTCCAGTATAAAACTTCCCTTCCCACCATCCTGGATAGTCCTAGGGACCTGAGAAGGTACAGACAGTCTCCAGGGACCACCCTGAGCTGCAGGACACAAGCATCTGTGTCTGTGGCCGTCCATCATGAATGGGTGAGAGTTTGAAAGCTGCATTCTGTGACCACTGAGCAGCTTCCCCTGGCTGTAATGGCACAGCCAGCATGTGAGGAAGAGGAAGGGTAATGTTGTTCTGCTCATGGGCTTGCCTTGCTAGGTAATAATGGTGAGGAAGCAGGAGCCCACCATTTTCTGCAAGGAGGATCATGGAGCTTCTGCTATGACCACTTCCATTATGGAGAACCTTCATTTAAGGAAATAATCTCCTGTGTCACAAAACATCAAAAAATTAATAAAATATGCTACCGCAGGTGATTGATTTGGATACATGAGATTTTCCAAAAATGTTTGTGGGTTCAGGATAATGTGTAGGGCTTGTGCAAGTCAGCCTTTGCCTTCCTCTGATGCAGTTTTCTACGGCATGCAAAACAAACTTCCAAGCAAAGCAATTAGCCAGTGTCTCTGGAAAGCAGTGCTCTGCCTCTCAAGAATGAGCACACAGGAAGGGTCTGGTAAGACTTTCTGAGCAACAGAGCTTTAATCAACATCCTGCACAGAAGAAACTGCAGGGAAAACTGTATTATTTTGCTCCATTTCTCTAAAGATTAGTAGGGGGCAAAAAAAAAAAAAAAAGAACAAACAACAAATCCCCCAATAATCACAGCTCATAAATTCTTCATTGTGTGAACAGTCCTTAGGTAGATACATCCACCATGGGAGGTATGTGACAGCTTCTAGGCACAAACTGCTGCCCTCTGTGTGGCCTACAAATTGCTGTGTACACTAGCTAACACTTTGCTGATGGGCTGGGCTGTTTAACAGGAAAGAGCTCTTGACTGAAAACAGACCATTTTTCTCCTTCAAAGCAGATGTATTTTCTCATCACCACCTTTCATAGTAATTCAGCGATACTGTTTGCTGTGCCAGCATCATTTTCCCTGGCTGTTTAATAACCATGCTCTGAACCAGAGCTGCAGAGTATCTCATTATTCTGCTCCAAAGGTAGGAGAGGAAGGGTAGATGTGAAGAAAAACATCTGTTTCTGAGCATGTCATAAGTAAGGTTATGCTGCCAACTGCAGTAGAGTATCTGAGATACTGCAGTCAGTATCCCTGCAGCAGCTCTAGGAGAGGAATGAAATGAGAGGAAAGAAAAATCAACATCCAAAAACATTATTGATTTCTTTTCTGCAGCACTGACTTTAACCTGAGTTTAATGTTACTTGAATTTAAAATATTTTGGGAGCTGCTGCTTACTAATCCATTTGCAGAGTCGGGTGAAAGCTCCTATTCATTATCTGTGGAGGATTTGCAAAATCAGAAAGAGTTAATGCTGGGGAAGGCTGTCCTGATGTTCCCCTGTGCCTGAGAAAGGAGACACGTTGACTCACATGTCCGTGAGGGAAGTCAGACCATTTTGAAATGTTATGAAAGCAGCATCCAAGGCAAGCTTCACTGCTGTGAGAGAAATGTCCTTCAGAGCAGCACAGGTGCCTCAAGCACAAGGAAGAGAGCTGTGGAGTACAACACCCTGCAAAGACACGTGAGCTGTGCATCAGCTCTCCCAGTACAAAATCTGGAGTCTGGGGTTTGTTCTGCGCAGTGCTGCTGCCTCTGTCTGTCACGAGCTGCTCACCCAGGGCCAGAGGTGCAGAAGCTGCAGGTCAGAGAGGCCACGGGGTAAAGGCTGCAGGGGTGGCACTGCCATTGGCTGGCACTGCTGATGTGCCACAGCAGGGACCAACAAATCCTGAGGCAGAGAAAATCAATAGGCACTGCCGAAATGTTTGGCTTTTGCCTTTTTGCCTCTCGTTTCTCAGAGTTTTCTTCAGGGCACGGGTCTGGGCTTAATCTGCTCGCTGTCAAAGTCCGGGGAAGTGCTTGGACATGACACCAGGTCTTTCCAGCTTCTCTACATAAATCACACTAATTTAAAATAAATTTCTAATGGGAATATTTGACATAAAAGTTTTCAGCTGCCAGAGCATTGCCCACCACATGCTGTGTCTTTCTTTCTGGAAGCTAGTACCACAGGAGAGCCTAAAAATTACTTTCTTGTGATGAGACTGCCTTCTCTTCACTAGGTTTGCATTGATTTTTCTATAATTTTCAGCCATGAGTTAGAGGACATTTCAATCCTGCTGCTCCAGCACCTGAAAAGGTAAAGCATTCTGCCTGTGGTATTGCAGTGACTATTTCAGCATGGCTAGAGTTAGTTGAAAAAAAAAAGTATTTCAAAGGTGTTTTTAAGATGACTTTGGGTTTTAGCTGCCTCTTTAAAAACAAACAAGATATAAAAAATTATAAAGAGTAATATAAAAGGATGACTAGGGAAAATATGGACACTCTCTGGAAGGAAATAGGAGACTTGGTTATCCAGGACATAAAGAAGTCTGAGGACTCCTTTTCCCTAAGGACTCAAGGACTTTTTTCCCCTAAGTCTTCACTGGCCATGAAGTTCAATGAGGCCAAGATAAGGTCCTGCACCTTGGTCAGGGCAATCCCAAGCACAAATAGAGCTTGGGATACAGCTCAGTGGAGAAGGGATTGAGAGCAGCCCTGAGGAGAAGGTCTTGGTGTTGGCTGATGAGAAGCTTGATGTGCAAACACACGTGGCAGTGTTTGCAGTCCATAAATTCAGCTGTGTCTGGGGCTGCCTCCACAGCACCGAGGGCAGCAGCTTGAAGGAGGTCATTCCTTCCCCCACTCTGTTCTGGTGAGATCCCCCCTGGGGCACTTCATCCATATCTGGGCTCCCCAGCATAAGAAGGGTGTGGACCTGCTGGAAAGAGGCCAGAGGAGACCACAGAGATGACCAGAGGGATGGGGCACCTCTCCCATGGAAATGAGCTCAAAAGTGTTACTCAGCCTGGAGAAGAGAAGGCTCCAGGCAGACTTTGGAGAAGCCTTAGAATACCTAAAGGTAATCAACAGGAAAGATAGGAGAGACTTTTTACAAGGACATGTAGTGACAGGACAAGAGGTACCAGCTTTAAACTGAAGGAGGGCATTTTTAGGTCAGATATGAGGGAGAAATTCTTGACTGAGGCTGGTGAGGCACTGGATCAGGCTGCCCAGAGAAGCTGTGGATGCCCCATCCCTGAGAGAGTTCAGGATGGAGCTTTAAGCAGCCTGGTCTAGTGGGAGGTGTCCCTGCCTTTGGCAGAGGGGCTGGAACTAGGTCGGTCCCTTCCAAATCAAACTGTTCTATGATTCTGTGATAGACACACCAGTGCCCTTTAGCCATGGAGCCATACAGCACAGCAGCAGTGCAGTGAGGACAGAACAAACCTAGCTGAAAAACCACAAGGTCAGGGAAAACTTGATAATATTCAGCCTATGGATTTTTGACTTGAGGAAATTTTGTCGTGAGATGCATCACAGTTGGCTGCTAACATTTTCATCTTTTTTTTTTTAACACCACAAAATATTGGAGGTGAACATGAGCAGAAGAGATGCTAAGAGGCATTTTAACCAGGTGTTTTAATGAGTATTTTTTTTTTCTGGATGCTTTTTCCCTCTCTCCTGCTGGCAGACTCCATTGGGAGCCCAAGGACCTGGCTAGGGCTGGCCATTATTCCTACTGGTAAGCTAGGATATGGATAGGGTATGTTGGTCCTGCACTGAAGCCTTCATACCCGAGTCCCTTCACAGCTGGTTTTACTCCCTTCATTTACTTACTTTCTTTAATGGGGAAAAAAACCCAAAAGTTACTTTCTATTGCTAGTAACAGTAAGGTGGGTATGCAGTTGCTTAGTATAGCTGAGGGCTTCAGGAGCATCATTCAGCTGGTCCAAAACACTGGTACTTTCATAACACCTGTTAGAGTATTTAAGATGGAAAATCTTGCAGCAAATGAGATGAGCCTCTTTGAAAAGGTCTCTTTGTTTTTTAAAGCTTTTGGAAGACTCCTGAGACATGAGCCCAGAAGGCTGCCCATTTAATAAATGAGAGACCAAATTTTGTTTAATATTGTCTGTTTCAGAGAAGATGCTCTGGCAGATGCTGTTTATTGAAACAAAAGCTTGATGGGTTTTGCTAATGATGGTGTATCCTACAAAATATTTATGTTCTGGGAATACTCTGAGTTGTGATCTTTTGGTAGGAGTTTTTATTGATGGAGTCTAGTACCCCATTATGGCAAATTTATCCTTTCCTTAGAGTTATATATATAAAACCTTTTCTCTGTCATTAGTTTTCCTGTCTCCAAAATGAGAATTAGCATTGCAGGATATTATGGTATGGGTGAAAAGATGAATCGTTACTCTTTGGAAAGGTAATTAACCTCCAAAGGCATCTGCCAGAGAGCTGCCATTATACCATCAGCTGCAGTTTTAGCCTTTCCCTGTCCTCCTCCAGCTCTCAGAGGTGCGCTGTTTATCAGCTCAGTTCAGTGCAAGCAGGAAGATGGATACCTTCAGCACATCACCTGCAAGGAGCAGGGTGACAAATGTGGGACTTTGACCAGAGTAACACCCTGTGCTTTGCTCTCTTGCCATCAGGACGCAGAGCAGAGCTGTGACCTTGGCAGTGCACCTGAGCAGGTGTTGGCAACATCCAGGGATGCTGATTAATTGTGCTGGCTCAGTGCAGGGAGGGCTGCTCGTTAATTCAAGCCTGTGTCAAGGAAGGAGGAGACCCTTAGGATAGGGCCCTGAGGTGATCCCTGCTGGTCTGTGGCAGGGAAAGACAGCTGTACAAAAGGCACATTGACTTTGGGGGAGAGAGAAGGGGAAGAGCATCTCTCTCACTGGCAGTTAGGTTTGAATCCTGCTATGAGTGAACTGTAGCACTGAGAGAGAAATACTTAGCCTGTCTACAGGCACTTGTTTGCTAGTAAACAAGGAACACTGTTCCAAACAGATGATTAACGGCGACAGAAAAATTTAGGAACTGGGTGGAAAGCTTTATTCTGCCTTGATCACAACTAACCATTATGTCAGTAGGTTCTGATTTTTTCAGGCTAATGGTAGGTGTACACTCATACAAACATGCAACTGTGCACTGATCTCACCCTCAAGGGACTGTGGATTTATCTCTAATGCTGTCAGATTGATTTATAAAAGATAAAGTACACTTACAAATGCTCCATTGTGCTTTGTTATTTGGAACAGAGTGAAACCAAGTCCCAATGGATAAGGCAAAATGGGAGAGAGTTTTTAAGTCTTTGCCCTACCAAATAAAGGGATTTTTAATTGAAGCCTTTGAGTTTCTACCATCATACATGTAAAAAGAAAAAGACAGTGAGGATTTTATATATAATTCCTGGAGAAGAATGTACATTTTGTCACAATGCTGGAGAAGTGCTCAACTTCATGTGACAATGATAGCAATAACCAGTCTTCTGCTGCTGCTCCTTCTGTTGCAATGCATGTTTTCCTGTTAAGACAGTTTGGGTCTCTGTGACCCTTCAGCGACCAAATTGCAGTTTAGCTTTTCCATAACAAAGAGCTAGAAAGATGGTGGAGATGATCAAGAGACATCTCAAATAGGAAAGACTCTTATGCTTCCTGGAAGTCTTGTCTTCCTGGATGCCCCTGATTTTTTCCTAGACACTTCTTTGTGTCTAGATGTGTACATGCAGTCTCCAGTCCTGGAGAGAATACTCTTACTAGTTCAAGAAAGATTTCCAGAAAATTTTAGGGGTTTTCTCCCTCCTCTTATATGTCTGTTGCAGTGTGTATATCCAGATGTTGTGCCACATCTGTACATGCCTTTGCCTTCCCCATCCATATTGTGGTTGGATTTTTGTTCAGAGGGGCATGGGAATATCTTTTTGCAGAAAAAGCATGGCTTCTTGTACAAAAATCTCTGCTTTCATAAGAAGCACATTGTTCTCAGCAGACAGTGAGCTCTCTTTAAACCTCAGCTCTTCAGTAAGAGCCAAATGCCACAGTGACAGAATTAAACTCACTTTAGTATAAAGACACTAGGAATAAACAGGAAAGCACTAAGCAGTGCTTGAAGCTTTCAGGTATGGGCAAGTGCTGCTGCATAAAAAACAGCAATTGTTTCCAAACTCTGTTAGTGATTTTTATTTCACTGTTTATATTGCATTCAAAGCATAAAATTATGCACCTCCTGAAGTGCAATGCTCATTTGAATCCATGGGTTTCAGCCTCCCCAGTCAGTGGGAGTCTCTGCATTGATCTTGGCAGGCTCTGGACAAGTGTAGGCAGAAAAGCCTGATTTTGTCACCAGAATGACGAGCAAACTGCACCCCCTCTTCTGTTATTGAGAGCTCAACTCACACAGGCATTCTCCTCAGGTTCTTGTTCCGTTCCAGGTAGTAATTAGATTTCACATGTACATCCTTACATCCCTATGCAATCCTTGCCTGGTAGGTAATGCTTTGTCAGAACAGTGCTTTCCCAGATCTTTGAGCCTCACATTTTCTGCAGAGGAAGCATTTCCTCCCAACAAACTCTTTTGTATCTCCTGACAAATGGCTCTACTAAAAGAATTGTGAATTTGTGTGGGTTTGTTTCTCTTTGCTGCCTCTGCTGCTTGAAGTATTCTCAGGAAGGTCAACTGACCTTTATCAAGCCCTGGCCACTGGCAAGATGATATCCATAATGAATGTACTTCAAGCAGCCAGTGCTCCAGCATGAGTGGTTTAACATCTGACCCCTTCAGTACAAATAGTGCAAGACACAGAAGATACTTGTCTCTTTCTCCTAGATGAGAGCAAACTCCAACTGTGTACCAGATAGGGTGTAAAATATCCTATACTTAGGACCTAGCTAGAAGAATAATACCTCTGGTCCTTCTCTTGGTTAAACATAACAGTTCTTGTAGCTTGTTTAGTTTTCTCACTCTATGTGTGACATGTACTGCTGTCTGGAAAGACGCAAAAGTTACTAATTTCCTGGTATTGTTTAGGTTTCTTTTGATGTCACTTGCCCTACCGTCTAAAGGAGAAATACCTTAGTTAAATCATTAATATATGGAATAGCAAAAAGAAGTCAAATAACAGCCTTGAGGCTGTAACACTTCTTCTCACTTTCTGTGACACAGGTTATAACCTCACATGTTCCACACTGACCAGGGTTTTTACTGACACTCACGTTGTGTTCCTCCACATCATGACAGAAATGTTATCCCAGTTAAGCAGAGGTGAAACACTAAGGTAGGGTATGCCCCTTGTGCTGAAAGCTGACTGAAAGTGCCAACGTGGCAGTCTCGGCATTGAGTGAATACAGTGAGGTGGAGCATAAATGAAGTGCTTCCTCACTACTCTCACATATTTTAAGCCGTGGTTTTTCTTAAAATGAAGAAAATAGCCCATATTAAGCCACGTATAATACAAACATGTTTACTGAAGTAACCCTTTGTCTACCTTAGTGTTTTTTCCACGTGAGCTGTCAGGCCAGCCAAACACAGAGTGTACCACAGGGAAATATTAATGGGAAATCACTGTTCTTCCCTCTGTTTGAGGGAACAAAAATGGGAATATCCCTTCTAAATGGCAAAGACTCATGCATTGGCTTTATAATTTTTAAATTTGCGTGGTTACAACATTTCACTCTCTTAGTAATAACATGGCTTTCTGCTCATTGTGAGGGGTGTTTATTGCGCTCTCCTTGAGGTTTTCATGTCTGATTGTCTCCTTGGGGAGAAACAATTGAAGTTTTCAGGTTGACTAGGTTTCTAGTTTAGAGTCATCTAACACCTTTTAAAGGAATTACATCTTTCTCTTTGAGCACTGAAACTGGGATCTTATGAGGTATCATTAAGATAGGGGGAGACCATCCATGCCCACTCCAGTGTCTCCATTTTCTCATTTGTACAGTACATCCAAATGTACTTCTGTTTCATGCTATATTCATAACTAACCTAAAATTACTTTGGGCTTTTGCTGTTGCACATTGTTACTGGGTTTTATGGCAGAAAGAGTAACCTGGATTGATTGGGATTAAAAGTGTCTGACTCCCCTTCCCCACTCCCTGGTTCAGCCAGTGCTTTGCAGCTCTCCTGAGACACTGGGTAATATATGAGTTGGCTTCTTTTCTGAAATCTGGAGGCTGAATTCAGATCACTCTCTGTGGAACTTAACATTCTTTGAAAACTGAAATAGTTTGCCTCCTCTGTGCAGAAGGTGTTGTTAATTGATATATTTTTTTTAATAAGATTAGTTCTGTAACTCCAATCTTGGGTTTCACTTGTACCCTGTAGTTGTGCAGCTGTTACACAGCTAAGTGCTCAGCCAGAGGGGAGGGACCAAGTCAGCCCATAAGCAGAGGTGGTCCCTGGCAAAGGGAAGAGGGAAACAGCAATACACCTGAACTGGGGACTCTGGAGAAGTGAATTTCTTCTCATTTCCTCACTCAGGTGGTACTCTGAGTTTACTGAAGCACTCATTCTGCAAATAAACAAGGCTAAGTGCTTTATGCAAGAGATGGAAATAAATAACTGAGGTTAAAACTTACTGGGATACCTGCACTTCTTTGAGTAAAGACTAAGTGTCAATTAAAGATGTTACCAGCATCACAAATACATGTCTATTTATATGCTTTCTGCACAGCGGCCATTTTTTCAAACACAGGAGGGAGGATAAAGCCAAACAGATTGTAGAGTAACAGCTGTAGCTAATCACAGAAAAGGGAAAAAGTAGAATTTAATGAAGAAAAAGTCACAGCAAATACGTCAGGAAAGGACCTACACTAAGTAGTCACCTACCAGGAGATGTACCTGTGACTCCATGTGTATATTATGTAGCCCAACTCAGTTGCTAAAGGAGACTTCCATTTCAAAACCCTGATCTAAATCTGTGTGTTTCAGGTTGGTTTGGATGAAAGCCAAAGGTGACAAGTGTTATTTTTGTTATGATAGGCTGAGTTAAGGTTTAAAACTCAAGCAGGTTTCAAAGGCATGTTCATATCTGGGCCATTTGGGTTTTGGCTGCTTGAAGTTCCTCAGTGTGTGAGGGGAGCAGGCTTGGCCCATGCTCTGAGTCAGGTGGCAGCCATGCAGTTGCATCAGCAGAGCACCTAAATTAGGATAGTATATCCAACTGAGTCTCCACACAGCATCCAGTGAGCTCAAGAGTTTGCATGTGTTCACCTGCACAGGACTAGCTGAACATGCTCTGATCTCCTTTTGAATGGCTGTCATCTTTGCAGTATCAGAGAAATCTCCAACTCTGTTAAAGCACAAACTGCTGTCTGTTCTGCATTCTGGAAACAGAGGTTTGGGGTCTCTGGGACTTTAATCTCTACTGGATATTCTTATCCCAGCAGCATTTGCTGGGATTTTGGTGTGCTGGGGCTTTGGTGGGTGAATTTATTCTGGAGGTTTGTTAGTTTTTCTTTTTGCTTAGGAGTCAAGTGGTTCCTCATGTGAGGGTGCAATAACCCTTTTGGTAGGGATTTTACACTGACATTTGATCACTATGTGCAGGTAGATTTATCGTTGGGTATAATTTTAAGGACAATTAGGCTTTGAAATACTCCCTTCCAGGACCAGAGGATACACAAGAAAAGTAATAGTGATGTGATCATTTGAAATACCTTTTTATACTCAGAAAATTATGATCATTTATTCCCTGTTCCTGATTCAGTACTCATCCTGATTTAGAGATTTTAATTTTACTTCTAATGTTATTACCAGTTGTTAAATTATAGAAGTCTATTTTTCTTCTGTACCTCTGATCCAGATAAATGCAAAATCAGAAGTTACTTGAACTCATTTGAGATTAAATAAAATAAAAATGAGAGAGAAGATGAGGAGGTGGAAGTATTTCAGGATGTTATCAGATATTGCCTGAGCACTTAGATTCTAAGGTGATACATACCTAAAAACACCAAAGACAGATGTATCTGGCATTATCTCACCCTCTAAATGCTCGGTAAAATTACAGAAAAACTGAAACAATAGAGAAAAGGGGGTTTTTATTCTTTTTATACCTCCACTGTGACAGTTACCCTTAAGAAAGCCTGTCACATCTTTTGATAAAAGGTCCATCTTCAGTTTTAAATGGGAGCTATCTATGCTGAAGCAGAGATTCAAAAGCACTTTCTATAAACAGTCCCTCGGGAGCCTTTAGCTCCCTGCTAACACAACAACAAGAAGAAAAGCAGCTCCTGAGTCAGGCTGTCCTTGTCAGAGGAGGCAGGGGAGCCTGAGCTGGCTCTCAGCTGTGCTGGCCCCTGGCAAGGCAGTGCCACTTAGCCAGGGTGGGCACCAAGGCACGAACCAGGCAGTGCCACTTAGCCTGGATGGGCACTGAGGCACGTTGGTTTGTTTGCACCCACGGGGGAATTCACAGCCCTTCTGCACAGACAGAAATTATTCCAGCCTGTGAGGAGTCAGCAACGGATTCCTCTTCTTTCCTGGGAAGTCTGAGGCAACACCGTGGACGTAAATGAAGCTGCGCTCTGCTCTCACAAGTAATTTTAGGAATATGTCAGATAAATGTATGTGGCTCCAAACAAAAAGAAGCAAGAACTAAGGCCAGCTCCTCACCAGGTGTAGCATGGTGCAATGCCTTGCACTCTCAGGGAGCTGTGACCATTTAGTCCATGTGAGGATCTGTCTCCAAGTCTGCTGTGAGCAGACAGGCATCTGTCCCTGACCTCTGCAACAGCAGCTGCTGGAGTTTGGATGAGAGGGAAGCCTGTAATAAGCCCAGACTGTCCTTCTCCAGCCCCTTCTTTTAGCACAGACTGTTATCCAGGACACTTGCTTGCAGAAAATGCTTTTTGTTCAGTGGTGAAAACTCCCTGAATGCTGCTGAAGGACACTGTTTTTCTCTACCACACATGCACTGTGTCCAGTAGAAATTGATTTAAAAACAAACAAACAGAAAAAAGCTATCCCAAGAGCCATCCAGGGTGAATTTACCAAATTGTTCATGTGGGAGGGAATGAAAAGGTCTGCATCCTGCTGGTTCCTGTTCTGCACTGAAGGATCTCGCCGGGTCTGCAGCACAGGGGAAGGCAGTGATGGACAGAGGCGTGTGTGTGAGCAGGGGGGAGCAAGGATCTCTGTGTGGCTGCAGGATATGAGGAGAAACAGTGAGTAGCAAGAACCTCTCCTTTGAGACAGAAATACTTTAAAACGTTTTTCTGAAAGGGGATGCCTAGTATAGACTTGGTGAGGGAGGGTGTGGGAAACACAAAAAAAACCCTTTCAACAATAGAGCTACTGCAGTAGTGAGCTCAATGGTGCCACCCAGAGTACCTTTTTGCATAATATATGATGCTCTGTGTGGGTCTGGAAACTGGGAAGATTAAAGCAGATGATCTTTCTGCATGCAAAGCAGCCAGAGACAGCATGATGGATTATTACTGAATACATTTCTGGCCGTGCATAATTGTGTTCTGATCTTCCTTGTTGAAGTTCTGCCACCATCTTTCTGCCAGACTATGTTACTTAGCTCATAAGAGCCAAAAATGCTCTTTACTTCTCCATGTTTTGACCATAGCTCTCTCTGGGGTCACTTGCATTTGAAGTAGGTTACTGCCAGCTCCAGTAAAATATTAAAATGGCATCAAAACATCCTAGAGCAGACTAGCAAGGTGAATCAAGTAACTGACTGCATGTAAGGTCTGGAAAAAAAGTGTCTGTTCAGATTTTGATAGGCATGAGCTTTGTTTAACCCTTTGTGGTTATTTCTGCACTCTCTGATGTCTGATTTGCACTGAGAATGTTAATGCAGAATAACAGAGGGGGATTGTTTTGTCATTTAGTTTACTGTCATTTCTATTTGACCTTTATCAGACAAATATTGTGCAGTGTATTTACAGAATAAGGGTTAAATAATCCTTAACAGTTTAAATAATCTTTAACAGTCCCTCTGCATTGGTTAGAAGAGCTTTATTGCAGGCTTGTCACTGTGGATCATTACCTGCCTTTACATCTGTGGGCTGTCACCTACTTCAAATAATCTATAATTTATCCCCTGCATTAAACAACTTCTAATTGCACATGGTACCTATGAACACTTAGGTGCCTTTCACTTCTTCATAAATACAAGTGAGAAATGCAGAAACTGCCAGAAAATGTCCTCCTTCTTTCTCCTCTCTTCCCTGACTCAGTAAAGAAAAACTGGAAATTTAAGGAAAGATTTAAATCAAACTTATGTTTTAGACTTTTTTTCTCCTCAGAAATAAATAGCAAAAGTTATTTTGAAGCAAGGTTTAAAATGGAGATATTACTCCTTCACTCAAATCCCAGAAGCATTTCAAGAGTCTTTATTTCAACACTTATCATATTGGCAATTACTCAAGATTTATATATATATATATGTAAGTATAGATATACCCATAAGCAGTCTTCAAATTACATTCAGTATTACTGTTGGTCCTTAATATCAGGCTGTGCTAATTAAGTTGTAATGAACAAATGTGCATCATTTTCTTTCCAAGCTTTTTCATCTAAAAATGTGAGATTTTTATGTTCATTATGACATTAATTCTCCACTTACATACTGTTACTGAGCCGTTTGGATATAACCTTCAAGAATATCGATGCTTTCTATTTTCAACATTTTTAATTTCTAGCCTTAAAAAGAGCCATGTCAACAGGTGAAAAGTGTACTTCAATGCCTTATTATGCTGCTCAGCTCCAACTCTAATACTATGAATATTTTTCATTTATTCAAAATTAAAGAATTTGTGCCATAAATATACCCCACAGTATTTTTATGTGATAAATAAATGATACAAATAATACATTTCTTCACTCTCAAAGACATAAATATGGTTTAATTTGGATCAGCATATAGCTAGTAGAGGTATATAATTTTTTTCGATTCTTCCATTTTTTCTTTTAAGATGTCTGGAATTATCTCATTCCAGTTTGCACAGGACTCAATACAAAATGACATGTTTATAGAAAGCAATTGGTTGCCTCTAGACAGCAAAAGCTTGGATTTCCTGACCTCAAAATATTTGCTTGTCATGAGTTGCAGAGAAAGGAACCATTTGGCTCGGCTCTGGTTTTGGCTCCCAATTCTCTGAGCTGTTCAGCGAGGCACAGAGTTCCTCCCTGTCCCAGGCCAGGAGAGGCCAACCCCTGGTGCCTCCCTGCAGCTGCACCTTGCTAACAAACACTGAGTTGGTACCTCCTTGCTGAGGAGTCAGCCCAGTAAGCGCTTATGAAAAGAAAATCTGCCTGCAGGATTAGTTGTATCTGTGAAATCAAGCACTTGTGGTGCCTTTTCCTTTTGAAGCCAATTCTCATCCCTAAAAGGATTTTGAGATGCAGTTTCTTGCCAGGCAGTCCTGTGTTCCCACTTGCAGACCAAACCTCAAGGGCTGGCACCAGAAATAACTCCATGGTCCATGGCCTGAAGCACACCTGTACTGAATCCTGTTAAAAATATAGGATGTGTGCAACTTCTCTGTAGTTGTGGTTGTTTTCCTGCCTCTGGGTGACTCGTGGTGAGGAGCAGGAGTTCTCTTTCAGGAGTTGTGCAGTCTGTTCCTGCAGCTGAGGGAAGCTAGGGAGAGGTAGCAGCAAAACATCCCCGAGTACACATCAGGGCTGCCAAAGCCATGGGGAGGCCCTGATGTGCTCCAGGAGAGCAGAAAGCCTAGAGAGAGAGCAGGAGCCAGGACAGCAATGTCAGTGTTGAGAGGGAAGCATGAGGAGAGCATGTGTGTTCCCATCTGAGAGGCTTCAGGACTTTCTGGTTCTCTTTCCATAGCTCTTTCCATCCCCTGCTAGGTGTGTGGTTCCTCTACATGGCACTAGAAAGCTGCAAGCAGGAACTTCAGGCATGGGGAAAAAAATGGAAACACAAACCTGTCCTGCAGCTGCACAGTCTTCTTTTCTGATGGCATCATCCTACTGCTGCCTCTCTGGGCTAAGATGTTTTCCCTTTGGGACTTGTGGGGCTTTCACTGTTTTTACTCTTGTCTGTCATCTATGTCTTAGGCACAGTCCATTTTTCCTCTAGAGAATTGTTTTAGACAATGCACTGAGGAATTAGTTCATGCAAGTCATTCCTGAGCACAACCAAAAAGCCTTGAAAGTGATGAAATGTGTTTGTGTAATCTGTGAATGCATTGATATTTATCCCTATTATCCTTCACATTTTCAATTCAAACACCACATCATTTATCAGCTCTGTTGTCAAATGCTGCATGTAACTGTGTTAAGCAGAAAGCTTGGTGGGAGAGAGGGGAGAACAGATGGGGGGAGATAACCATTCACTTTTTCCCAGGAGAATTGCAGAGCAGACCTTGCTGTGAATTTGGTGGCCATCTACTTTTTTCAAGTACTCCCATGGCACACCTTGTAAAAGTGGAGCAACATATCAAGTGTAATAGTGTAGTTCAGCAAGGGCAACACAGGTAAATGTCTTACAAGAACAATGCAGAGCAGGAGACTGGAAATGCTCCAAGGGTTTGTCAAGCTCAACAGTTGCATAGCAGCCCCTTGCTCATTGACATCACTCTGAAAATGAAGTCCCTTGGATGCCAGTGCACTGCAGTGGTCTTCTTTCAGTATCAATATTATGCTACTTGGAGTAGATTTTAGTTTAGTTCTTTTAGTCTCCTTCATGAAAACACGTATACAACAGGGTCAACAGATGGCACCACTTAGACTGGGGATGTAAGCTGCAAAAGGGGCTGGAAAAAAAGCTCCTGACATGCTTTAATTTCTGTAGGAATACATGGCTCTGTCTGGTCCCTGGTTGTTCTGTATTCAACAGCTGTGGAATCACAGCAGAAGACCTGGCAGTGAGATCCCTTAGTGTGTACTTTGCAGAGTTCCTAATTAAGAGACACAGTTAGGGAGCAGACCTATAAAGTATGGCTATGAATGTAGCAGAAAGGACAACTTGTGGACAAGGGCCTCCACTTTATTCCCCACACTAAGGCTACTGCAGTCTGTGTGACAGCTGGTTCTTCTTTGGCTTCTCCCATTCTCCATTTCTCATCATGACTTCTGGTGTGTTGACAGAACAGTCCTTTGGATAGTGTTCTTGCTTATGTCTTTGTCAGAGCCACGTGGACAGATTTTTTGCATCCTGTAGGCCTAAAAAAGGCCATTGAAAACATTTAGATCTTCCTGCTAGCTGTTATCTCCCACTCTGGAGGAGCTGCAGTGCAGGGAGCAGGTTGGGAATTGACAGACATCTTGATGGGTTTCCCTGGACCTGGTAAACCTGGTCAGGAGAGAGCCCTTCTGCAATTCTCTTTTTCCAGCACACTTAGAAAAGCACCGAGGAAGTACACTGCTGTTGGAAGGGACAGACTTAGTGCCTGCAGTATGGGGCAGTCTAAGGGTAGTAGGCAAAGAAATAATTTTTCTTTCTTTTTTATTCTTTTGATTGTGAAAGGAGATATAGAAATTGGAATAAAACTCTGTGTTCTCCCAAGGTGGTTTGCTCATAGGAAAAGGGAACATTGTGACCTGGAACCTCAGCATTTGAAGAACTTTAACATTAAGCCTAGTCTTTGAGTGTGATGTGTTTAAAAAGAGGAGATTTCTTTAGTTTGGTTTGCCTTTTCCCCTGTTGAATGCTGAACCTGTGCTGTGAACCTTAGCTGGCATTGCCTGCCTGAACAGGAGAAAACAAGGCAGCTACTGAGCTTCATAGGTACAGGGAGGCACCAGCTCCTACCAACCACATCACCCTTCAGTCAGCCTGGGAGGGAAAAGCTTTTCCTGCTGTGATGAAACCGTGCCCCATGCACTGACTGCACTGACTGTGAGGGAGAGCTGTTGTGCTGTAGCTTGAAAAGGAAAAAGGGAAATAGGATGTGGTCTGCTCTGGTGTGTGAGCCATTTGGGAGCACTAACAGTGATGAGTGCCTGTCTTAGGCAGAACGGGGGCTGTGAGGGATTTGAGCAAAAAGGGTTGCCAGACTGGTAGTTTGATGTCAGCCCTCACTGTGCCAGAAAAGCAGCTTGTCCTCTGTTAATAGATTAGCAGAAATTTCTGTGCCTCTCTAGCATATTAACAGCACTTTGCCTCTGTTTTGCTACATAAATAGATTAAGCTTTAGCTGTGCTCCTATCAGACAAATTTTCTTTGCTTTTTTTTTTTTGAATAATCCTCAGATATTCTCATCAGTTTTGTCCTACAAGCAAAGCTTTGAAAAAACCCTGAAGAGCTGACTGAACAGTTGCTTTTCTTTCAGCATCTGTAGCTGTTTAATATTTTGCTTGTCTGTCTCTTCAGGTGCACAGGGGAGAGAGAGCTGCTCTCTCCAGTCTGTATCAAGACAAGCAGAACTTGATCAGCTGGGGAGAGAGGACGAACTGCCACAGCAGTGCCAAAATTTCTGGCTCATGTTCTTGAGCTCTGCTGTTCAAGTGTAAAAAATTGAAAGTGTAACTGGGTGAATAATCCTCAGGCCATAAAATTCATAAGTGTTTGGGTTTCAGCCAGCTCTTTAGAGGGGATTTTGTGGGTCCAGTTCTAATTCTTCCTTCCATTTGACATGGGAATCATGTAATTTATGCAGTTCTGGAGGTGTGGAACCAGGCAGTCCCTTTTATCATTGCTATTTTATATATTAATTTATTTTAGTACTATGGTGACCTGTTACCCTTCTTATAAAATCAGAATTTTATAAGTATTTAAAGCAAACTGACATTTGAAGGAGCTTTGTATATAGTTCTGGATACTCACTACTACAAGCTAAATGGACTTATATTTGTTGAAACAAAAAAATCCTGATACTGCTGTTGTAATATAAACACCTGCTATGGTGAGGTCAGGCATCAATGACCTCAGTGACAGAGCTTTCTTTAAGCAATTTTACAAATAGCAACTGTTTCTTTAATGGAAAAATTGCTTTTTGTGTTAAATTTCTGCTTAAGAACCTCATCTAAAGTCAAATCACTACAATTCCACTACAGTACTTGTCTCACAAGCTGAATACTTCGTTGGATTTAGTATTCCTATAACTTTTAGCCTAATACTTACCTCTTGGCAGACTCTTCAGGCATAGCCAGTAATGAATTCAAGAGATATTTCATGCCTGAACCAGGAATTTATTTATCTCACTTTTGTGGATCCACAGAGTGGAAAGACTGACAGCATGTTTTGCTGGCACGTACTGAGAATTATATTGAAAACATATCCCTAACTACTTTTATACATCTGAATCCTGTGCAACAACTTACTCTCTAATTAGTTCAAAATGTGACTGACCTTCTGTGGTGAAACTATATCAGCATGAAATTAATCTTCCTTGGACAATGGTGAAAGGAGTTAACTGTGCTTGGAGCTTTTTTCTTTTTTCTTTTTTTGACAGGCTTGCATACCTGGCTTGATGTTCTGGTGACGCTGTAGGCTTTTTGTGTGATGTTGCAGAAATAAATTAGTATTCATGACCTAACCTAGAATGTTATTAATGCTCTCCTGCATTCTGCTTACCATGTGAACATGTAGACAACTGTCACTAATTCTCCAGAGCCAGTAACCCAGATTTAGTCATGCAGAATTTGCTTTTATACATGGTAATAAAGCATGGGAATGGTATCTGGCTGTGGTCATCTTAAGTATAAAAGCATTATCAGCTCTTGAAGTCTGAGCTACAAGTTATTTCCATGAGGTGGAACAGACTAATTTCATTTCTCCTTATATAGAAAGGAGGAATAATAAGAACAAAAGCTTTTGAGAGTAGCAGGTGAAGTTACTTGGAAATTTTTTTCACCTAAATCAGTGACTTCTCTGTAGTAATCAGATGCTGCTCATTTGCTTTTTCATTTTTTATTATTATAAAAGTGTTGGTTTGGTGTCATTTTTTTTAAATCACAGCTGTGTCAGCCCTACTTCCACCCCCTCATTCCCTCAGCAGTGGATGAGAATTTGCTGCAGTGCATTCTGATAGCCTTAGTGCTTGTCCTTTAAGTCACTTCTGTGGTTAAACAGATACTTTGAAAAAGATGACAGAATCCAAAGAGGATGAAAAATCATCCCAGTTTTCCCTAGGGAAATAATATCCTTGATGTAGAGTCTATGTTACTTAGTTTTACTCCTGTATCATTTTTGTGCTGTCTTATTTTTCCCCTTCTCAAATAGACACAGGGATCTTGCCAGGCACAGTATCTGCACATGAACTACAAAGGGCCCTAAAATGCATCTCCCTGCGTGCCAGGACAGCAGAGTAAAATACTGCAGCTTTCTGTGAGAGTCCATTTTGTACCACTGGATTACAAGAGAGTGTCACATAAAATTTATTCCTATTTTCTGACCTAGAAAGGCAGATGAATAATGTAAGATTGCCATAAAAAAGAAAACTAGCTCAAGATTTATTCTTTAAAAGAAACAAATACTATTAATTCCTTCCTCTCTGGTTCCTTCTTCTTGACTAGCTCCCTAGCAATCACTTCTAAATTTCAAATTTGCATTTCTGCCAACTTGGCACGCTATATAGAAACAAAGCTTTTCAATAATATATGTGCTGTGCCTGCTCTGAAAGCATATTTTGGCAAGGGCTTTTCTAACTCGAACCGGTATCCACTGTCAGAGACTACTTTGCTATTACTATTTAATTTCAGTACAGCCTGAGAGAGGCTGCTATCCGAGGTGCTGCAGAGCCACGTTACACAGGCAACTGCTTCCTGTGAGAATTTAGGGGCTGTCAAGGAGCCGAAGAAGCATCCCTGAAATTCAAATCCTGCATGCAAACAGCAAAACTTCTCACTTGACTGTACTCCCAGAGAGGTTCAGAGCTGTTGCTCCTCGGGGATTTCTGGGGATTCAGGAACTTGCTGCATCCCAGAGGAGCTCGGTGCTAAAGGTCTCTGCTGCTGACCACCCTAAGGGCAGGGCTGGACACTGAGGGCTGTTGGGACCTACATCAAGAGCCTTTCCATTTCCAACGCTCCATGGGGAGGGTTTCTGAAGAAACAACAGGTTCCTGCTGAATTCTGCCATGCCAAAACCAGACTGTGGGCCAAAAGTATTGGTAGTGAGAAATCAGTAACTAGGGCATCCTCACTTCACTTCTACAAGGAGCATATCCACAAATGTAAGTCCTGCGGGGAGGTTCTTAATATTTCTCTGATCTGCTGAATCACAGACACAGTTTTCTTGGGTTTTCTTGGGAGTTTTCTTGGGTTTAAGTAATCTGAAGTTATGATGCACCTACTAGTTCTTACTAGAATGAATGTAAACTGTCCCTGGATTTAGTCCACCCTTAAAAGCTTACCATTCACAACATGGTTTAGGATATTCAATTACTGAATCACTTATGCTAAAAAATAGAACCATAGAATGACCTGAGTATTGGTCATGGGTATAAAACTGTAAAAACCTATTTTAGAAAGGTCTAGAAACTTTAGAAAGTGTTTGTTCCACAACATAAAATTAAGCTCTTCAGTATGTTGATCTTTTGTGCCTATGTAATTCTATGAATAATTTTATAGAAAGCCATGTGAAAGGGTGAGTGCTTTTTAGGAATTTCATACTAAGAGATACAATAGACTACATTTTGTTAAAAGTAAAACAATAATTAAAGCCTGTTCTTCCTACAATTCTCATGGTTTGTTTCTGAAAGCCAGCCAAAGTTAAGAATTGTTGAGGAATGAAATGCTGGCAGTTAGAATGTATATTTTTCTTCTATTATAAAGAAATACATGTGAAAGAGAAACTTCAAAAGTATGTGGGGTTTTCAGTAAATCTTACTTCAGAATGAACATTCTTCCTTATTTTGAGGTTTGGGAATGGTTTTTTTCCCAGTTAGATTGTTTTTTTCTCATTTGTGACACTGACTGTGTACTAACACAAACTGATGATATGCCAAATGGCACGTTTTTATTTACAAAGCATTGGTAAAATACTTCCCATTTTAAGATCTTTTTCTTTTCCTTTGTTCAGTGGCAAAACAGTTTTGTTTTTCATAAGATAGAATTGCAAAAATTTTTCAGTATTTTTACATTAAGGGATACAAGCGGCATCACTAAACAGCTTTCCACAGAAAATTTACAAAAAATGGTGAAAAGCAATGCAATGTTTTAACCTCAGATTAAAACCAAGCATTTTTATCATTAGGAAAATCACAGTAAAAATGTATGACCACCATCAATTCTCAAGATCAGCAATCACTGTAGGTAGTTTTTTGATTTTCTGCTCCCTTACTCTATCAAATTGTTGCATTTGAATATTTAGCTCAGCTCCTTTGATCTCCTTCCTCCATTCAGCTCACATTTCTGTCTGTACTTCCTCACGTTGACACATAATGAGGAATTATTTATAGATAATCGAATCTCTCAGTTTTGTAGCCACTGTGAGCCTGCTCTATTGCATACATTTGTCGATAAACTACAATGTGATTTATTTCAATGCACCTAAAGCCATCTTCACAAATGGAATTCACTTACAAAAAGATGTTCACCTGCTTTGCAGAATTGTTCCTCTCAGGTACTGTGCTCATTTGGACAAGCTTGAACAACAAAACCAAAGCTAAAAAGTAGCTGCAGTAGCCCCTCCATTGTGACTGTCCCTGGGAAATACCAGTGGTTCATGTTTTTAGAGTTGTGTTTTAGCTCCTCCACAGATGTGCTCTTGTTGCATGCCTTCCTCAAAACTCCTTCATTTCTCCATTTTGTCGCCATATTTTTGGATGATATTTACGATACACTTGGTGCATTCTCAGTTGCAAGACTTGTGTCTATGATCTTAGGGCAATAAAATGGGATAAGCTTATGCTTGTGCACGTTTGTGGAGCAACTTGGTATGGCTGAAACATGTACAAAGCACACGTGGAGGAATAAGATGAGTGTATGGGAAACCAAATGCAGCAAAAATTAATTTTGATCTCTTGCTTATTTTCCTAAGCACACTGGCATCGATCTTTACAATAATGTTTGCCCCTCTGACAGAGGATTCTCCTGTTAACTATACTGCCGTACGGTGAGTTTCCTGCTTACCCCAGCTGTCACATTGCTGAAGTGTCCTGGGATATGAAGCTGTCAGCTTGCTGTGTGGAGCCAGACCCATGTCAAGCAGCTGCCACCCATATTCATAACCTATCTTGAATCAGTCTGAAGGCTGCTTGCCTAGAGGGACACTCAGAAAGTCCTTAAATACCCAGCTTTTCTTATCTAAAAAGGAGTTCTTGTAACTTATAGGTATCTCCTCGGTAGGTGTGTATTTAAGGGCCTTTTTTTTTCCCCCCTTCTTCTAACATATCTCAAGTTTGCAGCAAAATCTGTATTTCACCAGGTATGCACATACCCAGTGCACATCCAGTCTTCGACCGTCTGCGTGGATGCTGTTAACATTATTTATACATTACCAGACATGGGCTGGAAGCAGCAAGATAAAAGCTGTATTTTATGAGTGCTCCCAGAAGCACTACCCTCAGTTGCATAATTACCTGTGGCATCTGCTGGGAGACGTGTGTTCCGAAGCGGTGGGAGCTATTCATTTGCACACAACTATTACTCCGGTTTTCCCCCGTTTGCCAACTGACCACGGCGTGCTCAACAGCCTCATCTGGAGGAGGACATTATCCCTGCTTGCTTCTGCAGCCAGGCACACAGCAAACAGCACCTGTGGGAAAGGGAGAGGAGGGATGTGGAGGAGTCCTGCACCACGTGTGTGTGGGCATGAGGATACACAGGGGTAAGAGAGGCTGCTCAGCAACACCTGGCAGTGCCTGTGTGTGCAAGAGAGAGGTAGAAACGGGTTGAATATATGCTGCTGGCTTCCTGCTGGCCTCCTGCAGTACTAGGAAGAATTGTACCTCTTTAATCAAGCACATAACTCTAATTAATAATGAGGAAGGCCATCCTGCCTAATTAGGGTTTCCCTGCTGACCCTGCAGGGTGTTACTTATGAACCTCATCAAATCTGCATTCGTTCATTACACAAAACATCGTTCACTAATAACTTTTATTTTTGCCTAATGCTTCAGCTGTCTGCCTTTCTCTTCCCAATACCATATTTTCTTGCCCCTCTCCATAAATGTAATTCCAGACAACACCTATTTCTTCCACTCTTCTAAAGAAAGCCTTAGTCCAAACTAATGCACTTAGTACACGCATTTGCATTTTTGCAGTGGACAGGAAAACAAGATTTGCATTTGAGAGGAAGAAATGCTTTCTGACAGTGAGGATGATGAAACAGACTTCTTTAGGCAGGTGGTCTCACCAGGACTAAAAGGCTTTAAGAACAGTTTTGATTATTTTTCATCATATGTGCTGTAAGGTGTAGTTGAGCCTGTTTGAGGGCAGGAACTTAAACCCAGTGATCATTCAAGATCCCTTGCATCATCATTATTCTTCAATTATTCTAGCACAATAAATTCTGCAAGTTCAACTCACTGTCTGCCATTGTTTCCAGTTAAGAGTTTTTTGGGGTTGGGGGACATAAATAACTGGTAAAGGTAAAGGGTTGAGGCCCCTAGCGTTCCTCCCATGCCCCTTAGATAATTAAGGATTTTGAGCATGCTAAGTTCTGTTAATTACCAACCAGCCTTCCTGCTGCAGGAGTCTCTTCAGGAGAGGCAGTGATTTCAGACTGCAGCACTTCAGACTGCTTGCTGTATGTGCCGTGTGCAGAGCATCACTTAGAGCAGAGGAATGTTATATCACCGGAGAGTGTGATGTACTCCCCCTGTCAAATTTCAACTCTGGTAATTAAATTCTTTCCACCTACATTCCCCTTCCCATTTCAATGGAGAGAGGTATACTTCAATTCTTTTCTAAATATTTATGTAGGGTTAAAGGGGAAAAAATTAAATGTTTCTTGCTGTCTGTTCCTCATCTGGTTACAGCTGAGCAGTGAGAGTGCGAGCCATCTGTATCACTATATTTGAATGGTAAAGTGCTTTGAGAACCTTGGGAGGTAAAAAGCGTTTCATACCAAATCTCATCCCCAAAAGTGTTCCAGTAACTTCTTACAAAATAATGTCTGCTCTTAATCTTGGTGGAATAACATGGAGATCTCTGATATACACTGTAGGTCTGAAGCAAGACAAGATGCAGGTAATAAAAGGTGAGCCTGGGCCATCAAGCCCAGCAACTGATCAAAACTTGCATAATGCCAGTGCCTCTCCAGGTCCACAATTTTGGGTTTTCATTGTTTCTGCATAATTTCCAATTTAATTGAAGGCTTTTCCTGAGTTTCTTCCAAGCTATTTCTAAAGCCGCTGATGTTACGAATGAACAAAACAGGCTTTCACTACTTACTTTTCTATATGTTTTATATTTCTTTTTTTTAATGAGCCCAAGTATCTACAAAAGGAGAAAGTCAAAACCCCACATCCAAAGGAATTACAAGAGAAGAAATCCATAGTATTCTTGTATAGGATAAGGCCTAGTATAAGCCTATTCGAGTATGGTGGTGTCATTTTTAAAGCTCTGTTTTTTATAAAGAGCTAAAGCATGCAGTTAAAGAAAGTATATAAGCAGATTTGATTTGCTGGAGAGCAGTTAGCTGGGATGCCAGCAGCTTTGCCCCTGCAGGCTGCATCAGCTGGCACAGCAAGGGACACTGTGGTGACTGCAGGGACATGAGGTTGACCTGCCCATGCCTGCAGGCCCTCTGTGCCACTGGCTGTGGCTCTGTGCTTTGGTGTCTGCTTAAACCTCTGCTCAATGCCTCAATGTTTCCCCAGCTGGTAAGACTCATTCTAAGTGCTGGAGAGTTTCTAGAGTTGAATCAATAGTTGCTATTGCTACTTTCTGCCAAGACTTTAACCTTTTTTTAAAGCAGTTGTGCACAACGTTAATGAGTCTCTGCAAATAGAAGCCTGTATTAAATTGGCATTGGAGTTTGTGCCCTGGAGTTTGTTCAGACACTAAACACAGCTGAAGGGAAAGTCTGAGTATTATTCTAAAATGTTAAGTACCCAGAATTTCCTCTCTTCTTCAGCTGATGCACAGCAAGTCATCCCTTCTAAATGACCCTGTTAGCTTGAGTTAGAGGCATTTAGTGTTATGACTCAGCCATTACAAGCTCTATCTTTCTAATTCATGTCTCATCTTTCCTTCCACTCTGAGGCCAGCTGATGGATGCAGAGATGGGGTTGGGTGAAATGCTGAAAGCAGCTCTCAGCATGCTGCAAGCCCTACAGGAGCTAGCCTTTATCTACCAGGATTGTGGGCTAAACTGATAGGCCATGTGCACGTTCTCTGCAGTGTGCACACACCTCACACATAAATTTCTGCTCAGTATGTCAGTCTTTATGGTATTTCTGAGAATTGCTCAGGTTACCAAACAAGATGCCTGAAATTATGCTTAACCTTTGAGCATTCTTCATACAAAAGGTTTGTTTAATAATTGTTACATCTGAAGTCTTGAATGGCATTTCAAGCCTTTCTTGCCATATCATCTGATTATAGCTCTTTACTTCACAGATAGAATATGCAAATCCCCACAATTAAATGAGAAATTACCAGAATTTTATTGCTGCTTTTCTTCTCTGCTATCTCCTGGACAAAAGCCACCCTCAAATTGTTTCTCTCATCTGGTTGGTATCAGCTAGGCTGACAAAGTAAAACCATCAAGATCAGAAATAATTACAAAAGCTTAAGGGAAATCTGAAATATGCATGTTCTCTGGAAAAAAGACAAAGCACATTTTCCAGATCACTGAACAAGTGAGCATGTTCCATATAGGTTTTGTTATATTATACATTTAAGAAAAAGAAACCCTGATCTTGTCAATTGAATGGAAGGAATCAAAAGGATTTAAGTCTGAAAGTGGGGCATGGTATGTGGATTATTAAATGCAGAAAAAATTAAATTACTTTTCAGGATGAAAAACCAAAATGTGACAGGCCTGATCTTCTGTGGCACTCAGGCTTCTAAAGGCAGTCGTGGTTGATTGGGAAGTGCCACAAGGGATAGTGGGAGGACCAGGCTCTGCTGGGCAAAGTGAATTGGGGTAAATGTTTCCAAGGGTAAAGCAGAGGGAGGAGTGGATCTTCCAGCATCGAGGTGGATGTGGATGGATCTGCTCCTGCTTCCATGGACCTGTAAAATTTGTCTGCCTCCATGAGCACTGAGGTCTTTCTGGTGGGGTGCTGCCAGCTTTTGCTTGTCCCATCTTCCCTAGCAAGATGAAAGGGAGGGAACCTGCTAATCCTGAGAGTAGAGGTGGTGGGAGAACAGAGATTCTATGGTTCTGCATTGTGCTGGCAGAGACTCGAGCTGTTGAAGATGGAGCCAGCATGTTGGCCATCACCTTTGGGGCTTCTGGGCTCCTGGGATGTTTGGGGACATCTAGCAGATGGCTTTCCTCAGTAATTGGAACATTTGGCACACTTTGTAGGGAAGGTATCAGGTTGGGAAAGAGGACTGGAGAGCCAGAGTGGCTTTCATATGCCTGGCTCCTGACTGCTGAGGGGACTGCCTGAATGAGCCAGACATGTGGGGGCAGCTCTGGCTTCTGTTGGCCAGGCTGGGGCTGAGCTGAGCAGCAGCTCTGTCCTGAGAGCTTGGTGACTGTATCTGCATGGAGAGGGCAGCAGCCTGTCAGGGCCACACAAACAGTGCTTGCTGAGTGTGTCCACATGACTGGCTGAGCAAAGAACAAGTGGTATCTCTTCCAAGGACACAGGAGACTCTTGAGTTCATGGAAACACAGGATTATAAAGCCATCAGTGTAAAAGAGTAAAATAGTTTAATTTTCTGAAATGCAACCAGGTAGGTGGGGAGATTAAATTTTGGTCCATTTATTCTCTTACTGCCTAAATCCTAGTATTTTAAAAGTATCACTTAAGTGACATTAAAATAGGTCTAGACTTCCAGTAAAATATTGATACAGTTTTTCATTTCATGATGTTTCAAGATTTTCACATCAGGTTAGGTTGGTTTTTTATAGTGTATGCAGCCTGAAGTAGAGGCTGGATTTGTTACCTAAGACTTATTCCAAGTGAAGAGGATTTGGCAGTGGTATGTGTTTGAACTTACTTGTTTTTCAGAGATTTCTTTACTTTGCACTTCCACTGAGGTTAAGCTGCCAAATAGCACAGCTTGGGCTCTTTTACTGGTTTAGGAATGACAGGAAAGTTTCCCCTGAAGACCATTAGAGGTTAGATCTCTTCCTCTAGATTTAATTTGCTGAATTCCACTCATACAGAAAGAAGGAGCTTTAGTACTCTTGGCAAACGACTGTATTGTCATTAACAGCTGAAAATAAGCAGTTATCTGATAACACTGATAAACAACTGCCTGGGAGGGAGTGTGGATTTAAGAGGCATTAACTCAACTGAATTATAAGGTGGGTAAGAACGCCCCTCCTTCTATGTGAGTGGAAGAGAAGGGCACACTGCATCTCAGGTTTGCTGTACGGGATTTATGCTGCTTCACTATAGCATGTTAGAACAAGCGTACAGATATGTCCATGCTGCTTGCAAACTGCTGGAAGAGGTACACTTGGGAAGGGGAAAAGGATGCACATCAGAAATGTTTTTATCATGTGTTTATTATTTTGTATGTATAGAAGTATGTGTTTTTAGGAGCTTAATAAAGGTAGCTGTTGCCAAAGAAATTGCAAACAGACCTCCATGTTGATAATTTTTCAAGCAATCAACATATAAATCCCACTTCAAGTTTGACTTTGGTGTGATGTTGGCATAGGGTCACATCTGAATCCAGATATAGGTTTGGAACTTCCCTAAACTTCAGGGAAAATTAGATCTGAAATTTGCTTTTCATCATTCCTCACTATTTCTGTTGGAGCAGTACCACCAACAGACAATTGCCAGTAGAGAGGAAGGATGGATCCTGTGTCTGACTCCATGTGGCATTTACTAGATCTGAGCATAAAGAGCATCAACATTTAAAATCAACTCATGAAATTTGTCCTCTCCTGCTGATAGGAGATGTTGACCAAAACCAAAATTCTAGACTGGTGAAATTCTCCACATCTCAATTGTGTGATGAGACAGGCTATGCAGTCAGGTTTAGATGGCTCTCATATTTGTGGCATGTTTTAGACACATATTTTTGAGGGACTCACGCCTTGGCAACCAGTGCTATCTGACAGGCTATATGAGAATGAGATTGAAAGCTTTTTCATTTTATTTATGTTTACAAGAGCAGTTACTCTTCTTTAATAAAATGAAATGTTTTCTTTGCTTCTGTATTCACCTGTACAGACAGTGAAACCCAGCAGTTTAGTAAAACAGTCTGGAGGAAGGTGGGGTTATTGAATTTTGTCGTGGCATGTTGCATAGTTTTTTTGCCTCTGAGGTCTCTGGGTATGAGGTATGAAATTGGGGTCTCTCAGGACATCAGGCACTCTTTCTTCCATTCCTATGCCTCATTTGTATAATGGAGGTTTTTCTGGCTTTGCTAAAGCATTAGTAATCCAGTTGAGTTCACTTAAAAGCTCACACTTTCCCAGAAGAATATTCATCTTCTCAGATGCAGAAAATCCTGCTTATCTTGTGTCGTTAAATATCTTGGAGTACTTTCCAACAGAGTAGGATGATGGTCCCTTTGGTTTGGACAAAACATAGATCTGACATCCAAATTTTTTCCAAGAATTCAAGGAGTTAAGAGGGTTTCTTTTTGTATTTCCCCCCAGAGTCTTGTTATCAGCAGAGACAAACAATTCTTGTTCAGTGCTCGTACCTGATTCTGAGAGAGCTTACGCATATGATTGGATTTCAGTGGAGCAGCTTGTGTATAGATTTAAACAGGAGCTTGTTGCAGGGCTGGAACTATTGTGAATAAGATGCACATTACCCCTGGGATCATTTGATGAAAGGTGTTGTTATCTGTATCACTCAGATCAGATATGTTGCTTTTACATGAGTGCTGTGGTTGTAGTCAATTCATTTTCTAACATTTTAAATAAAAGATACAAACCCTGGATGACCTGAAAAGAGAATCAACATATCACAGGCACTGCATGTAGATTCCTCCCTGGCACAGCTAGCTGACAGGTATTTCATGGAGTTAAAGGTCATACATTTTTTGTGTGTCAGGCTACAGTTTGCACACAGATCAGGTATCTTTGACGTTTGTATTCACACACACCACTTAAAAGTTCTTCCTGCTGATTGTTACAAAGCTCAGAATTAGCTGGCTGGCTAAATTCACACAATCTAATTTTTCTTTTGTGCTGCCCACCACCACTGGCTATTACTAGATGTGGCAGAATTGTCAAAATGCTCATAAGCAGCCACTGATTTGTGGCCAGAGCAGGAACACTATGGATAGGCTTGAAAAATGTCATCAGAATACAAAAGCATCTGCTGCTTTCCTTGGGAGGTAGTGCAAAAATAATGATTTATTTTCTCTCCATGCATTACAGAAATGGAAGGGAGAGCTGCTTGCAGCTCTTTTCTCACTGGAGGATTCAAATTCATCAGCCCTTTGAGAGCCCAAGACCGAGGCTCTCATTTGCCTCAGTCTGTGATCCCTGCTATAATCTGTGGGATGTACATTCTGTGGGATAGCTCAATCAGTAAGCTATCAAGATGGGCTTAAAGTTCTTTATATTCCTTGAAAGAGCACCCCAGAGCTTCCTTTGTGGTAGTTTTTTTAGAAATGTGCCATTTCTTCAGAAAAAGGCTGAAGTCTTGAGCTTATTCAAGATGCATGTTTTGCTTTTGATTTCAGTTGAATCAGGATTTCACCCAAACTGGTCTACACATGGTGTCTTTATAAAGTGCCCACCCCCTGAGTGATGTAAGGTGTGTGTTCTTTCAGGAGCAGGTGCCACATTTTGTACACATTTGCCTGGTTTCCTCCTCATTCCTACTGAGATACTGCTGTTTGCCTTCATACCCAGTCATTCAGTATAGAGCTAAAGAGAAGCTGTGTTTAACTTGCCCTCCAAAGAGCACCACCAAGGGTTCTACCCTTTTCAAAGCGATGCAGAACTCAGCCAGAGGCTGAGGGTTGGATGTGTCTCAGGGCCAGTGTGTACACGCTCCCATAGTCAAGGGATAAAAGTAGCTCTTGCTGTTGCTATAGCATAACCCATCTGTGCTGGTTCAGTTTCTACCTTAGGAGCAGATAAATCTGGAAATGGCTATTTCTCCCCGTGGCTGAAATGAGAACGTAGCCAGAGAGTTCAGATACAGATATTTGTTTTGTAGTCCTGTAATTTGCATACACAAATCCCTGCTCATGTGTGCTGGGCAGGAACAAAGCCCTAATGGCAAGTGGGATAAGCAGTGCAAAGTCTCATAACCCTACAGACTTGAACAATTTTGTGGACAAAACACCTGTCTGTGAGGCACATCAGCACATAACTGTATTAAAAAGACACCACTACACGCGTTAATAACCTAGTTTTTCTTCATTTGCCCTCTAGTACAACTGTGTATATAAAACTGAAAGAGTAAACTCAAGGAACTTTATCTGTGGGTTTAATATGGCATATATCAGTTTTGTGCTATGAACTTGGAGCACTTGCCATACATCTCAGTGAAAACCAATAAAGTATCTTTTGTATTTAAGGTGGGAAAAAAGTATCTATCTCTGTAGTGCAGTGAGCTCTGCCAGCAAAAGAATGTTGGGATAGTTTTGACTGCAACAATAAGATTATAAAAAACATTCTAAAGTAAAACTTCTTACCACCACACACTGCATGTTAAGGGCCAGGAGTGAACCCTGAGAGCTGCAGAATTCTGTCTTTGTACTGCACTGCCACTGATATGTATTCTCATTAGATGGAAAGTGATTCACCCAAAGTAGGATGTCAACAACTTTGCTCCTTCCCACACACTTTCTTTGAACTAAGGGGTTTTTTTATTGTCAAGGTCCCTCAGGATCATAGTTTATGAGAAACTTTATGCAAGTTCAAAACCTACTTGAGTCTTTTCTTGGTGCTGGTATTAAAACAAGACAGGTTTCTTCAATTATTCAATTTCTACTTTCTACCAGCAATGACTGGCTTCACTTTTTCTTCAGCTGTTGGGTTTTGTTGCACTACTGAAACCCTGGTATTGCAGGGTTTTGGTTTGGGGTTTGTGGTTCGGGGATTTTTTTGTGAGGGTCACATCAAGGATAGCTCAATATATTGAAAAGCAACGTACTTAGCAGCTTACCTTCCCCCTCAGACACTGAATGAATAAAAACAAGTCTAGAAAGACATTTAATTCTGACACCTAATGGCATGCCAGGACCAGACGCACACTACAGACCTGACAAAGCAACAGCCACAAATCAGGTGAAGGGTCTCAAAATGAAGGTTTTTTTAATGTTCTTGTTGTTGCAGAGCATCACAAAATATTAATAGGGACCAGTAAAGAAACAGTATCACTGCCATCAGGAAGATGAAAACCACGTTCATTGCACAATCACATGACTCCCATTAAGGGCTTAATAGAGATTCCTTTTACTGCTGGATCATGCTACAAATAAGCAGATGGTGGCGATTTTGGGTCCAAATTGTTGGATTTATGTACAAAATGTCTTTGGATAGCAGGAAAAAGGTGGAATAGCTTTAAATTAGACAATAAAAGCATACTGTATTTTAAAAAGAAAAAAAAAGATGGAAGCAAGAGTAAGAACACTATCTATATGAAAAGCCTGCAGTTCTGGCAATATTTTAAAGCTGAGTGAGATTAAACATAGTTAAGATTACTCAAATATAGTAAATTGAAAAATCAGTGGAGTCTTGCTGATTTATAGCAATAGAGTTTTGCTCTTATGCCCTTATGATTTTATTTAGAAGTTAAGACTTCAAACACATTCTTTCAAAAACATTTAATAAGCTCTAGCCATAAGCCTATTTTGGATGGTTCTGGTTACACAGCTTGCATCTGAAGTTTTCTATAAGTAATATTGGTTTTTAACCTACTTTTCAGTCAAGTTGATGGAAACCTGCCTGCCTTGATTTACACCCTTAGAAGGATTTGTGCCATAAGATCACTCCTGTCTGCTGTTGTAGCATGACCCTGCCCAGCTCTTACAGCTCCTAAATTCACACACAAATGGAAAATCTGATACAGTGTTGCCTACCTGACTGACTTCTGTCCTGAGCAGCAGTGTCTACATACAAAGAGCTTTATGCCAATGAAAAACCATGTTATACCGATGCCTTTTGCTTCTCTGGATTAATTGTGTCCAGTGTGGATGTCTCCTGGATGCTTTTACATCTAGATACTGATACAGAGTTTTGTACAAGTATTCAGTATGCAGTATTTAAGAGCAGCATGGGCAATAGCACATGGAGCAGTTCAGTTTCCCTTGAATGACAAACTGATCCTCCCAGAGGGACAAATGAGAAGGCAGCCATACAACTGAGACAGGATAACCCTACCCAGCATCCCTGTGCAGCTCATGGCTGAATACCACATGTTTTTGTAGAGGAAGGTTGCTTGTAGCAGCTTATGTTCTCATACAGAGGATAAAATTACTTTGCCTGCTGAAAACGTCCTCCCAAGCATGAGCCTTGTGGCCTCATGAGAAGGGACAGTTCCCTACAGCTGCTGTTTTCATTTGGGTGGTTAAATTCCAAATGAATGTAAACTGCTGGAGGGGAGCAGAGAAGCTGGAGTTTGTCCAGGTAAATATTGGCATGTAATAATTGCAAGTGAGCTTGTGTTTGCTTCTCTGGGAACGGTTCACGAAATTCATGTACAGGCTTTGCCCTAGCCACAGCTTAAATGCAGCTGTCTCGGGGGAAATATGGAGGTTATTTAATAGTGCCCAGCAATGACACAAAACAACTTAGGGCAGGAGGAGAAGGCACCATATTAAATTAAAACTGCACAAAGCAAAATTTGAGGAGACAGAATGTAATTATCCAACCTGGACTCTGGCCAAAGCACTGATGCTAACACCTTTATTATTAAAAAAAAAAAAAAGGAAAAAATGCCATGAGAGCCAGGAAAATCAAAAAGAGATAAGACTCTTTTCAGTCTCTTTTCTGAAAGATGGCACCTCAAGTAGCACAGTGCCTGTTAGCACTATGCCAGGGTATTGATTCAGTACCTACCAAGAAAGAAGAAGGCCACCCACTGGTGGCCAAGAAGAACCAAAGAACATGAATAATTAAAGCTAAAAAATGAGCTGCTTTTTCTGTGAAATACAGAGTTCTCATAGCAGTATTTCCCCAGGAATACATCACCAGGAAAAAAAAATAGTTTGCACTTCACCTCCAAGGAATTTTGCAAAGGTCAAGCACTAGAGCCAGCTAGATGCATTATTTAGTGACTTGACCATTTTATTACTGAATATTTCATTTGGTTTGTTTTTACAATCAGCTATTTCTGTTCATGTTAAAAGGAGTTATCACTAAATCCCATTTTTACTGTGGTAGACAGTGAGACAGAGGCAGCCAAAGGAAACAAATCTAACCAGTTGTCCTTGATGTTCAGCAGCTTCCAGCTCCTTTGGGTTCCTCAGTAACTCCTACCTTCCAGTGATTTTGCCAGTGTTATTCTAGGAGATTGCAACAGAAATCAGCATCCTTACTGCTGCCCAGCAGTGATGTGCAGAAGTACTCCAAAGTACACTGTGAGGTCCTGAAGATCCATCAGCAAGTACTTGCAAGGTTCAGTGGGCATATGGGAATAGTGAAAGGGAGAAAATGAGTTGAAGGCAGAGGTGCTGTGGTGGGAGGAGACACACAGACTGGAAGTGACCATACACTTACCACAATTATGGCTTCAGCCATGGACTCATTCAGTCTGGATGTAGCCATTTACCCTTTACAGACTGGGTGTCTTCCTAAAGGAAAATCCAGAGATTTCATCTTGATCAGAAGTTCCACAGTTGATTGTGAAATCACTTGAGATTTTAGGGTCCATGTTGTACAGAAGTCCTTTTCAGGCTAAAATTCAGTAAACCTGTGTAAGATGGTTACTCAGATACATTTTTGACCTTCACCAGTCCATTGTGCCATTTTGCTGAATAGGTTGATCTAGACTTTTAAGAAAACAGAGGCAGAAGGTATAGACAGCCTTCGTAAAAGTTGTGCATTGGCATTTATTTCACATTCAAAAATACGGGCACTATTTATCTCAATTCCTTGTGTGTTGGTTTGGTTTGGGTTGGGTTTTTTTGCTACTAGGACATTTCAACTTTCCTGTGTGCATGCTAAATTATTTGTAAGACTTAAACTGCAGAGCAGAGCCTGCCTTTTATGAATAAATACTATTAAGCACATTATCTAGTTATGCTAAGTCTTCATGGGCAGCACCTTCTACTGTATAGCTTTTCTATACAATATGCCCTTCAGAGTTTGTGCATTTACCAATATGATTTTATGGGTATCTGTAGTAAGCTGGAACATTTTAGATAAATAAATTCCATAGCAGCATTATTATGTGCAGGTTGTATTTGCTCCACAGTTACAGCTGAGAATGACTTTCCACTGTAAACCCAAAAACACAGCTGCCTTTATAAAATCAGAAAATCTCTATCCACTTAAATAAGTAAAAAGTCATAGGACACGCAACTGGAGAATAAGAGGCTTTGTCCTCGGGCCTCATCTTAAATGCAGAAGTCTACACTGAGTTGAAAGAATTTCAGAATATAACAAATACCACAATATCTGGGAAGAGGATCCTGAAATTAGAAGTGAGCAGGTCCTTAATACCATTAAGAGCTTGTTTGAAAAACCATTGCATGTTTTCAATATTTATGATTTATCATGGATGAAAGGTGTTTCTCTCCATAGGATGATTTCTGAACTTTTCGTAGGTCTTATTTTGATCAGTGCTGAGCACTTTTCAGATTCCTTACCTGTGGTGTCTGCATGGAAAGAAACATAAACTTTTAATCAATCTTCTTTACATACAGAGTCTTCCTTTGTTAATTAGTAGAAAAGACTAGAATGCTTTTCCCTTAATCATATGGTAATTTCACTAATTCCAGCCTTCTTAGTGATCATACTACACATCCCAAAAATATGTATTTTAAATTTCTTATGAGGCAAAGAGAATACTGTACGTGGTCTTCATTAAGATCCTGGGCGCTATCCATTATGATTAAAGATCATTAAAAATGAGTGAATATGTTTGTAACCTTCTTGTCCAGTAGCACACCGTTACTGCATGTGTATAAAAAGAAAAATAATGATCTGATGCTGTAGCATCACCATCAGTGCCACAGATATGGATGTACACAGTGAGTCAAGATCCATTTTACAAGTTGTCATTGCTCTGTTTGAAGCCTGGATGTGCAGGGGTTCCTGACAGCCAGTGACAAAAAGCAAGCATTGGTTCATAGCTCTGAATTGGGATAACTTAGCTGGAGTTTGATCCACAGTTGGAGACTCACTCCAGTCCTCCACAGTGCCTCTGCTTTGGAGCTATTCTGGCACACCCAAAGACAGTGTGCAGGAAGCTCCCCAGCTATCAGTTCTTTTCATCCCATGTTAGCACATGAAGGGTTGATAGTCCTAAAACTATACTTTTCCTCATGTTAGCACCAAGCTATCCTCCAGCAGATTCTAGCAAAGCCATCCACAGGGGACTGAGCTTTGAACCATAGCCAGCTACTCCTGCTGCTACATGGGATGGCCACAACATGGCCCCTGAACTACAGAACCAATGCTTTTGTAAAGCTCCCATGTAAGAAGGTAGGGACAAAAATAATACTCAACATTCATATTTAGGGATTGCTGTGGAGGCTTCTTCAAGATTTTTTTAATTAAGTTCTTTTGCAAAAGTACTTGATGCAAAAAGGTCACATTTTGTTGAAGAAGTACCATCTTGGAAAAGGAGATAGATGAGGGTACAGCCACATTCACACTTCTGAATGATTGGTTGGCATCATGCTCAGTATTTAAAGTAGAGGGAAGAAGGAGGAACAGAGGGATATTTGGAATGATGGTTTTTGTCTTCCCGAGTAACTGCTGGGTGTGATGGAGCGCTGCTTCCCCGGGAACAGCTGATTACCTGCTTGCCCATGGGAGGTGTTAAACTAACTCCATGTTTTTTCTTTCCTTGCTTGTGTGGCTTTTACTTTCCCTATTAAATTGCCTAGATCGCAATCCATGAGTTTTCCAGCTTTTACCCATCTGATTGTTCCCCCAACCCTGCCGTAGCGGAAGCGAGCGAGCGGCTGTGTGGGGCTTGGCTGCTGGCTGGGGTTAAACCAGGACAAGGTGACTGCCTACCCAAAACATAGCCCTGACTCAGCTAAAATTGTCCCTCCCATAAAGAGGACAATACTAGCTTTTCTCTGAGTCTTGGGATTTTGTTTTTTCAGATACTGTGGTGACAAGAAAAAAATTACAAAGGGGGTAGATAGAAGGTAGTATCCAGTCCAGGATTTTATCCGATTTCTTTCAGTCTGTTGTAGAGTGATGCAGCAAGATAATAGTACTCACTTCAGTGCAACCCACAGTAATAGGGTGGAGAGTCAGAGCCAGTAACCTTCTCATGGTAGCTCTACTAAGTACTCCAGTATTCACTAAAAGAGGAAATCCCTCCTTGTTTTCCTTATGGTATTTTGTATCTTTTAGTTATGAGCAAAAATGTAAAGGGCTTTGGTTGTCTTATTTCCCCAAAAGGAATGATTCTATAGAAAACATCCATTACTGCTTACTCTTTAACTGGATGTTATTCCCAAGTGCTGTGTAATCATTAAGTGAGCTTTAATTTAACAAGTGTGCTGCTCTTAGCACATTTTCACTTATGTAGTAGTAAATTAACTATAACAGATTGTAACTGTTCTCCGTCATTTAGCAATAAGTAAATCTTCCCATAAATATCTCTGAAACTAAACCAAGGTATTTTCATGGCACTTGCTCACCACTCGTACTTATTTCTCATCACAACTTAAACAATATCCATTTCAAAGAAAAGATTATTTTTCATGCTGAGGTTCAAAATTTCAGTTCATTTGCTTTCTGGTTACTGGGAAGGAAACCGCACCACCTGAGGTATGTCTCACTTGGCCACCTCTGATAGATGAGCAATGCTTTGATAACAGGGATGGGAACACTTCAGTGGCCTAAGTGAATTCGCTGGATCAGTGAGACATCGCTGCATTTCCACAGTGATTTCTCTCCGTGTCTCATACTTTCACACATTTATATCACAGATTTTGCTTTGGTAGTAATCAGCAGCAAGTTTTTCAATTACTACTATGCTAAGGGCCAAATCCCAAAAACACAGTAACCAAACCAGAGCCTGATATTTAGAGGAGCTCTCAGCTTTTTATCTGCAGCCTTCTGAGTTTGGGTGTTAAGTCAAGCCTTTATGCTTGTGTCTAAAGGGGAAGAACTCCTTCTGAAAGACTGTCCTTATGTGACACTTCTTCTCTCTGTGCCTATACAGACAGGGAATGACCATGATTAATTAGAATAGCTACTAAAGTAATTTACTGAGAACATTGATGATATTTAACTTGAATATTGTTTTCTGAGGGCTTTGCCCTGATCCTTTAGGACTGTGCACTTCAAAGGGGAAAAAATGGATCTGGCACTTACATTTATGCTAGGCTGACATTGTTGGTTTGCTGCCAAAGAGACATATCACAGAGGCACCAGCTGAGGGATCTCAATCACTGAACCTTGGTGCTAGCCTTACAAGAAATCACTTCAATGGTGACATGGACTATCTCTGTCCATTTTGTCCTTAAAGTTACAGAAATGCCCTCCCAAGTTAAGTTAAATGACAGCTTCCTCATATAGGTACCTGACCCTTCAGAATCAAACTTATGCCATCAGCTTGTTTCACATTTCACAGCCTCAAGCAAAGCCTTAGAGGAGGAACATTTTGCTTGTAAAAATCTTTCTCTATCCTCACTCTCTTACTGTCCCCTGCATATCAAGACCTCTTCATAGGACATTATCCCTTCTCTGGAGTTTTCTATACTGTGGCTTTGGATTGTTTCGTTTGGTTTGGTTTTTTTAAGGGCAAAAACAAATGTGACATTTAAAACGTGACATGTTATTCTTCTGACATCAGGAAAAAATTGGGTCTGGCTTTTAAAATAACTGAATTTTCATTTGAAATCTGTTTAACCATAATGGCCTCTTGTCAGTATTCTCACTCAGAAATGTTCTTCCTGTTCTTCTTTGACTCCTCTTTCTCTCTCAGTTCATGGGGATTTCAGTCTCTAGCAGGAACCAGCAGAGAACAAAATAGCTAAAAGAGGCTAGTGGAATTTGAGTTGCACAGGGGTGTTAGATTAATTATTTTTCCAGTGGGTCCATATGTTCTTCTAAATATACAGAGTGATGGCATTAGATGGGTAATAATCAGTGATTTCTCTCAGTAGTTTTAGCTGAATTGTGAGATAGAATTGTTCCCTGGAAGTTTATTTTCACTTGGCAAAAGGAAATACATACATCTAGTCATACAACTGCAAAAGCAAAACAGAACAGGAATTCGTCCAGCATTTTCAACACTTCTGTTTTTTAACATGTAGAAACTTATCTTTTCCTTTATATGCAACATCAAAACAAAGTCTTTCTTTAGGAACTTGGGAATTTTTTTGAGGAAGGGTGTTTTGGAAGTGGCCCACTGTCAGAAGAAAATTCATTAAATATTTCTATATTTAGAACCTGGATTTCTGTCTGGGCTATTTGTATGTACAACAGTAATGCATCCACTCTTCTTAAGGATTTTATTTTGTCAATCCGTATTATTGATATATTTATTATTTCAGTTCTTATGCTATTCTGAAAATGGAGAGAAATATTTGTAGAGCATCATATTTTTTCAAACGTAAACATTTTTCATTAGTAAACAGTACTCCTTAGAGTCTGTAGAGAAAGGCATGTGTGAGCAAGTCTAATACAAGTTCTTTTACTCCTGCATCTCCATAATGTAACCTTGTTCTCTGTTTATGGGATGCCTCTGTTTCTCTTGTCCCTGTGTATTAAACTATGTCAGCAGAGGTTTGATCAGGGTGTATTATGTTTGTGTGGCTCTGCTTAAATTTATAAAAGGGCAAGCCCTTCAGGACAAACGTTTCTCAGTAGTGGTGCTTGTTTTACAGTATTTTGAGACCATGTGTTTTCCTTTTCATTGACAGCCATATGTCAGGGAGGGCTGCAAGCAGCCCAGAGTAACCACAGGTGTCTGGGTGATAAGACTGTGTTATGACTCTGATTGTAAGAAGATTTGAAATTTTCATCAGATATGTAATATTAAAAGCGTACAGGATAAATTATGAAAAGAAAAATGGAAAGTAGCTGAGTTGTTTAACACCTTAAATAAAAGAAGAAAAAATAGGTGGATCAAAGAAGCCTAAAAAGCAAGTCTGTTTGCTCTTTTTTCATCAGATGTTACTTGGCCTCTGGGGGGTTTTATTATCCAGATGGAAAGCACGGGGCTTGTTTATCAGAGTGCTGAGGCTCACACTGAAATGACAGCCTGGTCTGCACTCCCCACAGGATGGTGTGGGCAGAGCCACAGGCAGAGCTGAGCTCACCAACACCTCACCTTTGGCTGGGATCCTTGGAAACCCTGGGAGCACAAGTTCAAACCTTCACACTGTGTTTCCTCAGTCCTTCACTGAGAGCAGGGCCTTTGACTGCAAACCCCTTTTGCCAGCCTTTGATTTCCTGTCTGCACCATGTGGCTGCTATCAGTTTACAAATAAAGAAAAATTGAAATTGGTTTTTGAACTGTTATTATTATAACTGAGTTCTGCTATTAGCTAGGTCTAAATGTTTTCATATATTCCACACCTCTGTTGCCCTTTGAGGTTTTTAACTGTTGTTTTCTTGTACATTAATAATTTCCTTGTATAATTGTTCCCAAGAGAATGAGCTGAAAGAATTATGAATTAATTTGCATCTTTTAATGTACTAATAAACTTTGCAAGTAGAAAATTTCACTCCATCCAGGTGGAAACCAATCACTTTAAATCAAAGCTTACTGAATTTCAAATAGGTTTTTTTTCAATAAGTTGCAGAAGAACAGTGCTCTGCATGTTTAAAGTAATTAGAAAGCACAAACAGCAATTTCAGACAAAGCCCTGGGTCATTTTTTTTGCTGCAGCATAGAGTTCACAGGCACTTAGGAAAATGAGTATTTGTTGTATTTAAACAAAATGAATAGCAATTTCTAGGAGGTTGAGAGGTCTCAGGCTGTAAATGTAGATTTCACCCTTCCATAGAAAAATATTTTTAAATTGTTTTAGTGTTTTTCATTGCAAATGATGTAAATAAATAATTCATGGTATAGCCTCTTAAAACAGGGTTCAAGAAAAAGAAATGTCCTTTTATGTACGATTTATTCAAATAGAATTCTGAGTGAACAAAATGTCCTATCTCATGTATTCATTTATAGCCAAACTATGTCAGGTCCTTGTTCACCAAAGCACTCATCTTCATTTATCTCTGAGCACTTGAAAAACCACAGCTCTTCTCCTGAGTAACTAAAGAAACAAGTTCTGAGCATCTATTCTAAGTTTAATACATGGGAGTGTTACTCACATAATTACTGACAAGCTTAAGCTATTTACTGAACTGGTGATTTGACATCCAAGTTTATTTACCTTCATGTATTGTAGCCTTGGTAAATCTGGGAATAGAAATGCATTCTCTAGCCCTCATTCTCCAAATGAGACAAAATATATAATCAATGGAGAAGAGAGGTCTTGGTATCAAGCTTCTGATTTTGGAAATTTATTTTAGTAGTTGATAAAGTTAAGCATTAACATTTGACAGGGCAGAAACCATGTGTTTAAATGGCTACAAAACTGTAGAGACCAGAATGAATCCCAGCTGGTATGGGAAACAAGGAGCAGTGCAGAAGGGGGAAGGGACTGATGAAGGACAGAGTGAAAGCAAGGATAAAACACGGCAGGTTTGGAAGTGGGGAGAGGAGTTGGAATTGTGACCAAGGAGAGGCCAAGGGAACGTCACAAGAGGTAAGGAAAGGTCAGGAAAGGCCTTCAAAAGGCACATGCTGGGAAAAGATCCAGAGTAAGAGGAAATGGGGGTGCCAGGCCAAACAAGGGGTACTGCTAATAATGCAAAGGGGGCTGTGCCTCTTCCCTGAGGGAGCAGATGCACAATAGAGGCACAACTTCATCAGGATTATTGATATGGCCATAGAGAATCAAACCTACAAAAAAATGTTCAGTACAACCTGGGTGATGTTTTCTCTCAGAAAATAGAAAGACAAAGTAATTTCTAAAAATATAGCCTAAATATGAACCATCAAAAAACAGAATGCAGGAATTTTTCAGCAGATCTGGATGTTTAGACTTTGTATCCCCCTTAGGGCTTTGAAGAACAGAAGCCTCTTTATCAACATAGCCTGATATGATGCTCCTTTCTTCAGCATGCCCAAGAAGGAAAACATTGTATTGACTGAAGAAACCCCCAGCAGAACCTATTTTACCCACAAAGCTACCAGGCACGCAGGTTTCCACACATGCTACCTGAAAGAATTTTTCTGTTGTAAGTTTGAAGTTTGCAGAGTGCTTGCAAAGCAAGCTTGTGTGTGCTCAGAGCACTGTTGTCATGAAATGCACTGACGACAGCAGAACACCCCAGCAGTATGAAAATACACACTTTAAACAGTTGCTATTTTTATTCTCTGAGATGTATTGTTTGATTTTTTTCAGTGTGTTGCAGAGATTGCAAACAGATATATTGTTTGTTTTCCAGTCTTACATTATTTTTATACAAATGTATATGTAAAGTAAATTTTTAAATGTCTGTGGTAATTAAAGGATATTTTTCCTGTGCTCAAAACAGCATTTTTACACACAAAAACATCCAGCTATCCTTTGTACAGCCCAGAAGACACTGTTTGACACCAGAAGGGTCTGCCATGATGGATACATTTTATTTTAGCAATAGATAAAACATGTAAAATTCTGTATAGCAGACAACCTTTCTCCAATTCCCGACTGGAATTACTTTTGTAAATATATATGAAAGTTCTCAAAATATACAAGCTGCAGTACAAATTTCAGTGCAATGATTTTTAAAACAAGCAAGGTGAAAACTTTATAACAGAAAGGAAGGAAGACACCTCAGAGCCAGCACAGTTCAGTACCACTCAGATGAGGCTGCTGTCTATTTGAGATGTTTTGAGATCTGGCCAAATAATCCAATTTCCAATTTCCTGAAAATTATCACACCTGTAGAAAATACAGACACTGCTTCACTCCTGGCACTGCTCTTGCTGCACAAATTCCTGCATGGAAGGACTTACTCTTCCATGGTAAAGTAATACTCTATTTAATGGCATTTTTTTCTTCCCAAGCTTCAAGAAAGTCATCAGTACTGTCTCCCCAAATTCCCTCCCCACTGCAGTGTTTGATGATAACTAATCTAAAGTAAGAACATGGTGCCTAATGAATATTCATTTGTCACATGAATACCAGGAACAGATTAAGTTCAAAAGTCCCCTGTAATCTGCTGGGAGAGATACGTGGAGTGCTGGAGTCAGCACAGCCAGAAAACCTTCAAAACATTTTTCTTCAGCTCTAATCCGAAAACTTCAATGGCAAAGTTTACCCTAAAGAGAAATGGTGCTATGCACAGATTTATTTCTTTCCTGCTGATGAACAGAGCCATGTGAATGACTGAGATGTTTTTTCTTGCAGGAGGGTGCCAGAGCTGCCGAGTTAAAAGCTGAGCTTCAAAACTGACATTGACCTATTTATTAACACAACAATGGGCTTGTTGTGGCTCCTGTGGTTTCCCAGGATTGCAGAGGGCTAATTGTAAGTGTGGTTTTGCTGTCCCAATGTAGGTGGCTGGCAAGGCAGGGTGCATGGTTGAAAATATGCCCTGTGGTGTCTCCTGGAAGATGACAGCATTGCTTGTGATCCTCATTTTCAGGGCAAGACAACAAAATCCTTCAGAAACTATTTATCTCAAAAACCAGGCTGGCTTTATTTGTTGAAAACACATGATGTTTCTCCTACAGGACTTGGGGAGCAGAGCTAGGACAAGTCTCTTTTGGAGTCAGACCAGCTGTCCCCTTGGACATGGCAGTTGGAGACCACCCTCCCTTAAGCCCTGGCACCATCCATGTATGGGAATGTCACTGCTGGGAACTAGCAGGGCTGGGAAGCAGAAGGGCTGTTCCTCACCTGGCTCCTGCCTGGAAGAGAAGCAGGGTTTAGAGCCTGACTTCACACTGCCCTCAGGATACTCAAGTCCCCTCATAATGGCATTTTCTGATCTTGCAGAATTTCTAGTTAGAAGTTATCCTTTTAATATCAAACTGTATTTGACCTTCTCTAGAGAAATGTAATATTTTCAACACATGCAAAACATGTTGTTGAAAACGTGGCCTATTGACAAAAAACAGTAAGAAATTTTTACATACAAGTAAAAATTTTCAGTACAAGTTTTCCTGTTTATACTTTTGATTACTGAGGAATTGTTCACCTATTTTCAAAAACCAGTATCTTCACAGGGTTTCTTTTTTTATTACTGGTATTTTTGTTGCTTTGAAAAGAACTTCTTTTCACAATTGTTTACTGTTTTCCCAACACCTCTTATTGGTGCATATCAGTCCTAAAAAAGCCAAAAGTGCTTCAGATCCTTCAGGAATCATCAATACTTCATAGACTCATAAAATAGCTGAGGTTGGCAGGGACCTCTGGAGATGATCTAGGCCAACCCTCCTGCATAAGCAGGTCATTCAGGACTGTGTCCAATCAGCTTTTGAAAATCTCCATAGAAGGATTCCACAATGCTCTGAGTAATCTGCCGCACTGTTCAACCACCCTTACAAGAAAAAAAGAAAAAAAAGTAAAGTACAAGTAAAAAAAAAAAAGTACTTTTTTACAAGTAAAAAAGAAAAAAATCACTAAAAAATTCTTACTTAAAAAAAAGTCTTATATTTCAGTTTAGGCCCATTACCTATTGTCCTGTCATCAAAAATTCACTGACAAGAGTCTGGCTCCTTTGCTCCTTGCCATCAGCTATTTACACACACTGATAAAGTGCCCTAAGCCCTCTCTTCTGATGGAGCAGCCCCACCCTCCTCAGCCTGTCCTCGGCAGCCACTGGCCCCCGTGGACTCTCTCCAGTGTGCCTGCATCTTCCTACTCTCCACCTCTACAGCCCCAGCCTGTGCTGTGGGATGGGCCTGCTCCTCCCCAGGTGCAGGGCTTTGCACTTCCTTTGGCTGAAGTGCACAACATTCCTGTTTGCCCAGATCTCCGTCCGTTCCCCCTGGATGGCACCACAACCACCTGGTGCATTTATGGGTGTTCACTGCCGAGGAGGACAGGAGTATCTCTTAGCAGGCAAATTTCTGTGAGAAGGCTTCACCAGCTGAGTTTGTAGATTTGGGTTGCTTCTGACAAAATTATCTATTTAAGAAACAGTTTGGGGAAAAGCTGGGATGAGTATCTTATTTGAAAGCCTCAGGAGAGTTCTTTACATGATTATATGCTGTAGTAAAAGAGATAAGTTTGATTCCTTGCATAAATTATTACTATTAATAGCTTAATTAGAAATTCAAATATTAATTATTATAATGAATCCTTTAGTACCTAACAATTATAGAATGTTACAAACTCTGGAATAAGCACTACAAGTCTCTAAATAAACAACGTATTCATGGCCTAAAACTGACTTATTTTTTCTTACATTGTAGGAGACCTCAATACAAGAGACACAAAAGCTCTGGATTTTCACTAACTCCAACAGAAAGCAAACAAGTGTCAGAGTAAGTAAGAATCAGATCTCAAACCCCAGTAGGTCTGGCCTCCTCTGATGGAATTTCCACCCTTTTGTCCTGTATTCTTCTGCTTCATTCTTCTAAATTTAAATTCTTCCTCAAGACATTATATGCTGGTGCATTTTCAGATCTCTTCCATATCTGATCTCTCTTATCTTGACCTTCATTTTGTGAACTAGCAGGTCACTGTATTTCCTTTCTTATGGTTTCAACAAGGAGGCTCTGAGATACAGAAAGGCTAATCTCAGAATTCTCAAAAGCAGAGAGAGAATCTCTCTAATCTGTCTCTAACTGTCATTCTGTTTCTGGACTTAATTCTGTTTCCAACACTTTTTTATTTTATTTTATTTGTCTTTGATCCTGCTCAAGACTCTTCACAGTCAGTTTTACTTGCCAGTGAAGAACCATGGCCATATGTAGTGTAAGGTTGAAAGAAACTACACAGCTGTGGCTGGAGTGGAGCTGGAAAGGGGCTCCCAAAGCAAAATTTCATATCAATTTGAGGATTTGATAGTCCAGGGAAGTGCTGCTCTGTCCTTCCTAAGGCTCCGTTTAGGATTAGAGTTAAACTTGGAAAAAATCTCCGAGCTGCATTTGTAGTGAGGCGGGAAGGAAGCTGCCAGTAGAGAATTGGTTTAACCCAAAGCGGAATGTTTAGCCCCGGGAAGGGCTGTGGATCCCGGCAAGGCTGGGATTAGAGAATGTACATACACAGCCCTGGGTTTGTGCTCATCCGGCGTGAGCACCAGCCTTAAAGCGTGTTCTGTATCCACGAGGAACAGCTGAAACTCCGCAGAGATTACAAGGGGGAGATCCACCCCCCGCTTTTACTGCTGTGACGGGAGGAAACGCAAAGCTGCGGAGCTTTCTGACCCCCTGGGAAAGGCGAGACGGAAATTCCGAGTCCCGCTGTACTCCCCGAACTCCCAGCTACGCTGCGGTACCGATCCACCGCCGCATTCCCAGCCCGGGAACCCCCGCCCGCTCCGAGCGGCCGCGCCTCGGCCCCGGGCCTGCCCCGCGNGCAGGAGGCGGCGGGGACCGCGCCGGGCCGGGGCAGGTGTGCGGCACGGCCAGGGTGGGGCCGGGCGTGGGCCGAGAGCGGGAGAGGGCCCGGCCGCTGCCCCGCCGCGGCTGGGAGGGGTTTGTGCGCGCTGTGGTGCGGCAGTGAGTCCCCAGCGCTACGTTGGGCTACAGCCAGTTAATATGTGGGAATGCTGTTCTGTTTTTAGCTCTCGGCTCTCCGCCCTCCTTGCTGTTGATAAAGCGCTTGAAGTTACCTTGCTGTAAATACCGGGTTTCAAAAGGGAAAGGTAAAATCACCGAGTTGGCCCTGTCGGTTCGTGCAGGCCGTGTCATTCCCGTGGGAGAGCTGCCTTTATTGGCAATCGAGATGTACCTCGTAAAGTCCTTCTCGTGAAGTACTTCCCGTAACCAAAGCAGCATTTCGTAACTGCGCTGCAGAGCGCAGGGACTTTATAGCAGCAGGATTATTATATTCTCTGTCACTCCTCCGTGATTAACGTGACCTGTCCTGCGCTGTGCGTGCTTTTTCTCACCCGCGTTTAAACCTGCCTTTCTTTAGAATATTCTCAGCTTATATTGATCACTGCACACATAAGGTATGACGGGTCATTTGAAGAAAGGCACTGGTAGGTGGGATGTTCCGTGATAGCAGAGGTTGTGTGTAATTGTAATTAAAGTGCATTAGAGTGACTCCAGGGCCTTGGGTATTTTGTGTGATGTGCACCATTTGTGGCAGTGAGCTGGCAGTTTCCATGCTAGCAGTGGAACACACAGGCTGGTCCTGCTGCTGCTGTGGATTTACCTGGGCGTGGTTTTCTGGTCACAATTGCTTAGGATGATCTGAACCTGTGTTCTGGGCTGTGACCTTGACTGAATGCTGTGCCCACAGAGCTAACCAGTTCTTTAAAGGGTGGCTTAAAATCTCTCTGCAAGTATTTCCCACCGCACATATTGTGCTTTTTGCTCATCTGGGTTTATACTTGTATGGAGTTTTAAGTAAATTTGGAGAGCAGAGTAGTCAGGCAGTCTTGTCTCAAAATGAAGGTTAGTTGGCAAAGTAACTCAAACATAAGTACATAAAGGGTCATGATTTAATTTATGCATATGAAGAGTGGAATATGCTCCTGTTTTTGAGTAAATTGTGAGAGAAAAAGTCTCTAATGGAACTGGGAGACAAATACAGATAAAGCAAAGTAAAACTGTGTATTTAAGAAGGTTTTACTTCCCATTACAGTACTTCAGTAACAATACTGTTTTTACTACAGATTTTCTTCGGTTGATTTGCTTTTATTCCTTCTGTTGTAGTTGAGAGTAAGTAGTAAGTGTACCTTGTTTGAAAACCATTTAACAAAACGGCAAAAGACATTTTCTTGTGCATTTGCAGGAAGACAGTGTGTTAAGTTATCTCAGCAACCATGCTGGCTGCCAGGCTGGTGTGCCTGAGGGCACTGCCATGCCAGACCATCCGCCCCACCATCACTCAGGCTTCCCCAGCCTTGAGGAGCTCCAGTATAAAAGCATACAGGCTGTGGCAGCCTAGCCAGGTAAGGTATTTCTCTTTCTGATAGCCCTGACTGCACATATTTTAAAGGGTTGAATGTATTGCTAAAACAATCACCTTGCATGGAGTGCCTGATGTGAATGAGCATGAGCCCTCTGCTTGTTGGAGGTACCCACTCTCATTTACTGAAGGAAGAATGTGGTTCAGTCAAAACACAGGGGTTTTGGAGCAGAATAAGTGAAATCTTCTGTTTCAATGACTTTGTGTCTTGAAATTACTGGGCAAAAGAGCTCAAAAGAGGTAGTTAGAGATGGACAGGCCTTACTAGGTAAGGTGAGAGGAACAGAAATTCTTGTCCTGTCTACCTGTTTCCAAGTTAGAGTCTTAAATATAATATTAAAAGAAACACTTTCTTTTCAATTATCTTAGTCCCAATATGTGTTTAGAGCTGAATCTAGGTTAGAGCAATTTCTGAGCTATGGCAGGACAATCACAGATCTAAGCAGCATTTTTAAAAAGCACACTGTCATCATCCTGAGACACTGCTTATTCTTCACTGAGAGAGGATGTCACAGACCTGCAGCTCACAACTGTTAGGGGCTCTTCTGTCATCTTGATGAAAGTGCTCGTGGCAAATTCTTCCCAGCTTTTGTATTTTCCTCATAAGCATTCTAAGTTTGTAGGTACATGGTGGGTTTTCTGTGTGTGTGAGTTTTGTAGCATTGGGCTGGATTTCATTAGCTGCCAAACATGACCAAACTGAAGGGCTCTGGTAAACCCCTTGAACTGTAGTGCTGTAATGGCTGACCAGAGTAATGCTTGAAGGTTATGTATTTTAGTGTTGAAACAAACTTACAGCTTGAGGTGAGTCCTTGACTGCTCAGATGCAATTTTAATTTAAAAATTCCTGTAAAAAATGGTCAGAAAACTTAAGTTGTTTTTGAACTTAAATATGAGCGTATTCTGTGTTGCTCTTGCAACTTACTAAGACTTTGAGCAGCGTGCTGTAATTACTTGGAACTTGTTGACCTTAAAAATCTTGCGTTTCTAGGCCTTCATTCAAGGTTTGTTCTGTAAATCAAGGTTAGACTTGAAAGCAAAAAATCTGTGCTGCTTTTCCAGCTTTAGTGTCTGTAAAATATAAGTATTGTGAAATTTTTTTTTTACATTGAAGTGTTTGCCCAAAGAGTGTTTTAGTGTAGAAAGTAAAATATCTTTTAACAGAACAAAAAAGTAATGATTGTGTTTTTATGTTTAACAAAGAGGCTTTTGGCAGTGTTTAGTACAGTGGGACTAGAGTAGAAGAAATGCAGTCCGGCTTCTGGAATTACCTGCATTGGTTCAGTATTTCTAGAATATGTGAATGTTTTTCACAAAGGTTCTTAAACTTCAATGTTGACTTGTTTTCTTTAAGCATATTTGCTTCCTATGTATGAAGGTAAGCACAGATTATTAAGAGATTAATTAATAATTTTAAGTGTAGCAAGTAAGTTGATAAGATTGTCTTCTATTTTATTTCATTAAATATTTCTTGTGTTATTTCTGAATCTAACAGAGTTATGCCTCCAGAGTAAGAACGGGTGCAAGGCGTGGAAAACTTGGCCAGGAATTGAAAGACGCAGCATTTGAGCCATCTGCAGAAACTGCATTTAAAGGTAGAGGAGCTCTACTTTAAATACTGAGTCTCTTTCAAACGTAACTTAAAACTTTTTCAAAGGAATGTTTGTCACTACTGAAACTGGTAGTGAACTGCCTTAATAAGGAGGGTTAAAATGGAGCAGCTATTGCAGATAGATCAAAATTCACATGAGGATGTTGTTAACTATCCAAAGAAAGCATTAATGAGTGTGTGTTTTTTATTTCTTTACACAGCTGATCGCCTGGGGAGATTCATTGTTGCTGGGGGGGCTGCTGTTGGCCTGGGGGCCCTGTGCTACTATGGAATGGGCATGTCCAGTGAGATTGGAGCTATCGAAAGGGCTGCGTAAGTATTACTTCTTTACTGAAGCAAATCTCCTCTTTATCTGTCTCTTCTTTAGCTGCTATCACCCACTGTACACTCAGCTTATCTTTTTCTAAGCTCTGAAGGGTAACCACACCCACCTGTGTCTCTGCAGGTTTTTAAAACACAATTAAAATTATTTGGCCTTAAATGGATAGTAACCTGAATGAGTTTGTTTTGCTAAATCTAAACTTGCCTTATGAGCTCTGCTCCAGATAACTTAGGAAGTGTGGTCTTCTGAAAAGCATTGCTGAGACCAGTTTCCCTGGGGTTCTTATGAGACTGTTCATTAAACTTTAATACAGCTGTTAAAAAAGTCTCCATCAAACACAGTATCTTGGCATAAGCTTTGATCTAATAAATGTGTTCTTAAAACTTAGGTGAATTGCTTCTTGGTCAAAAAAAACCCCTGGCTGATGGCCAAACTATATAGTTAGACAGAAAAGATGGGTAGTAATAAGCATGGGCTTGGGAGAAATGTGTTGGGGACATTTTGCTTTATTTTGCATTTGTATTTGGAAGTGGCAGTTTGCATTTATACTGAACGTGTGCCATTTGTGTGTATGAGAAACTGCCATAGATAGAGCTATGTCTGTTTTTTTTCTGCACAGGTCTTGAATAACAGGTCAAAAGAGTGAAGTGGGGAAAATGTACACACTGTGTTTAAATCTAATGTTAGCAGGGAAAGTTTTCCGTCTACAGTGTGAGCAAATGATACTGCAGAAACTCACTTATGTCTAGGTCTGTTGCTATTGTTAGAGCTCTTGGAATGACATTTGTGTCCTGTGGTGTCAGATAACCATGTGCACTGTGACTCAGCAATTTGTGAGCTGCTCAGCAGGCTGCTTAGTGCCAGTGTACCCATTCTGTAGACCTTTTTACCTGAAACCAGTTTGTTACATACACACACTGTTCTTATTTTTTTCTGTAGTTAAAAGCATTCATTACTCTGTTTTCCATGCATGCTTCCTGCTTAGAATTGAATTATAGTTAGCATTATTGGTAATTTTCAGTGTTTCTGCTGAGTTAACATTAGATTAAATCAGCAAGATTGACAATTTTCAGTCCCTGTTGTAAAGTGAACTCATGGCAGAAGTTGCTAGACTTCATCATTATTATGAAACCTCCCTTTTATCCATGGCTATGATTTTGTTTTTAGCTGCTCTCCATTCTGAACCTGGCAACTGCACAGCTCTGTATGATTGCTTATTTTTCAGTATTTGGCCACAGTATGTGAAGGACAGAATTCAGTCTACGTACATGTACTTTGCGGGCAGTGTTGGCATGACAGCTCTGTCTGCTGCAGCAGTGAGCAGATCTCCTGCACTAATGAGCCTCATGACAAAGGGCTCCTGGCTGGTAAGCTTTGTTATAAAAATAAAAGTATTTGCTGAGAAATGCCCCCAAATTATGGTTGATATAAAAAAAAAACACAGAAATGTAAACCACTTCGTGGAAAGTAAGGCAAAACTTGACCTACATTAGTGTTCTTATCTATAAAGACTAGTCAGGTATCCTGATGATATGATGTAAGATTTGGTGATTCTAGTCACATTCTAACATGTTTTTCCTATGCTGCTTTCATGGTTTGTCCAAGACAAACTACATGAGCAAAGAACCGCTATGCTATCTTTACCAGCTGTATATATGCAAGCAAGAACCTCTTTAGAAATATTTACCTCAAGCTAATGGCACAGTTTCTGTTGCTGTCTGTAAATACAAACTGAGGTCCCTGTGCATTCTTACTCCTCCCTGTGCAGCACTTTGGAAGCTATTTCTGTTTGCCGAGGCTGAAACAATACCGGTAGGCTTAGTAAGTATTAGTGTGTTGAGTGGAGTGAAACAGTAACAGTTAAATGCTAACACCTACATAACCTAGGGAGATGAATTTGATACAGCATCATTGGTGATAAAAGTTGTGCACTTCTGACCAATTCGGTAGATGTTAAATGATTCTGCTTGGAATCATGAGTAAGGAGAGGCACTGAGGTTAAAAAATCATTGGTAGTAAAAGCCTGTAAGCTAGGTGTTGGTCTTGGGTGGAGAAATGTACAAGAAAAGAAGGAAGGCTAACCCATTTCAGGTACTTTAATGAGATCAAGGGGCAGAACCATGGGTTTTCCTTTTCTTATTTTACACAGCCAAAAGAGTTGCCAGCTTAACTATTAAATTTGGGTTTCTAGAAAACTGAGTAAAAATAAATGAAAATTACTGCAAACTAACATCTGCAAAGATTTGACTGTAACCTTACAGAAGTAAAATTGATGAATGCTCCCTCCAGTTGTGAATTAGGTTGCTGTTTTCAGAATCAGTGTTGACTTTTAGACTAGAAGATTATAACAGTGACCATATGTCCTTATGCTAACTTGAGCTCTGTAATGCTGTTTCTTCAGGCAATTGGTGCAACTTTTGCAGCCATGATTGGTGCTGGAATGTTGGTCAGGACCATATCCTATGAAGATAGTCCTGTAGCTAAACATGCAGCATGGATGATGCATTCAGGTACATGGTTTTAGTGTTTGTTGTAGAGATGTCTGTGCTTCAGTGTGACCAGATGTTTACTTTAATAAAACTCTGGCTTTAAAGTAAATTTTATATATTGCTGTAGGGAAGTTGAGATTTTTCAGAGATCAGAGAGAACACCTGAATGTCAGGGAAAGATGTCTTAAGTGTCCTTAACAGAACTCCAGTTTTTGTCATAGTCTTCTAAAAGTGATGCTTAAATTAAAATTGAGGTATGTATATTCCACATTGAAAATAGAGCTAGATGATTTCATGGCTGCTTTGGTTTTGTGACTGCTTTCTAACATTACCACTTCTGTGAGTGCCTACACTAACCATTCTTCAGCTGTGCAGGATAAGGAGGTATTTGAAAAGTGACTAGGAAAAAAAGACATTTTAGTATTAGTTTACTTTGGAGATGTGTGTCCATCAGGTATTTAAGCTGTGAGTACAGATCAATTTCTCACTAATGATGCCTACTTCAAATAACGATGGCTCTCATTTTTCAAAACTGTTCTGCCAGAAATATTTTGTAGTTCAGAACAGAGGTGGATGTTGGGCACTGGAATTGTATTTGCCTCTCCAGAGCTAACATGTCTGCCAAGAAGAAATTATGTTTATTGTAGTGATTGTTATTAAGTGAAACAATCTAATGAGAGATTAATGGGCTAGATACACATTTCCTACAAGCCTCTAGCAAAATAATCTGACTTACTTGCCTGACTAATTGTTGTATCAGAAATCTGTCCTGCTTTTCAGTGTTGCATGCTCCTAATGCTATTACGTAGTTGATTAGTCCGTGCTAAATATCTCTTCTTACCAGCTCTGTTCTGAACCAATCAGTATGTTGGCTTTTGTTAGTCTTTTTTCCCAAAATGAGCTCCCTGAAGTATTCTAGTGCTAAGTAAAAGTACATAATGGAATCTAAGGTTGCTAATTTATTGTGCTCCCTTCTAGATAAGAGCACAATCAAGAGCATTGGCGTTTTGTTGTGCATGGATTAGTTTGAGCGATGCCATCTGACTGGAGATGAAAAAATCAAGTGGGTTTGGCGTGTGGTGTTCCAAGTCTTACATGTGTTTTGCTTTGCCTAGGTGTCATGGGTGCAGTGGTGGCTCCTCTGGCCTTCCTTGGTGGTCCTCTGCTGATCAGAGCTGCCTGGTACACTGCTGGAATCGTTGGGGGGCTCTCAACTGTGGCCATGTGTGCTCCAAGTGAAAAATTCCTGAACATGGGAGGACCGCTTGGCATAGGCTTAGGCTTTGTCATTGCTTCTTCAATTGGTAAGATGCTGTTTCACTACTGTCATACAAAGTAGGTTATGAACTTAAGCTACTAAGGTGCAGCTCACAGTTGCAGGCTGGTCTGCCCAGTGACAATTTGCCTTAAATATAGCCCTTGCAACTCCAGCACAGCAGAAAATATTCTGTGATATTTATTCCTGAAAATGAATGTGTAGTTACAGTTCTGGCAGATGTTAGTCTGACAAACATCTAATAGGGCTGTCTTATATTTTAGATACTGCCAGTGAGTAGGGAACACAGTATATGTGATCTTAGTTCTTGATCCAGTTGTTTTCCTTAATGCATTCTAGTCGTTGTAGTCATAGGTAGTTTCACCAGAATAAAATGTACAGTTCCCTGGGGTGGAATATTAACGGATCAGGTTGTATATGTGACATCTTTAGTGCGCATGCTAAAGCTCTTGGTATCAAACACACACCACAAACTGAGAACTGAATGCTTACTGGAAAATGTGTGCTCCAGTGACTGGAGTTCGACCTAACTCTGAGTAGCAAATGCACGCAGTTTCCTTTAACCCTGTTGTACATTCCTCTCCAGGATCCATGTTCTTGCCTCCCACCTCTGCTTTTGGCGCTGGCTTGTATTCAGTAGCGGTCTATGGTGGCCTGGTGCTCTTTGGCATGTTCCTGCTCTATGACACACAGCTGGTGGTCAGACGGGCTGAAACGCTGCCCCTCTACGGCGTGACTAAATACGACCCCATCAACGCGTGAGTGTTCTCTGTTAGCACAGCTGATCTCAGTGTCTGTGCAAGGATTTGCCTCAAGTTAGATGGAAGTATGCTTTAAAAATAGCCTTTTGTTTAGTGTTCCAAAGTGTATGGCTGTTAAATGGGAAGAATCGCAGGGTTTGAAAACAACAGTGAGAAAAGAGCTACTGAAGTTAAAACTGATATAATTGTGAGAAATAAATTTGAGTGTGATGTCACATGCCTCCAGCAATACATTCTAAAATGTATTTTTGTTTTCTAAAGCTTTGCTGGCAGAATTTATAACTGCTTTCTGAAAATAACTGTCAGTATCAGTTGAGACAAAAAAAGTTAATCATCTCATAGTCATGTAATATTTATTAGTCTTTGTCATTAAATAAAAAAGCTGCAATGGTGTGATAGGGAAGGAAGGACTGACTCTTCAGTAAAGACCAAGTCTGACTAACAGGTAACTTTTTTGTAAATGTCTGTCTGAGCCTAGGTGAATTGTTACCTCCTTGTTTCTGTTTTAATTCTTATCAAAGTAGGGCAATACTGATCTTCTTAAAAATTCTTGGGGATAGGTAGATGAAAGTTCAATATAGAAGTAGAGGCTCCTGTAGGAAAGCAGTATACTGTCTGTTAGGATTTCTGTAAATAGTTCTTGCTGGCAGAGGTGGTAGAACAGGACACAGTTGTTCTTTGACATACAAAGTACTGAGGGCAGTATAGCTGGGTTTTGTACAGATAGTTCATGCAGGCTCTTAAAATGAAGTATAACAGTTTGAAACATCAAATAACTGTGTTCAACAGTAGTAACTGTGATTTCTTGTTTCCTAGATGCCTCGGTATCTACAGTGATACACTGAACATCTTCATTCGGGTGGCCACCATGCTTGCAGGTGGTGGAGGTGGCAGGAAAAAGTAAACAGACTCACCTTTGCAACTGTCTGACAGCCTACCTAATGCACATATTAAATAAATATTCATGGTTAAAGCAGAAATGCTCCAAGTGAGAATTTCAAAGCATTTCAGCATATTGGTTCAGTGCAATGTGATTCAGTCTTAGTTTCTCTTCAAACACTTTCCAGCTCTGTGTTTAAAATAGTCTGAACTGCTTCTTCTAATTGTACATTATTTTGGGAAAGTAAATTATTTTTAACATATGAATAAAATAGTCCTACCTGCTTTTTAAGGGGTTTGATGGCAGTTCAACTCTTACTTTCTTCTTTTTTTTACTGTTGTTGCATAGTAAAGGAAGTAATTTTTGAACTGGTATCCCATAGGCAGATGGAGGTACAAGCTACTTCATGAAATGCTACTTAGATGCATCCATTTTCAGTTAAGTTTCATAAATTTTATTTTAGTGATATCTTCAGAAGAACTGAATAAATTGCATATGGCCCTAAAAGCAATCATGACTTTGACCTGGACAGAAATTTCAGAAAAGTTTAAGCAGGACTTGACAGGTTAGCTGACCAAAAAGTGTAAAGGAGACAAGATATGGGAACTATGCAGCATTTATCCCATATGAACTTCAGTCTCCTGGAGTACACATGAGAATTCCTTGCTTTACTGTTGACTGGCTATAATACCTAGCTTATTTTGATACTAGATTTATAAAACTGTTGAATGGCAATGTAGCTGCGTCTTTCTTCTGGTGGCTAAATTCCTAGTGGTCATCTCTTGGAAGCTTGTACAATTGGCACAGAAACTGGAAATTGAGGATGGTATGCTGTAAACTCCAGGATCATAAATTTGCCATACTGTTGTGTACTTTAGTCTGTTTAACTCTTCTCCAAATTTATGTTAAACATGATTTAGAAGAAATACTTCCTAACAGTGAAATTGATTTAACAGTGAGAAATTTATACTTTCCAGGCTCTGTTGCTGTATGTTGGAATAAAAGGAAAGTTCTTGGGCCATGAAAATTTTGACCTAATGTCAGCAGCTCATATTTTCAGTTTTGGGCAAATATATTATGTTTATGTATTGACCTATGAACAATAAAATTCTAGCTTCACAAGTTGACTACTCTCACTTTTCCCCATGTTAATAGAAATATTTAGTACCCCTGCACTAACAGCTTGGTGAAGAGTGCTATAAATATTTTTTTTTGTTATGGTTACAATTTCCTTTGTAAGAGAATACATATTCCTTTGTAAAAAAAATTGCAAAGATGATTCTCAGTTTCACTGGCTAGCACCTTTTTGGGGCACCCTGTTGGAAGATCCTGGCTACACTTGAAGTGGTTCTGTTGGTGTAACCTGTTGGCCACTTACTGCAGCCAGTGCTGCTTTTATGTCTGTCACACACTGCAGTATTTTTTGACTCTTCAGACAGAGGGAAGAAAGAGTGGATTGTGACGAACCTTGTTGCAGCTCTTTTGTGCCCAAAGAGTATAAGGTACAGTCTAGTTCCTGGCACTGTTACAGCTGGAGGGACATCTGTAGTTCTTAGAAGGAAGAAATCTGGATCGAGTCAGTTGTAAGTAGCCTGTTCAGAGAGTTCTATCTTTTTAAGCAATTTGATACTCTTCATTTCTTCTTTCACTGTAGCTGAAAACAGCAGTGTGCTCATCTTCAAAACCTGAAATGTACGGGGAGCTGTCTTAAAATTCTGAGATTAGTGCTTGTTACAAAAGAAAACTCAGGCAAAAGACCTTCTGTCTAGATTCTGAGGCTGAAGTTTTAGAGGTTGACTATAACCCAAGGGAAGGATTCCAGACTGTTTGAAATAGTGAGGTATAGAAGCAACACACTGCTTATGGGAGGTGTTTGCATGGAAAGTGAGACCAAGAGGAAATCTAATAACCTTTTGAAAATAGTGCCTGAAGAAACATGAGCATCACTTGTGGCTCAATGTTGTGGAAAGGTGTGACTTAGCTTCTGTGGATGAGATTACAACACTAGTAGTATTTTCCTAGTGTTTGTCTCCAGAAGAAGAAAAAAAATTGAGTTGTTCCTTTACATTTTAAGTCTAATCAAAAAGTAAGATATATCTTAATCATGACAGCTCTGATTTGATGGGAGATGAAAATCTAAAGCCAGCACTACTGTTAGTGACACCTGGCAGACCTACTTATGATCATGAAACTCTGGGATTTTTTGCAGGTCCAGGCATGAGTCATTGATACATAAATTCAATTTGGCTAAAAAATCCCCACCTTCTATGGTAATTCCTTATTATGTGTGCCTGCCTGAGGACATTAAAGATGTAAACGTGTTTAGTCCACAATTTAATTAAATTCTGATCTTTGTTACTGATTGTAACTAGTTTCTATGGATTTTCATGATGTTTCAAGTAACTCTGCTTTTAAATTATTATCTAAATAAGCGGCTACATAATGTTTAATCATTTACTTCAATCTTATCAAGAACATAAACCAGTTATTTTCCTAAGAAAGACCAGATCCAACTGACACACATATTTTAAGTTTGCATAGCAGAATGCAGCATGAAATTTAGATCTCACCTAATGAAATTTTTGAATGTAATTAGCTTTGCAATTTTCATCCAGCATGCCCCACCTCTAATGCTGCTGAAAGCTGTCAGGTAATGTGCACTTACCTTCATAAAACCTTTATAATAGTTGACCTGTAATACAGTAACAGGGCATGCCTGGTGTCGTTATGTAACTTTAATTGGTCCCAAGGCAAAGATCATGCCTTCCTATTCCTGCTGTCATTAAGGAATAGAATTTTTTTTAACTCTTCAATTTTGAAAAGAATTTAGGAGTATAGCATAATTTGGCTTGAACTTAAGTTTATAGCAAACTTGGAATTTAGAAATTGTTGCCATAAGTTCACTTCAAATTTTGAAATTGACCATCTGGAAATTAAAAAGGGTTATGCATTTAAATAACCCTTCAGCAGAGTATGAAGTAAGAACCGGATTTTTATTTCAATATTCAACCAATTCAGTGACCTTTAGTCATCATAAGAAAGAGATGAGGAAAGCAAGACAGGCTCTTGCGACGCAGGAATGATCCATCAGTCTGTGGCAGCCTGGTGGGGGTGGCTGCTCAGACCTGTCACCTGGCACTGCAGGGACAGCAGCTGCAAAGGCACATGACCTCGTGGCACAAGGTGTGACATTGGGCTTCACCACCCCGTTTTACCAAATACCACACAGAACTGACAAACACAAACTCGATGCGTCTGAGTGATGGCTTTTGGATCTAAGCACCTCTCCTTTGCCAGTGATGAATAGGAATAGGTCCTGAAAATGCCATCTTTGCTAACTCCTTCACTCAGTTTTGACACTATTGGTATGTTCCTGCAGACAGCATTAAGCTTCTGAAAAAATCTTTAATACTGCTGTAAGGCATTTCTTTTACGAGCTTGTGCACAGGAGCTAAACCGTTACTGCAATATAGTGGTGTTTGCTTTATCCTGTCTGAATGAGGAACATTGTAATATGTTTTGTATTACATAGTTACATTTTGTATTCTTGCTAGTGAAGAACAGCGAAAAGAACTACTGAAACTGGTTTTTTGATTATCAGTTTCCTTTAAAGAAAAAGCATGACATCCCATTGTTGTAATATTGGTCAACAAAAACAGTGGGATAGGGAAGAAAACAAAAAGCTTTTAACCAGTATCAGAGAAAAAAATTAATCTAAATTTTAATCTGATAGGATAATATTAAATATAACTCCCATGAAAAATACTAACTTTACCTTCTTATAAATTGTATGGTGGTCTAGGTATCTAGACCACCATGCAATTTATAAAATTATCTAGGTGGAAGTACCAGACTCCTTCCTAGACACTAACTCAGCACCACTGCAGTGGTGAGATAGCAGAGGCATGGTAGTGTACTTGTATCAAGGTAATGGCCTTGGAGTTACAGGTCTTCCTTTACTGCATGCAAGTGTAAAATCACTGCATCATCCCACCTAGACTGGGCACAAGATGTTGCACATCTACTGAGCATACCAACTCACCTTATTCCTGACTTTTGCAATGTTCATTCAGAGATGAAGATCTTTTTTTCTTCCTAAGCAGTGCAATACCTCCTCATCCATCACCATCTTTTCCAAGAAAAATGATGCCACAAGTTGAAAAATCCAACAAACTGCAAAACCAAACACAAATTGAATGTTTTGTAGCACTACATTCCTTAAGGACTTCTGAAGAGCTTGTAGGAGCGAGAGCCACAGATCAGATTCTTCCTCCTCCTGCCCAAGACAATGTAAGAAAACAAAATTCCACGTCTTTAAAATTATATTTAAGTCCCAAGGCGATGAGAACTACTAGCTAGGCTGAAATGCAAAAATCTCACTCTTCTGTCATTTGTGTATCATACACAGATGAATTCATACAAAGCTTGGGCTCTTAAAAGCTTCAGCAGAGTTCTCCTGTTCCATCAAACTTTCACCTAAAAGTAAAGCCATAGCTGCTGAAGTCTTTTTTCTTTTACTCCTTCCTAGTCACATTAAGTACAGCTGAGGTGACCATCAATGCTTTGGTGGACAGACTGTGTTCAATGCATTGAAATGGTGCCCAGTAAACTGGATTATGGGATTTTAGCAAGCTGACAGTAAATCAGCAATGGAATGTTCTCCTCAAATGTCTCTCTGTAGGAGGTAGCAGGAAGAAAAGTTGAAAATCATACCATTATAGAAATGGAAAGATCTTTAGCCTCTAAGTTTCTTAGTTCAAGGTCTGGACTTTATTAGTAACTAATTTTGTTTGTATGAAATGATTAGCATATCTACAACATACACAATAATCAGAACGAGGTGACAGTGGCCAAGTAACAGCATCAGGGCAGAACACTCTTTTATCTCTGCAACCACCTCCTATCAGATAGCAGAGACAGGGCTTATTCATGTTTTTAAGAGAGAGATGGATATGCAGAACAATCTCAAAATCTTTCCAAAAGCCTAGGGGCTGACATCTGCACGATATTTTCTGTTTTGGAGGCTTGCCTGCTGAAGTAAACACCTTATTTATTCAGGAAAAAGAACAGTGAGATGCCTGCCCAGACATCTGTCATTGTACCAGTTCGCTTCCTCTTAATCAAATTTTCTGGAGCTAGGCATTGGGCAGCCAGACTAGTTACTTTGTAAAGAAGACCAGATAGACTTCATATTCTTCTGTCATCTTTCCGAAAAACAAAGCAAAGAAAGTGCTGAGTGGAACAAGGATGAATCCTTTAGAGCCATATCAAGTGGCAAGAGGGATAACTTTCCCTGCTTAGGTGCCTGTTTTTTCCCTACTTTGGGGGAAGTAACATGCAGTGGGAACAGATCTGCCTCTGTAATGAGAAGGTTACACTCCATAATGAGGAGGTTACACAGCCTCTCATCAGCCGATCATGGAAGTGCGAGCTCTGGTAGATTGTCAAAAACAGTCTCATAAATCACATCTTGCCTGAACTAGAAGACTGGGCTAACGCAAGAAAGAAATGTTCCATCACACGTAGGACTCTGAACACTGCACCCAATGTAAATGTTTCTGGCCTGAACCCTTGCCTCATTTCATTACACTGTTTAGAAGCCTACAGCAACCAGATAACCCACATGTAAGGCCTTGACAAACTAGAGAGAGAACACATTAACTAAGCAGGGGGAAGGGAAAGCATCTGTTTTTCCACGTTTGCCACATTGCCAGCAGGAGGAAAGTTCAAGCAAAATAAAAACAGCTGCAAGTTCCATTTTAATAGAACTGTCTAAGACAGTGACCTGTGAAGAGAATGGAGTGACCACACAGAGCCTGGACACCTGGAACAGCACACAGGAGACTCAGACACATCAGCTGGCGGCTCTGCAGAGGCTTTACTTGCAGGCACAATGTGAGGAGTGGCAGGACACTCATTGCAAAAGCTGTATCAAAGATGCTTTAAACCCTGTTCCAGGACAGTATTCAAGTGTTTATCAGCTCACCATAAACTGCTAGGAGAAATTATAAGCTCAGTCTTGCTCTTCATTCTGATCTTTGTTAGTTACTATATTCCAGATGTTGTCATTGGTGTTGTGTCATGTAGTGACTGCTACTACAGCCTTCAGTTTCTACGCTATATTCCCTCCTTCAAAAACAGGCCAGCACATGCTCCTGGATAACTACGTTAGTTCACCATAACTTATCTACCTTGAATTAAATTAACTTTGTATCCTGAAAGTTCTTAATGTTTCCTGCCTTCTCACAGCTCGGAAGTCAGTTTCATTTTATTTTAGCTCTAAATTTAACAAGATCATTTGCTCCAACTATGTTATTCTCCTTATGTCACAAACAGCTGCTTCAACCTGGTTAGAAGAAATTTTCATATACAAATCGTAGATTCTTCTTAGAATGGCATGACCTTTAAAAAATATTAGTGAATCTTATATTAACATACCACCTCCAGAAATAATGACTATGAAGATTGCAAATTTAAGAGTTTTGGTAAGCACAAAAGGAGACTGGATCATGCCCTAACTTAATGGTAAGAAATCAAACTACTTCCTTTAAGAGTTTGAGAGACATTCTATGTAGCTTTTGAACATGAGGTATTAATGCAAACATAATGCAAATCTCAGGATGCATCCCTTATTTCCCTGGGTGATTTAGAAATACCTCTGCACTCAATTTCCTTCCCAGCCATTTTTTTTCAACTGGAAAGATGCACAGCAGCTGCTGCTCATTTCATAAAATTAAAGTCTTACAGAAGGCTATCATACAGATGCCTCAAACTGACAGGCTCTTAAGGACACAGGTTAGCAGGCTATTTAGTGATCTGTGGTTTTATTCCCTCTCTTTTCTCCAACCACTCCCTTGACACAGCTCTGTTTTATTATTTGGTATATTCTGCAGCCTTATTTGGTAAAGACTTTTATCTCAGGACAAGCATAAAGATAATGCTTCATTGCTTCTAGTCTTCCATTTTCAGTTTGCTTAACATCTCCTGTAACATTAGCATTTATAGAAGCACATGAAACAGGGCATTAAGAATTACAGGATTTAACCATGGCAATGATCAGCTTTTACAGCCTGAAATTTGAGATATAAAGCACAGAAATTTCTTCTGAAAGTGTTCAGTTTAGGAGGAAAAAAATATCTTCCTCCGATGTTTGTTCTCAAAACTGCTAAGCAAGATATAGTGCATGGACCCCAATACCTACTCAAAAGACTTTCTCAAGGTTTGCAACTAGATCTCTCAATTGGTGAAAAAAAACAAATAAATTTCTTACACTTTCCTCACCCCAATAAGTTATATTGATAAATTCATGCAGTATTTTAGTTTTAGAAAGTTTTTGGGTTTTCTGTTTGTGTTCCAAGAGCAGCCTGACAGTAAGACAGCACAAACTCCTCAAACAGATGCTGTCCTTGAAAAAAATGGGTGCCTGTTTTTGTTCCTATCAAGCCCCTCTCTGGGGTTTTTGGGTGTGCAGTGATGACTGTACAGGTTTGCCTCATTTCCCATCATAGTAGCTGGAAGGCTTGGATTGTTTTAAAAGAGGAGACCAAGTAGCAGCCTGCCTCTTCCACGCAGAAAACAAGTGGGGCATTCTAGTAGCACATGCTGTTTTAGAAAAACAAGTCTTTGTAAATACTTCCATTGCCAATACTATGTTGTAAATACTTCAGAAGAAAGATGGGGGGTTTTGAGGTAGGTGTTGGCAGTACTTTTTGTTTAAATGAGCATAGTTGGAAATTTCAGTAGCTGTCATGGGATGAGGTTCTGTTTTGCAAGTCATCTCCCATCTGACTTAGATAATGGTTACTCTTCTGTATTCATTTTTTATTTCTTATCATGCACACAGAAAGAGAAGGTGATGCTTCTAGTTAAGGCTAAAAAAGACATGAAAAATTATTTGGGCATTGTTGTGATTTAACCCCAGCTGGCAACTAAGCCCGAAACAGCTGTTCACTCCCCCCAGTACATGAGCTTGCCTGGAACTTTCTCAGAAAGTGTAATGGAGATAAAATACTGTATTTCACCAAGTGAAATCCTTGCTTCAGTGCTACCACTACTCAGACAGCCTGATTGAATGTTGCAGAATAATTACTCTCCTACTAATCCTTTTATGTGCCTTATTGACATTTCAGATCTTCTGCAAACCTTTGTGAGTCAGTTGACCAGCTCCATTATACTTGCTCAGTTTATGTTGGGATTTATGTTATTTGATTCAGTCTTAACCAGCAAAAGTTTTGACTTTAAAAGTACAAAATGAGGCTCACACCTATATGTTTCAAGATTCAAAAGAAGCCTGAGATCATAACAACAACATTCCTGCTCTGTTATCATTCATCTTTCTCTGCATCGACCGAACTGTAAAAGTCCCTCCTGACATGCTCAGCAGGGATGTGAGCTAACAGCCTTACTACAGGCTGAGCAAGGTGTGTCAGTGTGAGGCAGGGCTTTCATAAAGCACTTTGAAGGTAATACTGTCTTGTAGCAAGTTTTATTAATGATTTGATTCTTGAACCTTGCTAATGCTGGCCTTGGCAAACAAGAAAAGGCTGTCAGGCATTAGCAATCTTTACCATATGTGGATATTGCTGGGTAGGACTGCAGAAATAAGCTTCTGGGGCTGAATTTGGTAGATAAAGTGGTGACCCAATTTGGAAGGCTGCTGATGCAGTGCAAGAAACAAGCCAAATCCCAAACCTGAAATAGGAAACCTTTAAAAGTGGGGCTGGGAGCAATATTTGTACACAAGAGTGAAGCCTTCTATCCTGCTGTAATTCCAAGTCTGGGTGGCTTGCAGATACTGCTCCCACCTTTTAAGTCTACATAGCTTTTAACATATTCTGTCATTAGAGACCCAAATCTTACCAGATTAAGCTGGGAGAATTGGATACCCTCAAACCTGAGCTTTTTTAAGAGACACAACTCTATAGTTGATTCCTCCTTGAAGGACTTTTTTTTTTTTTTTTAAAGTACACTCTGTGAACCTTGATACTATGTTGAATTTGATGACTTCTTAATCTTACCTGTTAGCTGGAATCTCCACAACTTAATTATTCAGATATAGTAGAAACTGAGAAGTTAATAATAAACTCAGAAATCTGCTGCTTAACCAGCTGTTTTGTTAATTATGGTAACAACACACTGGCAATTGCTTTGATTAAAACATCCTGGGTTTGGTTTGGCTTTTCAAGCCCTGATGGCTGTCCATACAGATTCAGTTCTGCTGTGGTCTCTTCCTTTCCAAGCATGCAGAGGAGCACACCAGGTCCCCTGGAGAGGCTGCTGTGAAGCACGGGACAAGGATTCTGCCTCAGAGCATCCCTGTGTACTTTAATGCTCCAAGCTCCTGTGTAACTGGTAGGGAACTCTATGCTGCCTCATTCTGAGTAAATTGCTTTTTGAAATAGGAAGTGCTGTTTCTTTTCATCTGTTGAGGTGCAATACAAAGGCTGACTCTCCACCCATTCTGAGCTTAACATTCCTTTGGCTCTGTCTTATAAAAAGCTGAGGTTGTGCTGGAGGAGGCCAAGACACTCCTTCAGCCTCCTTGGGAACATCTCGTGACTGGTTGGAAGGATGAAGCTCCTGGCACTTTGTGGCTTTTTATTTGTCTGTCTTTTGTGCCTTAATGTCTTTGCTGCAGAAGGTACAGTATTATAGTCTTTAACACAGCTTTCTCTTTTCCTGTTCTTCCCTTTTTTGATATGAAATGCTTATTGACTATGTTGATTTTAATTGAAGGAAACAAATACAGTTTGACAATGAAAAGGAGGATTGAACTTAGAAAAGGACTTGGACTGCAGAATGTGGTAGCATATCAGTGCTTTGGTTTGTACAGTAGTGTTTCCTCTGCTACTGCCTGTTGCACAGCATGATTACTTTTTACCTTAATCTGTGTTCTGAAATCTGCTCTTCTGAAAATACTTCCTGTTATATTTTCTCAGTAGATAACCAACCATCCACCAATGTAAAAATAGTATCATTTTCTCAGTAGTGGGAAATGTGTTAATGGAAAAAGCTTCTATCCTTATGAAATAAGGGAACATGAATCAGTCAAGTTAAGAGAGTATATGAGAAGTTCTTTATAGAACAGTGAAAAAAGTGAGAGTAACTCTTCTGACCTTCAATCAGTCTAAACTTTTTTTTCCTTTGTTTTTTTGTCAGTTGGTTAGGTTTTTTTACCACTGATAATCCACACTTCAGCTGTAGTACCTTGAGGAACTTACTTGCCATTTTGCAGTATTCCAAATTCACAGAGCCATTAAAATCTTGAAAACAGAGTATTTTCCATCTGTCTGTAGCCACATCTCTGGAGATGTCATTGTGCATTTGCAGAAAGACAGTTCAGTAGAGTTTTTTTAATTGAGAGATGCAATCTAGAGTTACCTGTGCAGATTTGTTGTTTGATATTGTAAATCTCTGAGACTCACCATAACTTTTCACAATGTGTATTTTATACAAGATGTAGAGTGTAAATGTGAGATAAAGAAAAACAAATAAGTGAAGTGTCCAAAGGGCAGGAACAGCAGACTTGCTATGCTTATTTTCTAGAAACCTTCTAAGAATTGCTTTATGTGTAAATATGAGCATGGAGAAAAATGTGGAAGCTGTTTTTCTAATTTTTAAGTCATCTGCACACTTTTCTCATTTACTGGAGTTTGTGCTGAATGGTACAGCTATTTGCCAGAGGAGTGGTACTTGAAGCCTTTCTGCTCCCTTTGCCTTTTCTACTTCTTCTTTATTCAGGTTTTTCCATGACCCTTGAAGAAAACTTTAAAACAGTGCAAAGAGAGTTGAAGAATTTCTAGATGTGTCTTCAGGAGTATAAGGAAGCTTGTCCAGAAAGGATAGGAGAGTGCCACATCAATAAAAGACAAATGAATACCTGCAAGTTCCCATAATAGTGCTCCCTTTTTGTTGATGTGCACAGTACTTCTGTGAGTCAGAAGGTGGGGAGGAAACGTGCAAAGGACACTGTTCCTTATCTGTAAGCACAGATGTGAAAGTACAAGTGTCTGGGTGTGCAAGATAAATGTACTTTGCATGTTCAACCTGTTACATCAGAACTAAATTATGGTAATAAGATAGCTCAAACTAAACTGTGCCTCAATGATTTCCAAAAACATTGCCCATATGTTAGATTTTGTTGGTGAGAAATCATCTGTCTCTGTCCTTTCTGCTCCACCTCAGCTCCAGGGTAAACGGTTTTTTTCCCCATTATTGTGACCAGCACATACTATGTCAACTGCAGTCAACAGCTCACTTATTTAGGTGTGGTGGGGAGAGAATATTTCAGTGGCTTTGCCCGTCTGAAGCAATTTATTCTACACTCCTGTGCATCTGGACACAGAGATGCTCTTTTTTTCCTGTTGGTAATTTTTTTGTATTTTCTTAAAGTGGTGTAACTATAATTGTATTGTCTGCCAGTGTGACATTTCGAAGGGTAAAGAAACCCTCACAATGTATATCTGATGTATTGATGAGTAATGATGGAAAAGAGCAAATAAGTTCCTGTTCCACACTAGGCACAAAGCTATGCAGAGATTTAAAAATCAATCATGATAATCCTTTGTTTTGCAGATCTCTCCATACAAGGATGTCAGTGGTAAATACAGTAAGCAAAATGTCTGTGGACTCTGACACATTTACTGTATATATACAGTTATTTGCATTACCTGTCTCCTCTGATAATGTATTATTTTTCACCCTTAGGTCAGAAGGTTAGAAGACGCTGCTGCTCAAAAGTACCCAAACTCAACAAAAATCCACATAAAGGTAAAAAGGTTTACCATTTCATTAGATGAATTAGATAATCATTAGAGAGAAATCTCAGCACTCTGGGTTTTTTCCATCTGCAAAATTCACAGAATTTTCCATGCCAGGTAAATGTTAGCTTCATTGAATCACTGAGAACTTGCTCTCTTTTTCTTAGGAAACTTACTGAGTATTTGGATTGGGAAGAAATAAGATTAGAATCCAATTAATGCCCATAGTATAAAACAATCAAGAGAAATATAATCAAGTCTGATTAAAGGAGTATCAGTGGTCCTCATTGATAAGAACAGTTGCAAAAGTGAAATGTTATCCTGGCTTTGCCCTGCTGTATTCCATCACCATTCATCTGTGGCTGCATTCAGCTTCGTGTTTTGAGAGATAAACCAAAGTGTGGTTCTGTAAATTCCCAAAAATCCATTTTTTGAACCCACAGCTCTACCAGGAACAAGAATTAATTGAGATTGAATTTGTCCTAAATATGTGCATCTAAAGACTGTGCAAGTTAAAGTAAATCATATCCCTGGTTTCAGTGAGACCCCAGTAGAAAAAAACCTAAACCATGACCTAGGATAAAAGGATTAGTATGCTCTTTAGAATCTTAGCATCTTAAATCTTAATGTTTCTAAATTCAATAAAATTTAGATAGCTGATAACTTCTGTTAAACTCTAAAGATAAAGAATTTGATCTAAAATAGTTTATTTCCTATTTCTAATCTTTTAATCATAAAATTACTAATTTGAAGTTCCGAACAAATTCATTCTAGCTGATAAAACATCTTAAATGCTTTATTACTTTTTATATTTAGACAACTTAGGTGGTAAGCTTTGTGTTACTCTACACTTTCCCTTTAACTGGAGCCTTTCATCCTGTCCAGTCTCCCAGTGCTGAATCATGGCCTCTGTTTTATAGGCAGAGTCCCATTGGTACCAGGAGCAGTGAACAAATTGCAGAATTATTAGGGGTCAGGGGTTTATAGCTGTCTGAGGCTCCTCATTTAATAAGCAGGTATGGTAGCAACTGAGGACTTGAGGACGGCCTGGGGAGTGCAGTGCCAGAAGCACAGAGGTGGCTTCTGTCACTTCTGGCCTGAGCTGGATCACACTGCTGGATGTGCAGTTCTTGACTGGAATTGTGCAATGTTGGCTTTGTTTTGCATTGTTGCTATGAGATTTCTGGGTGACTCGTGCTGTCTTTTTTAGGGGGATATTACTTGCTTTATAGTCTGCAGACAAAGCACAGGGTCTGTTTTTCAGCATGGAGACCAGCTCAGTGTGGCTTGAGGACAGAGTTATTTATAACCACATATAACTGCACTGGCTACTTCTTTTGAAGCAAAACCACTGATTTGCTAGAATGTTGTCATTCCATCAGAAACAACTGCTGTCCCAGAAAGCAAATGCTTCAAGCCAATGTCTGTGGCTTCTGACCAGGAAACAGGGAGAATGTGATGATAGGGGAAGATTTTGTTTAATGTGTCACTTGCAGAATTCAAGCTCTGGAGAGACAGTAGCACCATCCTGTGTCTATGAAGACCTTCACCTGACTATGGAAACTTCCAGCAGCAGCAAACTTCCAGTGATTGAACACCCTCACTAAAGGGAAAATGGGCTGCTGGGAGTCAGTGACCTCCAGCAACCTAAAGAAAAGAAAAAAAATTGCCATCACATCCTGGTTTTTTTCAGATCAATGCTAATCTAAGCCTGCCTAAACAAACATGGCTGAACTTCAGATATTAAAGTTTTGTGCCATTCTCCACACTCCCAATTAAACAAATCTCTCAATTTTCTCTCTTTTTCATGTTTGTTTTACAGGTATGACTCCAAGGGAAACAAGGAGATCCTGCAAGCCTTGTCCTCGGCGAGCCTCTCTAGTGTTTTCTGGACCACTTCCACAGCTAAAATAAGCAGACTGAGAGGAGGGTGAAAATCATCTGCCTACATGCACAACTGACAGTGCTTCACTATCTTGAGGACCCTCCTTTCACAGACAGGACATGAGTGTGCATTGCTTTCTGTTTGGGGAAAGGCTTCAATGCGTTTATTCATTCCTTCACTCAGGCACCTTTGATAGTATTAAAATGGCAGAAAGAGTCAGGCAAAGTTGTCTGGCTGCCACCAGACTTTGTGTCAGTGGAATATTCCTCTGCACCAAGCAGGGATTTAGCTCCCCAAGTAAGAGAATGAGGAGACCTGGTTGAAGAGGTACCTGAATTGCATTGGTTTGCATTTCTAAATTACCTAAAAGGTGGTGAAGGCCTGATGCTTTTGTTTCTAGTTATCACTATACATGCATATTTAACCTTTTCTTGAATCATTTATTTTATATTAACAAAGGTGTTTGTATGATCATCAGTCATTAATGATTTCTCCTGTAGCCCTTGTGCTCGGTGCTTGCAATCCACTTGGAAGAAGATTTCTACAAGTGATAAAAATCTCATCATTACAAAAGGCTGAGAAATTAGATAAGCAGGTTGTTAAAATAGTGGTGATGGGCCAGATTCAAGTAAGCTTTTCAATATGTCTTCTGAGGGGGCTAAACCTGACTTTAAAATCAAAGTGGCCTGGTTTTTAACTTCCTTAAGAGTGCCATCAGGTGGCTATTAAAGAGCATACTGAAAAGATATTAAACCTAATCAGATTTCATCTGTTCCTCTGAAGCCAGAAGGCAGCTGTTATTTCAAGACAATAGAGTTTTGTGATCACCTCAATAAACAAAGCTTACTGGAGCATGAAATAAATGCTAAGAATAATACCAAATGGCTGAGTAACAGAGAAACTGAAGCACCCGCTGATACTTTAGCCATGTATCTTCTATCCTTTCCTAACTGTCGTCTGTATTGCTGCTATTTCTCTGCCCGGGGGAGAGTCCTTAAAACTGAATTACTTGGTTGTTCATAAATTCAGTTTTCCTTCTAGTGAATATGAGAAGGAGTAGAAACCTTTTCTGCTGCTGGGTAAATTGCAGATTGCAAATAGTAATTTTTCTGTCAGTACTCATAGTACTACTCTTTCTCTTAACATAATTGTCAGTATGATAGAAATTGTTTTGGTGCCCTTCACAATTTGAGGGAGTTGAATGGGAACAGTCAGAGGTTTGTTGTAACTCACACAGGCAAATGCAGTTGCAAAAGGTCAAGTTTATGGGCACTTTCTCAGGGTCCTGCACTTATTAGGAATGTTTCTAGTCTACTGAGCAATTGAACCTATTTCTGGGTTTTCTGCATGCTTGCTATTACCTTATTTTCATACCGGTTTTGAGACTAGGTAAATCTGACACTCCGCTTCCTATTTTTGAAGACCTGACCGTGGATGGCATTTTTTTATATCAAGGATAAAGGAACTGCTAGTTCTCCTTGCAAGACCTCTGAATCAGGAGGTTGGTGAAGGAGCTGTGTTTCATTGTTTGGTTGCTGGTCAGGGGGCCAACATATTTTATTTCTATTGTTTTGTGGACCTCACAGAAACAATCTGTAGAATATAAATGACAAGTAAATGTAAAAATCATTTTTGGTATTGTTTGCAGCAGGGTTTTGCTCTGTAAAATATGGCCATGTGTTTACAGCTCTGTATAAAGCATCACTAACAGGTTTGAAGATTCTGTTCTCTAATGTGAGTTTAAGCCCTTTTCTTTTAGATCTGAAAAATGCTCTACGATATTCCTCTTTGACTTAGACCCTCCAAACAGCATGCTCCAAACTCAAACCCTCCTTCAGGCAAAATGTTATCTCTGATAACAAAAGTATAAGCCTCAGAGACCATTAACACAATTCTTACAGAAATCCTACGGATCTCTGGAGAGATCCCAGGACATAATTTAATGCACTTCAGTATTTTTACTAAGTTTCCCAGATTGGCCTCAATCCCTGGCTGGGGGCTATTCCAGTTAAAGATGCTACTTGTCTCAAGTCCTAGCCTTGGCTGAGCAGTCTACAGCAGAAACCTCCAAATAATTTCAGCATGGATTGTGACTGCTGCCCAAATGTTTTGTTGCTTCATATAGAGGTATCAGAATGTTGTGTGTCCTCTTGAAACTAATTCCTTAGCAGAGTTTGACTCTTATGTACCAGGCCATTTCCCCATGTTGTGGAACAGAACTACCCTCTGATCATGGTTTCACTTACAGGCATCTGCTCTTCCTTTTGTTTTCCTTTCACTTCTACATGTATTTGTCTGGCATTATCGGAAAATAAACATATTTGCTCAGTGGCTTTTCAAAATGCACAAGCTGTATGCTTATATAAAGTAGTAAATGTATCTTGTCCAAGCTGACAAATGCATTTTTTGTATCTTCTGTTTTTGTGTGCAGTCAGCTGTCAAGCAAGAAAATTGCACAGCCCCTAAGTTGCAATAAAGATGTTTCTGAAGTGTCTCTGTGCCTGACAGAACAGATGTTGGATCCTGGTCTGACCCTGTCAATTAAGTGAGCCAGGTGGCTCCTCACTTTGTTTACAGCTTAATACCACCAGCTAACACCAAATCAGTCTGTTTTATTTGGCACTATGACTGTGAATTGTCAGGAGCACAGAAGAAATTATCCTTGCTGACAGGGACTGTTGGTGTAGAGGCAGGTTTTGGGAACTCTTTTTTTCTAGGTGGGTAGTAGATTTTTTATACAAAATATTATCCCAAAATGTATAATGGGCGCTCTTGATGTTGGCTTTTCAGCTCTCTAGACTGCCTCACAACTGATGCAAGGGCCCAGGTATCCTCAAGGAATTCAGAATTTTGTCTCTGGATAAGTTCTGTTTCTCCAAAATGTGGACTACAGGGGCAACTTCTTGTGGTCCCATTTGCCAAGGAAAACTACACTCCTTCATGAACAGTGTAATCTCAAACAATAAACTCAGGTGAAATATAAAAGCAGAAGATATTTCCTGTGTAGATACACAGATAACTCTTGCCAAAACTGAGTAGAAGACTGATGGTGGCTTCAGTACTCATTGGATCAAGTCTGAGGACCTGTTGCCTGACTCTGTTTTGTCCAATGTTATTGCTAACTAGTTTGATAAAAACATTGTCAGATTGTGGAGGCAGGTCAGATGCATGTGCACTTTTTACCAAAGCTTTTCTGAGAAGAATTTATCCAAAGCTTGTCTCTTTTGTCCCTTTTGTACCCACTTACACAGTCTTTTTTACGTCAGTTGTCACTAGATGTAAGTAGCTATCTTTACCTTAGCTAATTGCTCTGCAGAACTCATTTTTTTAATTGGTGTTAGGGAGCAAAGAGAGCACTTTAATGGCAGGAGCAAGGGTGTTGGTTCCAATCCACATCTGCCTGTGTTTCCCAGTAGCCTTCACTATTGTATGACTTACACCAACCATTGGATAATCTACCTTGGTTTTGAAAACATAACTGTTCATCATGCTTTGGCCTCTGATTGTAGAGCAGGGCTCTCAGGACAGAAGGAATTCCCAGGTATTACTTCTGTTTTCAATGTCTCAGTGGTGGGATCTCTGCTAGAAAAGTTCAGCATCTGGATAAGGGTTTCTTCACGTTGTCATTCAGCCTTTCGGATGTGCCAACATCTCTTGGTGTGTTTCAGATGTACTGACTGTGAATATCTTTAAGTGTGAGGGATTTAAGCCCACGTTTTCAGGCTCCACAAGGGAGCTAAGGACAGATTTCCTATAGGATAAGCACCTTACACTCCCAGTGCCATCTGCTCAGGCTCTGAACATGTTACCAGAGGAATCAGGTCACTGTGTGCCTGCCGGCAATCCTCAGAAGAACGTGACTGCTCTGGCTCCTGCAGCCTCACAGCCACAACACCCTCACTTCTCCCAAGAAGCTCTCTCAGCAGGCCCCATTTCTGCCAGACACTAAGGCTGTATCTGGGATGTTCCTTTAAGAGCAGATTGCTCCCAGCTGCTCATACTCAGGGTTGATAATTTACACCTGGTCTAGCAGGCATTGCAGCCCCAGCATTCAAAGGTTCCACCCCACAAAAATGCCTCTTTGTTAACTGCCCACCAGACACCTGTAGGATCATTTAACTCCATTGCTCTGCACTCCATTTGTGATGTGTGGTGCATTCACAGCAAGGATGTATCCTGGCTAAAGGAACTCTGAGTGCAAAAGCCAAAGAGTAGCAGGGTTTCCCTCAAGCAGCTGACAAGCAAGATGCTGCTAAGGTGAGTGAAGAAGAGTCCTTTTCTGCTGGGTTCTGTCACGTTGTTTGGTCTTCAGCACCGATGCCAACCTCAGGGGGCAAAAAGACATATTCCTGAGGCATCCTTTGGTGTTTGCCTGGCCTCTGAATATCAAATCTCTGTAGCATGTGCTTCAAATTGTCTCCCAAAACTGCAGTGCACTGGAAAATGCTGTCTTTGCTATGTGGGTCCTCCACACCGAGCTTGCTGTTTGCATTGTGCCAGAACCCTGTGTCCCAGTCAGTGCCAGTTATGTGGCCTGCTCACCGAGCAATACTAAAACCTGTTTGCATCAAGATTTCTCCCCAAGGGATCAATATGCCTGTACAGGAAGATGTTTCCATCAGAAAAAAAAAAAAGTGTGAAGAAGTCCATCTGTTTATGAACACTATCAGAGAAACAGTGAGGTGTTTAAAACAAGATTCTGTATGAGCTGAGACAATGCAGCAGTGTCTTCAAGTCCCTCTTTAAAGTGGCTTTCCAGTTGTTAACTCCCATTACTTGGGAAGCCATAAATTATTGCAATTGTCACTGAGCTCTTACCTTGATGTTGTTTGAGTGTACCAAGGTTAAACAATTCAGCATTTTCCTTTTACTTAGTTAAATATATACTAATACTGCTGCTTTATTCTGCACACATTTTCAGAAGTGTGGTGGATGAAAAGAGAGAAAGCACTCTGTGTGTCTTGACCTTAACCTCGTAAGCTCCACCTTTGATAGTCTTTGAAAGGAACTCCTCTTAAATTTCCATTTAAGACAAGACTCAGCTGTTTTTAAAACAGATCCTTGAGTCTGAGCAGTAAAGTCAACCTACTCTTCATAATTTTATTATAAAATGTACTTTGCCCTTTTTCCTGTCTTTTGAACAGAACTTTCTATTTCCTTCCTTGACATTCTTTCCATGCTTTCTTTTGTTCCTAAACCTGTCAAGTCTTCCCCCTTGTCTGTTCTCATTGAATAGAAAATGAATATTTCGCCTCTTGGCATGATAGTCCCCCACCCGTTCTTTGTCTGTGTGGGACCTCAAAGAAATTCTGCTGTCTGAGTTTCCTCAAGTGCTGAACTATATTAACTTGCCTCCATGAATTTCTGTCCATGAGACTGACTGGAGTGTATATTTTCAAAAGAAAGGTTGTAAAATGGTGCTGCAATGCCCTTTTTGTTTTCAGACATTAATTTTGTGCCAAGGATATTTACAGGATTTGAACATCTCTGTTTCAAGGCCCCATATAATCATCTGAAAGCTACAGTATGCAAAGGGATTTTTTTCTGTCATTTAATTTGTATTTCAGCATTTACTGAAATAATTTGGGACTCTGTAATCTTAGTCAGCAGATGTGAAAGTCTTTTCTCGGATATTTTAATTCCTCAACTTAACATTTATTGTTGAGATTCTTGCTATGTAGTTCTCTTGATTTATCTTATTGATAGATTGTTAAAAAAAAAAAAGCCAAGTACAGCATTTTGAGATAAAGTACTAGAAGGTGTGGGAGGAGATGGTGAGAGCACAGTGCTCATAGGTAGAGCTAGTAGGAATGAAGAGACAATCTTTGGGCTCTCACCAAGTTAAACTATTTGATTGGAGAACCATCACACATACACTGATTGTACAAATCTCTCCAGGCAAAGAGTAGATAGTTGATGGAAAGTGTAAGTGGGAATAGAGCAATAGTCCCACATGTTTTGGAGGTAAATTACTTCAAAGCTGAGTATTTAATATTCTTGTAATAGAAAATCTGTTGACACATATCTTGTTTTCTAGGTTAAGGACAAGCACCGCTTTGGTATAAGCCTGCCTGGATACTCAGGTTTCCTCTGGACACAGCAATCCAAGGCAAAGGCTGGGATATGCCCTGGCCAGTTGGATCTCCATACCCTAACAAGGTAAGTACCTTGTCACTTAGTCCAGCGTGAGAGTTGCTGAGTTGTGGGATTCTCTTTTGAGAATGGTTTAAAGCATACCCCTGCATTCCCAAGAGAAATCATAGGAAGAGCCACCTGCAGTCACAGTGCCATACATTTATTTACCTGAGCAAAATCCAGGGGCTGCATCAGCCCCTGTGGCCAAAGTGCTGGTGTGGTTCAGAGCTGATCTCTAGCAGGGGCTTTGGTTCACCTGTAGCCTTTGCATTCATGCCATTCCTGTACTGAACAGCTGAGTTGGGTGAGACATGGCAGTGACAGGAGCATGTTTTAGTTTCATACATCCCCTGGCTCAGCAAGTCATGTTACAGTCTTGTAAGCAGGACATCCACACAGGGATGTCCATGGCATGCACACCAGCCAGGAGGTTTATGGGGAGAACACAAGTGTTTCTTTGCTCTGCCTAAACAAGTCTCGTTATTTTTTTTAGCCACACTGAGTAAACTATAAAATCTTGATTTATTCATTATTCACACCCCAACTCTGAGTTATATGTATAATTTTTACAGGCAAAACAATGAACAATACTAGTTCTTTCATAAATAACTTGGACTGCCTGTCTGCTGCTAAATGGCATCCTCCACACAGATCTGTGTCATGCTCCACAGCACCACATCCATCACAGATCATGCTGCTGAAGTGAATGTAGGCTATCTAAATATACCTGGATATTCTAGGGGCTATTTGTTCATTTTCCATCCCTGTCAAAAGAAAACGAGGAGAGCGATTCATAGCTCCAAAGAAGCAAAGTTACTGAATTGTAAATGGATTTTGCAGTGGTCTTTAAAAGCCTCTAAGCTACTAAAATGGGTAACAGGAATTTTAATTACTTAGCAGCTGCAGAAAATGTTCCCCTTTCCTTACACCACTTCTCTCCTTTCCTCAGTTAGCTGCAGCACCTTTTTTGCAAATGCTATAAAAAACTTTTTGGCAGACTAAAACCAGGAGAAGTTGTATGTGAGATGAAGTTACTTCTTTTTCCCAGGAATTCCCCAAACCTCTGCTGCCACCCACAGTGAATGACAATAACTCATGATAAATCATGCAGGCAAATGCTCTGAGATTTTTGATGTGTAGACTAGCATTTTTTTCTGATGGGATGAAAATGCCATCTCTTTACCTGTGGGGAAAAAATGCCCACCACATTTTGTTGAGAAAGCACTTTGTTGTCAGTTTTAAAGCCACTGTGGAAATGCTATAACTGGTAGCTATTTGGTGTCTGTTCTCCCTCTGTTTTCTTGACATTGTACATTCTTAATTCCTTTGGAGATAAGAACATCATAGCTGAGAGTTCCTGTTCTTGTTATCCAAAATAGGGAGGGTTCAAACCCAAGGGCTCAAGTTGATATAATGCTTGTAGTCACCTCTCTAAATCTTGGTTTTCCTTTCCATGAATTGGGAATGTTTTCCTTCTTCTGCTTTGTGGGTGTATCTTCCTGAATCAGTTGAGTTACAAAGTCTTTTTCATGCTATGTGTTTTATCAGACTAAATTTTTTCTGATGAGGGTGGTGAAATACTGGCACAGGCTGCCCTGAGAAGCTGTAGGTGCCCTCTCCCAGGAAACATTCAGGAACAGCCTGATCTAGTTGAACGTGTCCTTGCTCACTGCAGGGCTTTGGACTAGATGAGATTTAAAGGTCCCTTCCAAAAGAAACCATTCTGTGATACTCCCCAGGTTTCAGCATTCTCCTGCACACTGCTGAGGTTTAGAAGAGCTGCAATATAAAAAATGATGTGTAGACAGCCGAGTTACAACTCACGTTGTTTATTAAATTCCTTAAACCGAACAGTACAGTGTCACTTCCAGCCTGGAATTACTGAGCTAGGAGAGGTTTATAAATTTAACCAAGATCACTCATGATTACATCAGTATCTTTGATTATTTTATGTGAATTTAATGATCTTGGGCTGATTTTTTAATAGACTGTCTGTGCTAGATATGAAAACCCCCATGTGTCAGAACTGTAACAATGAGCTCATTTTCCTTTTCTACAATCAGTGTGTGTATGATGGTTCTCAAATCAAATATTTAACTGTGCTGTGCATAATGCCTCCAGGTATCACTGGTAACTCCCACAGCCTCTTTTAGCATGTGATTTACAAAGAAAAGGCCAGTGTGATTTGGTGTCTTTCTGCACATGCTGAGGTTTATATAAAGTGTGCAGCACTTTTTATGTTGAATTTATTTACGCGCACAAATGCGCACACAAAAAATGTTGAATATTCCTCTCCAGGGTAATGCCTAATGTTATATACACCCCAAATTCAAGGACAAGCATATAAAAAAGTAGCTTGAACAGTTGTTATATGAGTGTGAACTTTATTACTTATCAATACTGTCCAGAGCCTAGAACAGAGGAAAATGGAAACATAAAATATAAAGACAGTACATACTTATTAAAAAGAAAAGCAGGACAGTGGAAAATAATCTCTGTTATTTCTTTCCTTTTCTTTTTCTCACGATTTTTAAATTGCAAATGCATGTAAGCATCCAAAAACCAATGGAAATGCAACTCATGAAAACTTCCCATTTGTATGCCAAGCAGGCATTCCCCAGGTGGGCAGCTCCAATGTGATCCCTGAGGTGGAAGGGCCACCCACGATGTGGAAAGAGTCATTTATCTCCATGCCAACTGAGTCAGTGCCCTCTGCTCAGCCTGCCAGCACGGGTGGCAGCAGGTGCCAGCTGGATCCCAGTGGTACAGCTGGGCACTCACTCCCTCAGCTGTGAGCAGGTCTGCCACCACCTCTATCCTCAGCTCCTGGTGGCATTGCTGTGAAGTGTGAGGGGCTGTGCTCCTGGGGAAGTTTAGGTGCCATTTTATGTTGGCATCTGCTGCCAGTGCTAGTCTGGCCAACATTTTAGGCTGTGCTTCAGGACTAGGCTCAAGAGCAGCTGTCTTTGTGGGACCCATAATTCCCTCATTTAGGGTTGTGTAAACAGAAAAAGTGGAGCTCTTGGAAATGGTGAAAGCCCTGTTCTTTTCAACCATATTTGATTAAGGAGGATTACTAGTCTTAGGCTTAAAGGGCTAAAAAAGTGAACCTGGGGGCTCAGGATTTTCCAAGATTCTCAAAGAGATGAGAGATAACAGGGCAGGAGCTGGCCTTGTGTGTGGCTGGTTTTGTGCCTGGCCCTCGTGCCCAGCAATGGTCTAGTTTCATGTTGGGAAGTAGATTTGTCTTGGGGGAAGAAAAGCATCCATGGCTCAGGGCATCCTAGGGGCTTCTCATTGCACAATCCAGCAGTTTTACAACCCTGCTACACTGGTCCCAGTACACCCCTCAGAGGTGGGGAAATCTGAAAAATATTCATTGCATTATTGTAGTATCTTTCAGCATTTAAACTTCTATTGTGTAAAAATTCAGGTTGTCTGACAGGCTCCAGTAGATATTGCTAATCAGTGACCCAAACTTCTGTTCTGAAGATATTGAATCTTTTCTGGATATTTTTCATACTGAATAGTAAACAAAACCCTGGGAAACCAGTTGGTTCAGATCAGGTGGGTATATTTGAGATCAGATGGGTATATTTCATTCTTCTTTTATGTTTCTTGCTACTCAATATGCGAAAAATATACGAAATAGAAAGGTGCTTCTACATAGAGAGAGGGATCCTTCCATTCCCAAAAATGTTGGGATGGAAGGTACTGCTTTCCTGAAACTGCCTCCTGCCCCTTTTCTTCCAAAGGAGAAAATTCATCAAAGTAAGCCTGGATCCATGAGCTGTGTGGGTTTTGATCAAAGTATATTTTCTGACAGAAAAAATCTACTCTGTTGAATGTTGCTTTGTTAGGTATGGATCTGACTGTACATAGACACATTTTAACTAGGTTTTCAAACTGTAAGGGGATTAAGAGCTCAAACTCATTGAAATTCAGGAGGGAGGCATTTTGCTTCCTTGGAGATGCAGGCCCTAGAGATTCAGATCCCTAGGGGATGCAACCAGGGGAACAGACAGCTATTAACTTTGACAAGAGCTCTCCAGTTGTTCTAGGAAAATACTCTGTAAAAAAAACTGTGTGTTGTTAGTTCTGGGTTGAGGAGGCAGATGAGAAGACATTTAGGTGCTATTCATGGGTTTTTTTGGGCACCATGCAGGTCTATTTCTGTGATTTTATCAGTGGTTTAATACTATTTTTGACAGGGATGGGATGATAAAATCTGCAACAGGGTCTAAATTTATATCCATCTTCTATATGTGTATCTGCTCCCACACAGTTTTAGACCCCATATCATGAATTTAAATGCACTAAAAATACATTTGTTTTTCATAGTTGCCTGCTGCAGGTTTCCCTGAGCTTTGCAGGCCACTGCTGCAGTCACAGGTCAGTTCAACATGGAGCTTTTGTAAATAGTGCTCTACAAATATAATCATACAGAGTCTGACAAAGGTCTGATCCCATAGGAGATGGTCAGAAAGAGATCAACATGTCAGAGAGTTCCCCTGGTTTAACTTCTGAGCTTCTGGCAGTGATAATGTAGTGCTGTACTGAACCAGGGTTTGCATCTGTGTCATCACATTCGTTACTCATCAGTGAACCCAGTCTTCATTAATTTGTCTGATCCATTTGCAGCCTTCTTTAGTCTTTTATGCTCTGTACCATTCTCTGGCAAATTCCATTTTGGGTGATGATTTTTGTTAATATTGGCCCACGAGTTTTGCTTTTCTCCTTCTGAGAGCCTTACAGTTGATTTGTTCTGCAGGCAGAGGTGTCCTGCCAGCAGCACTGCAGATCCCAGGGGATCTGCAGGTATCCACAAGCCTGTCCACAGTGTGGGAGCAGCACAGCACTGTGTCTGCAGCAAAGGCCTCTCCCATGGCCCCCTCCAGCATTTGATCCCCCTGCCAAGGTCAGGGTGAGGTACACTATAAATGTGTGACAGGATCTGTCAGCTCCTTCTGTAGGAAAAATATATTGGAGCTGCCCAGCCTGTCCCTCCCCTCCGTGAGTGATGGAACCTATCCCTGGAGCTCTGCCCTTCAGCTCTGCACCCCACAGAGTGGGAGGTGAGACTTTCTGTGGGGTTATGTCTAGGGAACAATGACCTGCTCCCTTCTGAAACTTTAGCTAACAATGATAAAACATATGGATGACTGAGGGAGCCAAATCCTCCACTGTTGCCCTGTGTGAAGCTGCTTCCTGGCTCTGCACCTGCTTTCAGTGTTTCCACTGCATGTGCCCACCTCACCTGTGCCACTGCAGCCACCCAGCAAGGGTCACTGCCAGGCAGCATGTGCAGCTTCTGCCATTTTTTAAAGCACTCTGATGGGGAACTCTTTGACTGATTAATTTCTTAGACATTTCTTTCACTCTGGCTGTTAATTAAACAACCCAGAAAACTCCATTAACACATCCTTAAAGGGCAAGTGCTTTGCTGCAGGTCAGGTTTAAACAGCTCAGCTCCAATGTAAACATCTCTGTGCTTGGCAGCCAGGTGCTGCAGAATCACAGTCACAGAATGGTCTGAGCTGGAAGGGACAAGGGTGACTGAGTCACATACTGTCACTGATGGAGCTCCTCTCAAGCAGGTTTATCTGTGAACATCCTCAGTGTGGCTGATTTTTAACCATATAGTGTGTTGGAATATATATTTTTTTTAGTTAGTGCAAACACCTTCTATATGTCAAAACAAGCAATTTTTAAAAGCTACTCTGTTTACTTTTTTGATGTGTTGATGGTTAAACACACTTCCTAGTATGTTGAAAGTTTCCTGCTGAAAGTAAAAGATGCTTTCAGCAATTCATGGAGTTTAAGAATTAAATGATCAGGCCAACTCATAAAAAGAACATTTTGACTTCTGCATTTTTAATATGCAATGTTGTGTAATTTTTTGCAACCATAAGTGCTTTCTTTTAAATGGTAACAATAATTTATATTGTTTTTGCTAATACTATATTTTCTTCTTTTGTAGTTTCTCAAGATTACCAGAGCTAAAATAAAAATAAACTTCTTTTAGCTCTTAAAAACAGAGAACTGGTTTAGAGAATTAAATATAGAGTTCAGAAAGAAAACAAATTTCTACTTTACCTTCTCCCTGACTTGTGTGTTTGGATAGCACAAATACAGTACTTCAGCAAAACATGAGAGTTACACTGATTCCTCCAAATCTTGTCTCAGAGATGAGTCCCACAGCTCCCTGCAAAGTAATTGGTCTAATTAGGTGGTAGGAAGGAGCTTCTTTAAATTCCTCAGAAATTAAGACGTGTCATCCGCTTAACATCTTAGCATCTGTTACTCCCTCTTCCACATTTCTTTGCTACATCAGTCTGAAGGGCACTTTCCTGGACATTTCAGAGAGATAAAAAACATAAACATAAATAAAAACAACAAAAGCCAAGCCCTTATAACACAGAAGAAGTTGGCTCTTTCTTCAGTGGGATGAAGCATGTAAGGCATTTCACCCCCTCCTTATTTCTCAGTTTGGTGCATGTTTGCCTGGGTGAGTACAATAATCACTTTGTTAAGTAAAAATATAGGAGAATACAAGCATAACCTTAAATCCTATAGTTGTCCTTACTGATGTAGTAATGTTGTTCTGAAATATTTTCCGTGGCAACTGGTCCTCGTGCAAATGTGACCCTCTGTGTTTATGTACTTGCAGTTTTGTTTCAAATGGGCTATTTTGAATCTCTAACAGTCAGTCGTAGAATGACAACTAATTTGTTGTTTTTTGTTTTGTTTTTTTTAACTTTGCTGTTGTCTGGCAGCAAGTAAGTATTTAATTATAGCTAATTGCTCATGTAGTAGGCATAATTTTAAGGCAGGATGTGCTTAGAACACTGGGCAAGAATACTGGGTAAGGTACCAAGGCACTGGGAAAGTTTCAGGCTGGTACGTGTAGAGTAGGGGAGGAGAGGTGTTCCATCATTGCAAGCTGAAAAAGTTAATTTTACATTGAAGCTGTCTGTAACTGGTTAAGATTCTTTTAGGGAGATCTTGCTATTTGTTTTATTAATGTTGCTTTGGATGTTTTTTATATACTCTCTCTATTTCCTGCTTTGTAAATACTGGCACAGTGGCAGGTAGAAGTAATTTGATTAAAAATATCTATACAGATGCAGTTCTGAAAGTCCACTGCAGCAACTGGGTGTGTTATGCACTCCTAGTATTCCCTAAACAGCTCCTGTTTACTGAGAGTCAGGTAACAGAGCCAGCCAAATAACTGTCACCTACAAAATGCTTTTGTTTGGCTTCTCTTTTGTTTTAATTGCAGTTCAGGCAAATTATGCCCCCTATTTCTTTGATAATGGAGCCAGAAGCACAAATGGGAACATGGCACTTTTCAGCCTCTCGGAGGACACGCCTGTTGGTCAGTATTAAAGTTTGTATGTTTGAACTGTGAAACTGGAATTGCCTGCTCTTATGTTTAACATATATATTTTCTTGTAGGTTGTTGTTATATGCTGTGAGCTTACATGTTTTTCTCTCAAGCTTTTAATTGGTCTCAATTTAAAATGACATGTTTGAATTGTAGCTGCAATTTAAAATATGAATTCTAGCTCCCTCGTTTTTGTCCACCAATTTATTCACAGCTTCAGAGCTCCATTGGAGTCAGAAATAAATTTGTGGTGAGAGGCTTCTTACCAATTCTGTAAATGCTTATGAGAAGAAAGCCTAGTTTCTAGTAATTTTATCAGCCTTGATAAAAGCAAACTGTACATTGAAAAGTAAAGGGCATGATTTTTTCTTAACACATTTTTAATGTTTACATACAAATGGTAGAAAATGTTTCCACTTGCAGTGAAAATTGCTTTGTCTCAATAACTGATGGGGTTTTTTAAATGTTTCATTTTGTTTTATCAAAAATTCAAAAATTAATACAGTTTTCAGATTTCAGCACTCTGAGGCAGGTCTACTTATGCTTCTTTTAACTGTAGGTTCCAATAAGAAAAGTTGAATAAGAACAAAAGGTTATTTATAATCAATATTTTCTGTGGGAGAAAAATAATCTCCTAACACCTAAACAATTACATTAAAAAATCTATTAAGTGATGAACACCACCTTTACTTCAAACTTTGCACTGAGATTTTATTTAGGATTTTCTTCTCTTCATCTGTAGCTTTCAAAGGCTAAATCAGAAAAATATTTAGTTGATGCAAACTGGGTACCCAAGCACCCCTTTACTCGTGCCTCATGCAGAGAGGAGAGATATGGCTGCACAGGGGATGCACTAAACACCCCCTCCCAGGGCTTAGGCAGCTGGGGAAGGCCAGGATGAGGGCACAGCCTGCTCTAAAAGCCTGACATTGCCACCCACGCCTTCTTAAACCGCACCAAGGTCACTCTGCGCTGGGAAGCAGCTGCCTGGGTTTGCTCAAAGTCTCTATTTCTGACCCAGTGGTGTTAATGTCTTCCAAGACCCACACTGGGCCTGCTAGAGGGGGGGGAGAGGGGTATTTGGAAGCAGCAGATTCTCCCTTACCTGCTCAGCTTGAGAAGAGGAAGGGGAGAAGGCAGCACAGAGTGTAGAAGTGACACATCTCAACAAGGAACTTAAAAGGAGCTTGCTTATGATGCAGCAGGAATTTGTTATAAGCCTGGTCAAGCTTAAGTGGAAACCTGAGCTTGAAGGCCAACAATAATGTAGTGGCACTTGCAAAAGCCAGAGGCAGACCAAGAAGCTGCAATTTTTGCTGTACTTCTGCCTGTGTTCTCATGGAAACCACACTCAGTTCAGCCTTGGCAATCCCTACGGTTCTGCCGATTGCTGCAGTTAGATTAGCCAGTGGAATCACTTGTCCAAGTGTAGATAAGGCTTGTAATGCCAGACAGCCACAAAATGGGACCCCAGCTCGTCTGTTTGGGGTGGTGCTTGCCAACTCCACCACTGAAACTGCAGGCAGTACAAGTTGCTTGCCATCCAACTCCCACTCCCTGGTGTGGTGCCAGCCTGCAGACATTTACAGAGCACCAGCCTCTCCCTGCCACCACTGGGAGCCTCCAGGCACTTGTGTGGGGAAGAGGAGCTAAAGACGGCACAGAGCCACAGCATGGGCAAAAATGTCCCTCCTGTCAGGACTGCAGCACCACATGGTCTCTCAGACAGCAGCACTCCCTGCAGCAGTGAAGTACAGCAGTCATTTCCACTGGATCTGATCTGGTGCTCCAGCAGCCAAAAAAATGACAGTGTGCCTCAACAGCAAAACAGCAGTGTGAGGGATCAGAGCCTGTGTTAGTGCTCTCCTAATTAGCCCGAATAAGAATAATGAGATGTATGTGATGGGCTTCTGTATGTGCTTTTGTAACGTTAGCAACCAGACTAGGGACATGAAGGTCTCTGGAGAGTTTGTGCTTTGCTTGCAGCAGTGATAAAGCTCAGGCTGCTCTGTCTAGAGAGCTGCTGTGCCTTCTGCCTAATAGCTTCATCCAGAATGTGCTTACATGTGTTTAAATAGGCTGGATTGTACTTCTAATTTTATGTGTAAATGTGCTTTAAAAGACAAGACAGAAGTCGCTTCTCTCTGAAAGCTCCAAAAGACCTGTAGAAACCCTTGGGAAAGAGAGACAAGACCTTACTTTTGAGAAGACCAAATGTGGTTGCTTTGTCACCCAGCTTCCAGTGAAATTAGCCTCTTTGGGCTAATTCCCAGAATACCTTGACAAACAGCTCTAAGTACTGCAAGGTCCTCTCTTCTGGCAGCACTTTCAGAGGTTCCATAAGAACATGGTTGCTTGGGATTTGCTTAATGCAAACTGCTGCTGCCCGTGTCAGTGTAGCCACTCCTCAGGGAGGCTTTGGCAGAGACAGTCACAGAGAAGGGCACAAACAGCACTGACACTTGAGTGCTGCAGTGCTGGGTGTGCTTTCAGCTTCGTACAGGGCAAGGGGAGCAGAGTTCACGTTAGACCTCAGCCAGATCTTTGTGCCAGAGCTCAGTGCTAATGGCTACCAGGCTGGCCCTTTTCTGTGGCACAGCAGAGGAGACTATTGTCCTTCATCACTTGCTCTGATCCTCCAGAAGCAGGAGAAGGAATCTGGTCTCCCATGTCCGTGTGCAGTCCCAAGCATACACACTCCTGCAGTCATCTGTCAGGATGATCAGTGACAAAATAGAGGAACTAAAACTTCCATGTGTTTGACTCTGGATGGCTTCACTCAGGTCTATGTGCTGCAAAAATGGACAGGTTGCTATTAGATCCTGCCTGACCTTACATAAAGTTTGGAGTCATGGGCAGAATGGTTTTCTTGGCAGCAGCTGGTGTCTGATCTGTGCAATGCCACAGACAGCAGCTTTAATAAACCTCCAGAAATTGTACAGTCTTTGACCTGCTGAGATTGCAAGTGGATGGCAAAGTAGTATGTGTTAGTTATATTCCCAGACATTTGTAGGCAAGGGACATGCAACATTTGGGAACACTGAAAGGACATGATGGAGTCTGTGTGGCTGTAGAAAGAGAAATTGCAGCTCTGCAGCTGTGTGACCACATCGAATTAATTACTATTCTCATCTTATCCTTAACTTGACCTTCTTTTCCCTTGTCCAGTTTTGCTTATTTACAGATAGTTGTAACTTGTGTACCAAGTTATCATAAAACCAACAAGTATTATTTCTGCATGAATGCTTGAAAATACCTGCAGATTCCCATATCCTATTTATTGCTGCAGGGCTTGAGACCCCTCAGAGTAAGAGTCCATAACAGGAGCCCCTTTCAGTGTCAGATTTAAGAAGAATGGGAGAAGTTATGAACTGAAATAGCAGTTGGTGTTTGTGGTTTGGCAGGGCAGGTGGGTAATTAGCTCCTTGCATGTGTACATACAACATGTGCATGTGCTCCTAATCAAGGTCTTAAGGCAGGAGTGGGATGCTATTTCAGGTTGTTTGTTTCATCTTACCTCATAATCCCTGTAAGCCTCAGAGTGGGGACAAAGTGGGGCTGGGAACAGCTGCAGAGCAGGGGATTGAAGCATACTCAGAAGGCCTAAGTTCATTACTCCCTCAAAGCCCAGACATCATCAGCGCTCTGTAGATCTCTGCATGATATCGTTGCATTTCCCTTTCTGTTTCTTCCCCAGCCCCCAAGAAGGCACTCCTCCCATTAAAAGCCAGTTTGCAGTGGCAGTTCTTTGATCAAAGCTACAGCTGCCACCTACTCACCATGGGTGACTGATCCCTTCAGATCCCTCACCCTTCAAGCTTGCCCTGTTCCTTCACGCTCCTGGTCTCCTTTCTTCCCATCATTCACAGCTGACTGTGGAAAGCCTTCTTGTCCCCTGTGGTACCTATCATTCTTTCCTTCTTTCTGTCACACTGGTCCACCTCTAGGAAAGCTGGGAGCTACCAGAACAAAGTGTTAAACACAGCCTGCCTTCTGCACCCCTGCAGCAGTGCACAGAGCAAACACCCTGCAAAGCCGAGCACTGCACAGAGGTGCTCTGAGGACTCACAGGTCAATTTTGTTTTGATTCTTCTGACAGAAACTGCAGATATATCAGAAAATTGCACTCGGATGGCTTCTCCTTGGAGTTGGTTGCTGTGTGCACCAGGCCCCGTGCTGAGCACTTGCTGCCATATGCCATCTCTCCAAGACAGGCACTGGCAGCCCCAGGGCGTGTTTTGGCTGCTGCTGTAGCTGCCATGGCTTTTGGGCTGCTGATGCTGCTATGTCTCTGCTTTGCCAGCTGGCTGGGGCAGGGAGCAGGGAGGGATCAGGAGTCACCTGGGCATGGTCTGGAAGGAGCAGTAGCAGGCAGTGAATGGAAAAGGGGCTTTGGAGTAGTCATGGTGTGTGCCCATGACCTCCAGGAGCCTGAGGTCCCCTGGGCTTGGGGTGAGTTTGGTGTGAAAACAGGCGTCTGTAGCTTTGTGTCAACTGTCCATCTCCTCTTCTGCTGGGGAAATGGGCCCTTGGCTGAGACAAGTGGGGAGCAGACATGTGACCCATGGGCAAGGTGGTATTTGACATTAGGAACAGAGGTGTCTTGTCCTGGGAGCATGGCCATGCATGTCCCTCTCAGCATCTCGTCAACAGTTGTCAGCTGTGGTGGCAAAGACAATGGCAGGACTGAGCATGAATCAAAAAAGTGCTTGGCTTGTTTAACTGACAGGGAAGGGATCTGATTGCTGAGTGTTGCACAGCAGAGAGGGAGAGCGTGTCTTCAATGAGAAAGCAAAACCAGCCCCAGAGCCCAGGGCAGAAACTGTAATTAAATTTGAGTCAAAAATGAAGTAAAATTGAGCAATGGCATCATGAAACAGCCATTCAGCCCAAGTGGCAGAGCAGAGAGCAGATGACTTTTAAGATGGAATAGGAAAACAGAGTGAAAAAGCCTGGCATGGCTCCTGGGAGGAAGCCACAGCAGGAAGTAGCAAGTAGCTCCCCAGGACTCCCCTGTCCCAGCCTGCTGAATCATCCCCTGGGTACTCAAGAGTATCCAGCTCTTCTAACTGTGGCATTTGCCATATCCTCAAGTAAAGACTCTTCTATTCCCATATTTTTATGACAGGGAGAGGCTGTTTACTTGGTATCCTCTGGTAAGATTTTAGCTGTCTTTTTCATTTATTTCCTTTTCAGCAAGTAGAGGCAGCACAGTGAGAACAGATTTTTAATTGGCATTAACACTGTGCTGGGAAGTGTTCCTGGGGGTGTTAATGATATGGAGAGTACTGTGCAGTGAAATTACAACTTGGAAAAAATAAGGAATTATAATAAGTTAGAAAATAAATGTTGATCCACCATCTAATTTAAAAGGCATGCAAATATTTTGTATTATAAAAAATGAAGTATCAGCTTTAGCTAAAAAGCAAACAGTCCAGTGTAAAGATCAATGAAGTCTGTCATTACTTGCTCAGAAAGCTCAGTAATCTCAGTCTGCACCAATATCAATGTTTCTACTCACATGAAGCAGCAAGAAAGTTCCTGTCTTCCTTATATGAAAATTCTAAGAAATGTAGGAAAGGAAACTGAGATTTAGAGAACAAGCCCAGGCTGAAATGGGTTCACATAACCTTTCAGTCTGTTGTTCTCCAGCTCTGAGCCCCCTGAGGAGGGGTTTGCATTTGTGTACTGCTGGTATTGGTATTTCAGGGCAGCCACAGCAGGGACCTTGTGCCTGGTGGTTGCTCTCAGGCTCCAAGAGAGCCCAGATGTGGTGTGCATCCTGTTTCTCCACAATACAGAGAGAACTGCTCAGCAGCTGCTGCAGACATCCACACAAGCTAGAAACAAGCAGGACAGCCAGCATTGTGTCAAGTGCAAGGGACAGGAAAAGGTAGTAAGAAGGGTAGAAAACCACTAAGAAGTAGAGACAACTAATGACCAAAGAAAGGCTGCAGAAAAGCACTATATTTATAAGGATATCAGTGAGATGATGACAATTAGCTTAAATCTCCAACTGGACCCAGCTGTGATATTAAGACAAAGCTTTTGAAAAACAAGAATAAGTGAGTCAGTGCTGGTGCTACAGAACCCTCCACAGTTTTCAAATTTCTGTCTCATATATAGATAGTTGAATCAGGAAGCAGGTGTCCTTTGAGGATACTATTTTATATCACTCCCAGTTAATTCCTCTCATTTTATTTCCTTGTGTTTAGAGAGTTGCTACCCATACCACTCATTGTCTTTCCCTAATAATTTTAAGGGATCACAGTTACAGATGTATGGCAGACAACCAGCCCTTATGGCAGAGGGACAGTGGAGCCACAAGCAGCACCCAGGAAGGCTGCAGACATCTGGCCCTGAAGAGGATGGCCAGGGATGAGGACTGGCCACAGCCCCACTCCCAATTACCACAAACTGTGTTCCTGCAACACAGATGTGTTGTTATTTTCCATTCTGTTTTGTGGGAAAAGTACAAGAAAAATGTGGAAAAATGTTTTGTAGTTTTGTGATTTGTTTTGCAAGTCTTGATTATTAATTGGCTGGCTGAACCAACTTGTAACAGGATCTCGTTAGTGCTCTTGTGGGTGCATTGGTTTTTGCAATGTAACATTTTTCTGGCCAAAGGTGTCCAAATATTGCCCTGATAATCATCATAAGAGAGTTTTTGCTAAGTGAGCACAGATTCCACATGGTTTGGTATAATCTCTTGCTATGACAAGAAGACAGCCATGCTTTACAAATACCAGCACTGATGGCATGTCCATTAAGGCCCCTGAGCAGCTTCACAGTTTGCATGCCAAGGAAGAAGCAAATGAGGTCCAAAAGTGAGGAAACCTTTGAGAACCTGACCTGTCAGTGGTGTGAGCAAAGCTCTAGGATTAAACACAAGCTTACAGATCTGATCAGCGATCTATGCTACTGAAGAGAGGAGATGAGAAAAAATTATCACTTTTGAGTACTGAATTAAACATCTGTCACACTCAGGGCCAAAGTAGTTCAAACATGACAGTCTTAGTCTTCTTCTTTAACTTGATGCTATCTTTCTTAGCAGTGATCCTTCTATCCTATATTTGGGTTGCATGCATGAGCAAAACTCACTGGTAACCAGCGAGTCACTTGGCCACAGTATTTCAGTGCAGAGGGCTTTGTTAGATGTAGGTTTCTATGCTTAACCTCTATAACCTGAATGTCTCAGGTAACTTACCCAAGGCACAGCAGATAGGAAGGAAACTACAACAGTGGTTTATATTTCAGGCTCAGTTAACTGGTGTTTGTAAACTGCTTGAAGTTATTTAGATGAAGGTGTCAAAGCACAGTAAAATGACAGGCATATAAGTTTAAAAAATAATACTAATAAACACTCTCATCATGCTTTGAAAATATGGGTGTTATAACTCCCCCAGGAATTATCATTTATTATACACAAAGTGAGTTTAGTGGAAAAACTGGCACCAACTTCTCAATGTTTAAAAATAGAAATAACAATCTTTCTCCAGCTTCTGAAGGAAATACATTGATGAGTTTGAAAAATGTAATAATTGGTATGAGCATGAGTGGGTGTGTCAAGTAAAGAATTTAATGAGAGCGAGCTAATGAGTGGGAGTGAAATAGGAAAGAAGACTTTTGGATTGATTAATTCTGAAAGTGGAAAAGTATGAAATGTCCTTGCACCTCCCAAGTTCCAGAGCTCAGATCCAGTCCTGCTGGAGCTCTCCCTGAAGGAAGATTTCCAGATTCTCTGCATGCTAGTTTGCAGTTCTGTTGTTCCTACAAAGAAGAGGTCTGTGTGGGCCTTTCGGTGCTGCTGAAGTTGTCACCCAGTTGTACAACAGCATCACTTCTGGCTCACCTGGGCTGAGAGCTGGTGAAGAGCTTCTCACCTATGTAAACCCTTGGTTATCAACAGTATTGACCTGCCAACAGCTCCACAGGAAAGAGCCTAAAGTGACAGAAACCAGCACTGATGAACTCAATTTAACCAGTTGGATAAAAAGTTGCCATCAGGACTATTGAACTGTCTGCTTATCCATATTTCCCAGTAAGTGGGTTTAATTGACAGAACCTTGTCCTGCTGCAGGGTAGCCAAGTTCCTAAGGAACAGACCAGTGAAACACTCACTGATTGAAGTAACCACAGGGAAATGCTGTTGAATATCAATTTTTCAGGTACCCATGTGTACACTCTGAATGGAACTGATCCAGAAGGAGATCCCGTGACATATGGCCTGACCTATGAAGCTGGATCAAGACGCTACTTTTCTGTGGACAAGAATCTTGGAAATGTTACTTTGATCGAGGAGCTTGACAGAGAGGTACAATCAAATGGCACCACTCCAGTCGTTTGTGGAATTTCTTTCAGTTTAATTTGATCTGAGGCTTTGAGGGACAAGGCCAGTTTATTAGCCCCTGAAGCATGTCATATACTTTGCAATTCTAAGACATTATACTTCACCCATCATGTTGCATTCCTGTTGACTTGTGCCACTAATATTGCTATCAAATTTATCAAAGTATATTCTTTATTTCTATCTTCCCTCACCCACACCCCATCAAGAGCTTAGGGGCAGCTACAGTCATCAAATCTTCAGACAGGGCACTCTCCTGTCATTAGGAAGAAGTAGAGATTTGTGTAAGCAGTGTTTCAGGACATTCCTCTAGTGTGTTATAGCCCTTTAGCCAATGTAACTATGCTGGTTAAAGATGCCTAAAGGCAGCCTTATTCTGGGAATAAGGCATTGAACCCTTCATATCTCCTCACTGAGAAGCTTACACAATATTTGGTAAACCTTTAGAAATCTGTACACTAAGACAGAAGAATTTTGAACCAAAGTGCCATTTTAGGGAACATTTCTTGAAAAAGTTGACTGATTTTTATGAGCACTTTAGGAAGCAACAGGGATTACCAGACCAACAATCTCCTGACAGTAGTCAGAGAAGGTTGAAGGAGCTGGAGCTTCCGAGGGGTCTTCCTGGCCTCTGCTGGGATTGCTTTGTGGTATTAGTTGTTACTTTCATCTGCCTGCCTAGACAGGTTTAAATCTGCAGTCCCTTTTCCAATCACGACAAACACCATCTCTCTAACAAAATAATTTTCATCATTTACAGAAGGAAGATGAGATTGAAGTTATTGTCAGTATTTCAGATGGCCTGAGTACAGTAAGTATTTAATTATGCTGTAGTTTTTCAAACTGTCTGTCCTCACATACCTACTCCTATTAAATTACCTTAAAGGGACCATCTCATTTGATCAGAAAACATAATCTTATTACAGTCTTACCTCTTGTTTCAAGAGCCACTGGACTCGCAGTTACTCAAGTCTCACTTCATCTCCTTGCTCAGCTATTTGAGGATAATTACAGTGTAGTGTGAGCTGAAATACTGACTTAGCAGCCTGCAGAATTACAGCAGCTTCCTATGAAGTTTCACTGCCAGCACAGTCGGATTCGTGCCTAAGATCTGGAGGCTTTTTGGAGAGATGTGTGACATTATAGGAACTAGTGCTGGGCACCCAAGAGCTGCCTGTCCCCACCCCCACAGTGTTTCTCTAGCATGATGTTAAGAAGATTTGCTTTGGCTGAGGTGGTGGGGGTTTTCTTGTCTGCTGTTAGATAAAGCTTTGTTCATTTCTAATCATTAAGGACTTCTCTGAGGCACTGAGCATCCAGTCTTACTCTTCCATAGATTTTCTTGGCATTTTCAATTTATGGACTAATGCTGTCATGGCCAGGATAGCAGTCTGCCAGTGGGAGGATGTGGGCATCATCACTAGAGGTACCACAAAATTGGGACCCTCTTCTCATCCACAAGACTGGATAAACCTAGAGCTCTTCCTCATCTCAAAGAAATTAATTGAGATTATTACAAGAAATGTTTGAGACTTTCCAGCAACCTGCCCTGGAAACCACTGTAAAAAGGAAATAATGGGATTCATAAATAATGGGAGTCATAATATGCTCTTCATATTCTACTCCAGGTTTCTGAAAAAGTCAGGATCCTTGTAATGGATGCCAATGATGAGAGCCCAGAGTTCATCAATACACCTTACATAGTTGAAGTCCCAGAGGTTGGTGAAGTTCCTTTGCATACTCAAAATATACTTCTATAGGTTGTAATCTGGGGCTAATATGTTTTCAATAAAATAACAAGTTGTGCAGGACAGACTTGCATTCTTTTGATTTAAGGTTTGGGTAGATATTTAATATTCACTGCAAACTTGGGGAATAAGTCTGTAGGTACTTAAGGTGTGCTATTTTTGGGGTAACTTCCAAGATGTGAGTCAATGTGAGTTTTTAGAATTTACTACAGTGGGAATAGGATACACCCAGTCTCAGCTAAAATGTTCCATTATTTTTAATTCACAAAATGTTTCTTCTTGTTTTCCAGTTTTAACCTCTTCCCTCTTTCCTTTCTGCTCTTTGGTTCCCTCAGTGCTTTTACATTATTTCTACCATCACTCTCTTTTCCTGCCTCCCTGCATGCTCATTTTCCATTTCTTTTAACTCACCTGGTTTTCTGTTTCTGTGTGACTCTGCTAACTCTTTCTGGTCACAGAACACTCCCTCCAGCAGCAGTATCTTTAAGATTGAGGCAGTAGACAAAGACACCGGTTCTGGAGGAAGTATCACCTACTTCTTGCAGGTAAAGTATTGTCTGTACCTTCACTAATGGTCTCTCATTTAGTGAGATTTCAGAAAGGAGATTTTTAAAAGATTTTGGGGGTTGAGTGCACTGCTAGTGCCTATAGGACCAATTTTGTACCATGCACAAGAAAATAAGCATTGGCAGAAGGGATGTTGTCAGATTCCAGCAGCCAAGGGTGATCCAGCAGGCAGTAAGGGGAGCTGGAGTTGCCACTCCTGTGCTTGCCAGCAGGACCCCTCATGGCAGGGCTCTTACTGGCCCTTCCTTTGAGTGACAGGGAGAGCAAGATTAGCTGTATGCATTAGCTGCATAATCTTGTATGCTTATGGGATTTCTAAAGCATGAAATAGTTTTCTTTAGGGAGCAAAACACACTGGAAACAGAAATGTGCCCTTTAGTGTAGCAGGCTGGTGCATAATTGATACCTGAATCACAGTGTGAAATGAGAGGTACTAAATCTCCCTGACAAAGCAATGACTGTCTGAAACCACCCTTTCAGTTGCTGCCCACTGGTGAAGAACGAAAGGGCTCCAGATTTAAAGCTGAACTTCCATATTACAGATCTTCTGTATGCCACAGGGGCAATTTTTTTGCATTATGTCCTTCAAATTCCTTCTTCCTACAGGCAGTTTCATCAGGTTATCTGCAGTTCCCCTTATTCAAGAGGAAACATGAAAAAAGCAAACAAAAAACAAAGGCAATTTGTTGCAATATTTAATTTTGGATATGAGTATGAAGACAAGTTAGAAGATATTTACATAGCACTGAAGCTAATCCTGTTAAGAGCTTGGGCATACTGTGAAAGAACACCTTGAGTGCCTTGTTGAAATTTAGCTTTGATTTCACAAATTATGATCCATGTGCAGGATTCAATTTTGCACAGGGCTTTTTCCAGAGAGCTGATAGTCTATGAACCAAGGGACAGCAATTTCAAAATTCTGTGTCTAGTTTATCGTATATTTGTGTGGCAAAAAGGATAATAAGTATGTGTATTTGTTGAAAAAAAATCTTGCCCTGTCTTTGGGCACATTCTCTGAGAATTCTCAAGTTGCACAGAAAAAACCTCTCCACAAGTATGATATAGGCAGGTGGTGATGTCTGCTGAAATGGCCACGATTATCTGACACTGGCCATTGTGTCTGGATACAGGAACCAAGGTGTTTGTACAGATACCTCCAGTTCAGAAGAATGGATGGAGGTTTTTTTTAGGCCTCTTTTAAAATCAGATGTCCTTCAGATTTTGTTTGTACATCACAAAAATCACCGGACCACCACTGTGTTTGACAATAATCTATACATGCAACCTTCCTGCTTTTTTCTTTTAAAACAGTAGAGCTTTGAAACACTAAGGTGTAACACCATTTATTTTTTTTCTTCCTTTTCCCTTCATCTTTTTTTCTATTAAGTCTCTCTATCTCTTTCCATGCAATTAACTGAGTTAACCAAAGTGTAAATTTTCACAATGAAATACTAAAATATTAAAAATATCTACATTACAAGTAATTGATTTATTCTGAATAATGAGAGACTTGTGGTTGATTCATGAATTGTTCATAAACACACAGAGGTGAAATTCATCAAATACATTATTCACCCAAACAGTATCTTTATTCTAGTCTTCTCTCTTAGCAGATGAAATAAAAGATGAACCCCTATGGCAATCCTATCTCCATATGTGTAATCTCTGGCTGTTACTCCTTTTCTTTTCTTCCAGAACATCCATGCTAATAAGTTTACAATAGACCGTCACAGCGGTGTCCTGCGCATCAAACCAGGGGTCACCCTGGACTACGAGAAATCAAGAACACATTTTGTTGTTGTTGTAGCCAAGGTAAAAAAAAACAGGCTTTTATGTGAGACTACAGGAGGTGGGGTGTTGTGTTTGAGTGGGACCAATTAGTTTGAGTACAAGTGCTGCTGAAACATGAAGGCAGCAGAGTTACTCCTGCTGCAATGTCTGGAGGAATGGGGGGGGTAACATGGAAAGGTGAGGGAGCAAAGGTAGCAGGTGTCTGCTGCTGAACAACATCTGGAGGATTTGGGAGGGGATTTCCCACATTTTGCTCATGACCTGTGTCATGAGACTCACCTAGAAGTGAAGGGTTTTTGTATCCAGCCCTGGCTTCAAGAAGCATCAGCCTGTGAGCTCAGGGCTCCTCATGCTGCCCAGGGCACAGCCCTACCATCACAAGGACAAACCCCTGGCAGGCAGACAGGCCACAGTCACTACCCACAGTAAGACACAGGGCACAGCTAGACCCAGCACAGCACAAGTGATTAATTTCTTTTCTGGAAATATCTGTGAATGTGTCTTTTTTTTAATTTCTCTGCTGCCTCATGGCTGGAGCTCATTTAAATCCTCCAAGTATTGCTGCACATCCCTTCTAACCACTGTCTTTCCCAGCAGTACTGTGTCTGTGACTGCACATGCTAGCAGGTATTAAAAGTTTATAGATTCTGAAGTCTCTCATAATCCTGTGGGGACCTGTCACACAGACAGACTTACATCAGTGGAAAGAGGGCAACTTTTCTGTAACTTATGGGGACTTCGAGTTGCTCATATTTTCTGAAAAATGTATGGACCTTTTCATGTATTTTTTAGCTAAGGTTCGTTTGAGGAAAAGTAACAAACTTTGGCTTAAACTCTGCCTTTGGGCAGTAAGGAAGAAAAAAACCAGTGTATCTTTTTTAAAAAATCGGAATTTTTAGAATTGGTACTGCAGACATGTTGAACAATTCACACTCTTACACACCAGCATGACTACTGACCTACAGCTGGTGTTCTGAGACTGAGGGTGTTAAAAGCTTCTGAAATAGCAAGTTGTCTTCCTAATTGGCTCTGTTGTATCAGTTGTGCAGAGCTGGTTGTAGCCAAGTCCCCAGAGACTGCTTACACAGTGTGGCTGTCTCGCAGGTTTTGGCTGCATAGCTCCTCTGTGCTTGCACTTTATCACATAGGAGCTCCTAGGAGACTTTGAGCATGTACACTGGTTATTTCCCTCTAGAGATGCACTACCTTGCTACTGTGCACTGCCTTGTGTTCATGACAAGACTATACGTGGGATGAAAAGTTGTAGACCTTGGTTGCTAAATTTTTTGCATCAGTTTCTAGTGTTCTTTTTTCCTGAAAAAACCTTGAATTCTCCATCCCTTCTCTGAAGATCATTTATAACTGCATATATTGGCTCAATCACTTTTAATATAAGTAATTACTTATGAGGCACTGTAAGCTGTCTTCCTACTCAGGGAGAGAGCAGGACAAATGGAAAAGAGAAGGGAATAGGGCAGCAGAGATTAAATGGATATGTTCAGAGAGAGAAAGGATTCCTGGAACTGTGCTTCTGAAGGCTCATGAGGTCCATGAAGCTCATTTGCAGGCATGCTTTAGCAGAGGCATCTGACAATGACTTCTTTTCTAGGATGGTGGAGGGAAGCTCAGGGGAGACAACAAAGTCTTTTCAGCCACAACAACAGTTACTATCAACGTGGAGGATGTTCAGGACACTCCTCCTATGTTCATTGGGACTCCCTACTATGGATATGTTTATGAGGACACGCTCGCAGTAAGTTCTGGTTTTCATCTATAGGAGAACAAGTGCAGCCTTTCCCATCTCAGGCAAATTGGCCCTAATGTTTCTAGCATAGGCTTTACTGGAAATAGGACCTAAACTCTGATTTGACTTCTGGGTGAAATGAGCTGACCAAATCTCAGACTTGTTCTTACTTATGTCTACTGCAAATTTGTGATGCAAGGCTTCCTGCTGTTTTCATTAAAGTCAAAAAGGATTCTGTCCATTTACATTGGTCTAAACCCAGACAGTGACTGAGCTCTTCTGTAGCTCAGACCTCCAGAGGCATTTGGCTGAAGGCTTAAGTAGGCTGCCAGTCACCTCACCTGAACACATCATGCTTAAAAGCCTTTGTGTGTCTGCTTGCTCTGTGGTCTCACAGTGCTTTTAATTTCTAGCTCAGATCAGTCTGCTACCAACAGCTGGTTGTACAAGGTGCAGACAGAATTTATGCCCAAATACTCCAGACTCTCTGTGTTGTCCCATGGATATCACCTGGGGATAAGCAACCCTGACATCCCCAAAATGCAGGATGCTTTCTGCTCAGTGAGGGCTGGTTAGGCAGAATGGGCCAGGAAGGCCTCCCAGGCCTAAACTCAACCAGATTATCAGTCAAGCAGGGACATAATTAGGAGAAGCAGTTACTTTCAGACACATATTCTTGAAGCCACAAACTAATGAGTTTTCTCTATGTCTAAGCTGACATGATTGTGTATGGATCAGCTTTCACCCTGATACATAAGATTTAATTAAAATTTTCCTCATATATAGGACAAGAAATGGTATCTACCCATGAAATTACCCAACATTAGGCTATTGATCAGTTTAGCAGTGTGATTGCAATCTGTTCATCTGACCTTCCCTTGAGTTTCAGGAAAGATTGTGTCTTACCTTTCTGTCCAGAAATGTACACTGCAGCCCGTGCATGACTATATACTGCAGTTCACTGCAGATGTGTTGTTACATTTCAGCAGGGCAGAGAAGTAATGCTTGTGTATTTTGCAGGTGTTTAGAATGAATGATATTATGTATATTGATTTATTCTGCATAGTTACATATAGATCTTGAAATAACTATCAGGTGCACACAGGAGTTAGTGTTTACTATGGAAATGAGAATCAATAAATGTTAATTACATCCAGCTTGAGCTCATAACTTACACCATTATGATATAATGATGGAAGCAGGAATCAGTCCTTCCCAGTGTGGGTTTTACCATTAGAATGAACTCCACAGACAAAGAGGCAATAGCTGATTTTAGTGGTGTTTGCGCATTTGGTGTTAATTTTGTAAACTTGCTTCTTTTCTCCTTGGTGGAGTTGTCAGGATTTACAAGTACTCCGTCACCTTCAAAGGACTGCACTGCATTTTGCCCAGTAGGCAGATTTTATTGCTGCTTCCAGCATAAACGATAATAAATACAGTTCTGTATTTCCAGTTGCTCTAACAGAGCCTTGCTCTTGTTTGAAAAATTCACTCAAGGGTTGTCATGAAAATGTTCCTTGTTGTCATTTATGATTCACTGACAGTTGCATCAATGTTCCCTGGTCCTGCAGCCTCAAACAGTAACACTTCAGTTCAGAGGCCTGAATTGCACAGCTCATTGCTGCTGGGGTGAGCATTTTAATGTGACATTCATCATCCCCCTGAGCTGATAGGAGCAGTCACATGAGCAAATGGTCCCCAGTACACAAATTCTGTACGTATGGCCCACGGCCACGTTACTTGTGCAGAAAGACAGACAGTGAAGGTTTAAGAGCAGTTAAATCACCATCATTTTCATCACAATTTTATGCCCTAGATGTTCTGTGGCCAGGTTGCTCTGTGGTCTGTCTTTGCTTCTACTGCCCGTCTGAACTTAATTAGGAAGTACAAAGTGACCCAATGACTCCTTGGCAGCTGCCTGTGTCTCAGCACACTGTGTGGCCATGGGGCACAGGAGCCTACACAGAAGCAGCCAGAGGGAATCTTGGTAGTGCCTCAAACGAAACTTTGGGTTTCAGATTGACTGCTCCACATCCTCTGTCCACATCTGTGGCTCCAGGCAGGTGTCCTTGGCCACAGCTTCCAACCACTCCTGTGACCAGCCAGCCCTTAGGGCTGAGGCACCCATGGCCATGCAGGCTCTGCAGCCATTTCACACCCAGAGCAGTGGGCACTGGCCCTTTTAGTGTTCCCCATATGGCACAAGCACAACTCTGCCCCAGCACTTCACTGCAGAAACACTTACAGGAGTTCAGTTTATTAATGTGCAGTTGCAATTTCACTGCTCTGATCTCAGCACACAGACTGTGATTTCCCATTTCTCTCCAGGGCTCTGAGGTCCTTACTGTTGTTGCTCTTGATGGAGATAGAGGAAAGCCTAACAGCATTCATTACTGCATCGTGAATGGTGAGTAGGCTTGTCTTAGATGAAATTTGAAGGGCACTCAAAACTACATCTGGCATTAAATTAGAACAGAATATGCTAGAGTTTAATAAACCTGAGACAAAATCCCAGGAAATAATGTCAGGTTTCTCAAACAACTTCAGGGCCCTGTCTAGCAGAGAATAGCCAAGATTCAATTCAGTGAGTTTTAGTATCTTCTTCACAGAACTGTGCTTGGAGCTGTTAATGTTGCTGATTTGCTAGGCATCAGTAGCTTGCTTGTCGTTTCAGAAAGTGTAAAGGGAAATGCATTCACTTTTCTGAGCATCTCTATCACTAAATCTGGGAGGTGAGATAATTCATTGGGAGACACAGACATGGCATTTGGAGGGATATTTTTATTAATACAGTGATGAAAGTGTCTAAACAATCAAACCTCTGATTTCTTGGAAGAAATTACATTTACCAGTGAAGAAACACTGGCGGTACACTGAAGTGGAGGAAAACAGATATTATCAGAAGATTAATGCTTTCCATGAGCTATTCTAAGAGTGTCTGTCACAAGTCTTTTAATAGCATGAATGTGAAACTTAGTGGAATTGATGATTCATTAGGTGGTGAAGACAACAGCTCAGAGCAACTAAACTCCAGGCTACAGCTTTGGGGGTTTTGGGTTTTATACTCCAAAACAAGGCTTCTGTAGCAACTGGGCACCCCAGCTCACAGGCGTGAAAGATCCCAAAACTTCCTAAGAGAAATCTGAGGTGTAGTTGAAGAGCTATGGAGTAAGTGCTTCATTGTGGTAAGTGATCTAAACAGCCAGAACAAAGAGATACTCACAGCTGCGTTTTTGTGTTGGTGTGGGATGACCCATGCTAAGGTTCCTTCTTAATGTGAGGAAATAAATAGGTAAAAGAAAGGTAGAAACATTGAGGAAAAAAGAGTTGCAGAAGACAATAGATAGAAAATGAGGAATGATAAAAAGAAAGGTGCAAAATGGGGAGCAAGAACAACTAAGTGGGATGAAAATATGCTAAACAAGTGAGAAATTAAGCAAGGAGAACAAGTGAAAGCAGAAGAACCAGGGAAAATGTCAAAAGGAAATAAGATTGAGGAAAGAGACTGGATTTCCAAAGGAAATAGAGAAGGACCAGAAGAGTTCTCTGGGACAAACAAAAAGGTTAATGTTTAGGAAAGAATGGGAAAGGAAGATGGAAGGGATGACAGATAAGTAGAACAAAATGACTTAATGGGGAGCAGGTTTTTCTTATGCCCATTAACAAAGGCCTTTGTTTGTGTGAAATAGAAAAGAGGGGAAGGGAATATGCTTTTAGTGCATAGAAAGTTGAAAAACAAAAGATTGCAACAGGTTTCTGCCCCTGCACCTCCGACACGGGCATTATTTTTGACAAGCCATTATTCCAATAACTGCAGGCTGCCATGTCAAAGGACAAGAAAACACTAACAGCAAATAGGAAATTGTTTGTTTTTAATAAGCATTTCTTATCCCAGGAGTATGAGATAATGATAGGAAACACTCCAATCTTCTGAACATGCTGTATGGAGGAGCACACATACTGCTCCATGTACTCCAGGTTATCAATTTCCCCAGGATAACTAGACAATAACATGAAGCATGGTGGTTTGAAACCACTATTGACTTAAGCTTCTTCTCAGTCACAATATATTTTGCAGACCAATGTGTCTTAATAATTGGGTATTGTGAGTCAATATCTGTTCAATGTTGTGTTTAGAGTGCTTTAATGAAGTTGCAGTTATTGTAGGTATTAGCAAAAGAGGATACTATCAGATGATTTAAAAATCAACACTGGAAATGAGTTTGAGGAAAAGAAAAATGACAGGGCTTTCAGGTCATCATCCTTTACTTCTGAAGGCTTTAAATGTAGGCTGATCTCCTACATTTAAAGCGATTTCCTGTCTTTTCCTTTCAATGGTAGACTGCTACAAAGCACAGGATGTGGCCAATACTGTACACGAGGCAGGATCAGGGCTGCCCTTCCTGGGCACCAGCTTGCCCTTGGCTGGGATGTGAGATGGTTCCTGACATCCTGGTGAGACAGCTCTGCCTCTCTGCAAGCTGGCCTTTGCTTCAGCACAAATTACCAATCTCAATAAACTGCTGCCTGCAACTGGTATTCTCTCAGATCAATGGAAGCTGGGTAGCAGTAGCAAAGTCAGCCTGCAGCCCTGTCCTGCTTCTGTCAGACTCTGCCTCAGTTCAGAAACCTTGGGCTTTACCCCAGATACCCCAATAAACCCTTTTTTTCAGAAGGCCTTGCAACAAGCTGAAAGCTTTTTTTGACAACTCAGTGTTTAAGACCAGAAGATGCTTCTTCTCCAGAGATGCTGTCTGAGGGAAGTGACTGTGCTTATTTTTGGCAGATTGTCAGACTTCTCACCTTAGCTGATATTAGTGAGAGAAATGTTCCTGTTTCTCAGAGACTTTATTAAGCATTTGCTAATTACAATGATCAATGTCTATTTTTGTCTAAACCAGCATATAAAGAAGACAGCGTAATAAAAACTAATACCAAATTTGCATAGCTGGATGCTGAGGCTTGAGGGGAGCCCAAGCAGGATGGGAAGAGGAAAGTGCTGACAATTGCCTGTAAGGAAGAGCTCCACTGAGCCATTCCTAGGGGAGGAAACCCTTTTAGGCCCTCATCTGTGATTTCATCTCACTGTGACCAGTCATAATTTGCTTCATTTTTGAAGAGCGGCCTCAGACTACTTCTACTGATAGATATGGATACACATATGGACATATGTGCTTAATGAAGTGTACAGTTGATTTGTCCATGCTTGTTCAAAGAAAGTGTGCATTGTAACCAGAACATCTTGGTTTCATTGCAGGAAGTGAAGGTTCATTTGAAATCAGCAACACAACTGGAGCCATTTCTGTGATAAAAAGCCCAAATCAGCTCAAGAAAGAAGTGTTTGAACTAAAAGTTAAGGTAGGTACTGTGGCCACTTTAAGACTATTGGTCTAAAATGCCAGGAGTAGGCATGATTGTCTAAAATTGTTCAATTTATAGCTGACTTTACCTGCTTCAGAAACTACCTCCTATATTTGAGCAGAGTGCCAGATAGTATAAAATGGCCCTAATTGCTTTTGTTGGGATGTTGGGATATTACTGTTGGGATATTTAGTATCTCAAATTACTTCTTTCAAATGAAATCATCTTGTCTAATTTAATCTCTGAGGCCAGAGAATCAATGTCCTTTACAGTCCTTAGATACCTGTTCTCTGTGTTTCCAGATTTTATTGCTAAACTGGGAATTAAAGTCTTGAAACCTCCATGTTATGAGATAGGTAACAGTCAAATCTGTGATTAGTAATAGGACTGGGACAGATCATGGAGTGTCATGTCAACATCCACTCCTGAGGCACTCATCAGCCACCTACAAATACATCCTCACATTTTGATGAGCTAACACCTCCGTGAGCCAGTACTCATGCAACAGGCTGTGTTATTTTAAGCAGTTTGTAAAGAAAAAGTGTTTAAAAAGGTAGAATTAAATTGTGAACACTGTGTCAGTTTTCTTCAGCATGTTGGAACTGCATATTATTGTTGTGGTAAGAACAATACCGGCTTAAAGGCAGCTTTGAGGAATTGCACACTGCCAGAACCAGTGTGTACCATCCCCAAGGGCACTTGCTTGCTCCTGGGCTCAAGCAGTGAGCTGTACCTGGGAGAACACAGAGCTCTCATGGGCTGAGTTAAATTCAGGCACCATTTCTTCCTCTATCAGCTCTGCTTCACTGCATTCTGCTACCTCCCCCCAGATGCAGAATGGATTAAAGCCTTGCAAGCTTTTCTGATCTCCTAATTACGTATGTGGTGGCCCAGAACTCATGCAGGCTGCAAAAGCTGCTAGAGGAACCAAAATGGTGTTATATTACCCACATGCACCTCAGTTGCCAGACTAGTGTCTTTAGAGAAAATGCCTTTGGTTTTGAGCCCTTTGAGCAAAAAGGCATGTTAGATATAGCTGTTGTGACAAAAATACCAGCCAGTTTCTGTCCTGGCAGAAGAAATGTCTCAGGTTCAATCCAGTGAACCAGTCCGCATGTTGCAGTTGTTGAAACCCAGACAGATTTGATCTTGTGGTTCAGAAAATTACCAGCTAGGTTTGCCTGTCTGTCTAAACTATATCCACTTTAAATTAAACTCATCTAAACATCACAGCAGAATTTTGAATTGGAGGCTAAATCTCAAAAAAAACCATGCACTTTTTCAAATATTTACCTAAATGCCACAAGTACAGTTTTTCTCAGAGTATTAAAGGCTGCAGTCCTTGCAGCAAGGAGACAATGAACTGCCTGTGATAGCACAGCAAATTTAAACATTGTCTTCTTTTTCTATTCTATCAATACTTTAGGCAAGCCTATCTCCATTACCTTACCTCCATTGGATTGTTTTTTAAGAACTGTTTTCACCTAGAACTGTTTTCACTTTTACTAAGATTACAAAATTAGAGGGAGAATCAACTGTGGCTCTACTGGGACTGATTTCTTACCATAATCCTCTAATCATCATAAACTTCAGTGTGAAATGGATTAAGGTTTTAGAGAAATATAAGTCTATGAATCTTCCTACAAGTTAGAGCACTTTGTACATGTGGAATAATACCTGAACATGAATCTGAAGAAGGAGAAAACAGCTTCATCATGCTTTTCTTCCTCTTGCCTGCTGCAGGCATCAGAAGTCAGTCAGAAAGGCGACATCTCCGAGCACACATTTGCCATGGTGACCATACGGGTGGTCGACCTCAACAACCATCCACCGACGTTCTATGGAGAAAATGGTCCCCAGAACAGGTTTGAACTGACCATGTATGAGCATCCCCCAGAGGGTGAAATCTTAAAAGGATTGAAGATTACAGTCAATGATTCAGATCAGGTATATGGAAAGTATGCAGACTTTCAGTTTTCCTGTCCTGTTTTCCTAAAGATTAGAAAGAACTCTCAGATGGGGAAATGTCATTTTAGAAACTCAGCTGTTTCACCTGCATTCCCTAAAAGCCTAGGACAGACAAAGTAATTCTAGGGTCCAGTACCACAGAAAGACTGGACCCAGGGGTTCAGTTAGTCTGTCATATACTGTTATGCCAGTGGAAAGAGTGGCCCTAAATCTGCAGCCCAGGTCTTGTGGCAGCTGAAGTTGAACGATCCTTACAAACATCCCTAGCTACTGGTTGTGTTCATTTGTTGCCTGTGTATTGTCTGAGAACACACTCCCTTGGAAGATTTTCTTGGAGGTTCCAAGGCCTTTAGTAACTTCAGGTGCAAATACTGCATTTGCATCTTCTTCTGGCTGTTATGTTACAGTCAGGGTCTGCAGTGCATGCTTTGATAACTCATTCCCAGTTGAATGATATTTTTAGGTAGTCAGTCTTAAAAATTGTGCCCAAGCCAAACTAATTCTTACCGGATAAAGGAAAAGGAAAGAAGACTCCATCCATCTCAGCCTGCTGTCTAACTGACCTGTGATACCTGAAGTACCATGGCAGTGGTTGCTATAGGGACCCCTAAGCTAAATACCATATGAATGACATCCATCTGAGTTAGCCTCAGGTTAGGTAGTGACAAGAAAAAAGCTTAATGCATCTGAGAATTGTATGACTATTGGAAAGAACTCTCTTCTGTAACTGTGCTCAGTATTGTGCTGGTTTGATGGTATTGTACTTTATCAAACCCACTGGCTTCTTCCCCCTCCCCCTGCTGCTCTGCAGCGAGCAGATAAATGACTGCTTTCAAAGCAGTGCTATCCTGCTATTGTCACAGGGGCTGGTGCTGCAGAAGGGGAGAAACAAAACCCATCTCTTCTCTTTAGAGACAAAATATATATCTAGGCTGACAAAATATTCAGGCTGCAAGTTAGGCTATAAAATAAGCAGAAAACACTGATAAATACACTGTATAGATTTCTCAAGAAGATTCCTAGTACAGTGTAAGGCATCACTTTAGGAGGGATGGGTTGCTTTTCTGCTAAGGCAGAGAGTGCAATGTTTTCCCTTCCATCCAAGATGATTCCATAGAGAAGAAAATTAAACATGTGTCTGTCTCTGTCACAGCTACGAGAGACTCTTTCTTTTGAGGGAGAGGGTGATACAAGTGGGGAGGAGAAGGAAGCTGTGGTTAAGGTCTGGTTTAGGCCTACAGTTTGATGGAAATGCCATGCTTACTTGCAAGAAAATTATACAGAAATTTCTCTCCCAGACCTCTTCAACAGGGTTTAGGGCTCACTGCTGCTGTTCCTCCAGTCATTCCTGTGTGTCCCATGGCTGCCTGCTGGAAGCCATGCAGCAGCATGGCTTGCTCTGAGCAGATCTGGGTTCAGTGGACATCAGTGGCAGAAATCACTCAGCTGTTGGAGGGAGGCAGCTCTCTCCCCATCCCATGCCACCCTTCCAGTCATGTACAGTCCCATGTGCCACACATTTTGAATTACTTTGTCTGACTTTGTATTGACAGACTGTCTACTCTTCCCATCAGCACTATTTTCCATAGTCCAGCAGCTCTGGATTTGTGTGTTTGGCTTTACCACCCAGCAAAAGAGAGCCCAGTATCATCTCTGCAGTTGGGAGGGGAGGGGGGGGTTGGTGTTTGTGTGACCAAACAACACAGACGACTGAGTTTGGATCCAAGGTCATTCTGTTTCCCTTAAGGGACTACTGCTGAATGCTTTTTTCTCTTGACATGAGCTAGGGCTGCTCAAAAACTGCTCATAACAAGCTCTCCAGGGATACAGCTGAAAGTAAAGTTGTCCTGTTTGAAAGTTATTATTAGAAATTCATCATCTCAAGATTCATGCTACAGGGAGAACGTGGCACCAGGCAGGCAGTGAATGTGGCTGTTTGTCACAGTGTAAACATGATACTAGAAATTGGTGAACCCAGAGAGTTTGGTGAGGTTGGCTCAGCTCATTTTCACATCTTCCCTGTAAGGCAGAAATATGAGAATCCCCCTTTAATCTTTTCTCTTATATGCTCCAGTTTGGTTTAAAATAATTAGCCTGGCCAGCTGGCTCTGGTTCACTCTTCCCAACTTGCACACAAGTGGTGATAACCTTTTAAATACTGCTCCTTCCTATGTTCTCTCTAGCTAGAAGGTTTATCTGTGTAATGGGATTTGTCTTCCCACTTCCCCTGGGAAGGTGTGGGACACTTAAGCTGTCAAGTGTGTGTCAGATTTTGTTCTGCACAAGTGGAGCTCCTCTGTCCCCACAAGTGCATCAACTTCCAAAAGATTTGGTGTTTGCATCTCTGGGCTAGCCTAATCCAATCAGTGCAAAATGTGGAGTACCACTTCTGTTTGGAAATTGCCTATCTTTGTGATTCTGCATCTTAATCATGCAGAATGCATGAAGAACAACTCACACAACATTTGAGTTATTCGGACACAGGCTGGACATGGGAAGTGTTCAAGGCCAGGCTGGATGGGGCTCTGAGCAACCTGGTCTAATGGAAGGTGTCCCTGCCTGTGGCAAAGGGATTGAAATGTGGTGATCTCAAATGTCCTTTCCGACCCAAAGCATTCTATGAGACTGGGTTTGTGAGGGATGTGCTGTCCTTACTCAAGCAGCTCAGTTGTCTTTCCTTGGTAGGAAGCAGGGAGAGGCAGGACTTCCCTGCCAGTATGCATGGTGTCATCTCTGTCTAGCTCCTGGTGTGTGGCACAAAACCCAAGGCTGCTTGCCACAAGATTCCTCTCTTAGCCAGGCCTGCTGCAGGGTTTTTCCATTATGACTGAAAGAATAACCAAGCTTGTCAATCTATTTTAAGAAAAGCTGTGTCTGTCTTGTGACTAGGGCTGGAGGGATTATACAACTAAGCTTCTTAGTGATCTCCTGCCCAGTGGCCAGAGAATGGAGAGCAGAGGGCTCTCAGCAGTAAGACTCATTCTCATTTTATATAGTTTGAAGAAACAGAGCCATCTAGGCTGTAAGAAATGTGCCATTCACTGAAAACAATCAATGTTATATCTGCTTTTATTAACAGGGAGCCAATGCTAAATTCAACCTCCGTCTTGTTGGACCTGGTGGCATCTTCCGAGTGGTTCCTCAAACTGTCCTGAATGAGGCTCAGGTTACAATAATAGTGGAAAATTCTGCTGCTATTGACTATGAAAGCTTCAAGGTGTTAACCTTCAAGGTATTTCTGCTTTCCAGCTCCTCTTTTTCAGTGTATACAGTATGAATGTGATGGCTTTTGTATCTGATATGATTTAGCTTCTTAATCCACCCAGAGCTGTCTGATGCATTATCAGAGACATGATAGTCCATGTAAGAGAAACCCATTTCTGCCTCTGGTTCACCACCCTCACAAGGTTTAATGGATGCATCTGTGGACTGATTAAGTCCAGTCAGTGCAAAATGTTTTTCTCTGGAAACTGTACATGTTGGTGGCTCTGAATCATTCTAGACTGAACCCTGAGGGTGTTATTTCTGCGCTCACAATGATACATTCACAGGATGAAATCCTAATTTCTCTGCAGCTAGAACTTTACCTGCTTAGTGCTAAGTAATTTGATTCATGATCATACTTTTGGATGTTGGCAGTCTGAAGATCACAGCTGACTGGAAGATAATTCCCCAAAATTGCTCACTGCCTTTGTCAGAGTCTATCTATCTATATGGCCATTTGCAGGCTGACTTGAGGCTCACCCATGCTCCAAGCCAGCCATGCAAGAACAAGTTTCATCCAAAAGCTAAAACCTTGCATTATCACCTTCCCTGATGGATTCTTTGGCTCATCAACAAGATAATTAAGTATTCTGGTTTTCTGTCAGCTGCCTCTGAACATGAGTGTAGGTATTTTGGTTCTGACTGCAAACAACTGCACAGACAATCCCTGTAATAATTTTTTAAAATTGCCAAAATTATCTAGTTGAGTATTAACGTATGCTAGTTTTGTCATGTACAGAGAGGGGCATTTTTTGCACAGTCCAAAAGCCAAAATTCCACAATTTTGTTCTTCCCCTTGCCATATGGTTTGCTTTGTGTTTTTAGCAATTTTCACTTCAGTATGTTTCAGGCCTCTTCTTGTAATGTTCCTATGCCATTTTGAGCTTTATAGGTTATAGATATGAGGCACCTACAAAAATATGAGGCATCATTACTGTATTAAAGTGGAAGATTCTGAAAGGGCCATAAAGTGTTACTGAAACTAATTATAACAAGTGCACATTTATTCAGGTTAAACTACCAAAAGACCAGTAAAGGAGTTACACATGGTCTCCTCATGAATGCCAATAGAAATCAAAGTAGTTAATGTGATTGCCATGAATACCAGAAGAATTAATTACCAGGAAAAAGAATATATCTTTTTATAGCTTAAGCAGTTATTCACCTTTTTTAAAAATTATTTCTACTGCAGAAAGATTTTCCAAAATTATTTCTACTGGAGACTATAAGACTTGGCTTAAAAAGTACATCCTTTATCTGGATTCCAAATGGAGAAGGTGCAGATGGATGATGGTAGCAAATATGGCAGCAAATACTTTATAAAGACCTCATTGCCAGCTTCATTTTCCTGCAAAGTTCAAATAACTTCCTACCCAGTTTTACTTGTCAGTGTAGTCATTCTGGTTAGAATTTTGGATTAAATATATTTCTATTTAATGTGTATCTCACAACAGCTTTGAGAGGTTGTCTTCAGGGTTTTGTTTTTTTTTTTTCTTTTCTGTAAGCAATGATCCCACTCCTCTAGTTTGTTTAGGAAGAGTAAAATGCCAGAGAGTAATTAAAGCTAAATTTTCTGGGAGATACACTGAAAAACTTTCTGAAGTAAAGGCTACTAGAGAAACCTCTCTTCCATTTAGTACTGGCTCTTAAATGTAGGTGGTAGTCAGGAGTTCCTTCATTTTCAGCTGTCTAAGAGCTCGAATGGGTTTCTCAAAGTATGGCAGCTCTGGTAATTCACACATCTCTCCAGTCTCTCTGCCACAGGGGCCAGACATTGCTGTCCCACCTTGTTAAGGGCTGCCATGCTTTGGGGGCAAACCCCCATCTCCTGCAGCTCAGAGCACATCCTGCCTTGGCAGGCACCTGGACGTGCTGCAGACACTCACATCCACAGACTGGGACCAGGTGAGGCTGCAATTATCTTCCGCTGCCAAACTCAAACTCTATTTTAAAAATTTACCTACCACTTTTAAGATTGCATGTCAGTTTGCTCTTCTGGCACTTAAGTATTAGTTGTAGATATGCAGTCCTGTGAAGTAATAGTTTTACACTATATTTTTCTCTCTGCATGAAACAAACAATACAGGTCTGATAAAACACTGCAGGCAAGTAAGCTGACAAAATTTCCTTCCTGAAGGAAGACATCAACATGTTGACATAGCAGGACTGTGGATGCTTAAAGGAGAGGGAATAAAAAATGAGTGTGGAAAATAAAGTAAAAATACTGAGCTTTCATAAGGTGTACTAAGATGGGCTGATTGCACCAGCAAAGATGATTTAACTGTAGATGTTATAATTTAGTAATAGCTCCATGTGCACAATCAGCACTAAGATTTTACCTCTGTACTGCTTTAGGAGCTGAGATTTCTCATGAGGAGGTTTTTGCTGATGTCTGTATGGCTGTCCCTTCAAAAATTTCTTTTGCTGTAACACCACCTGAGACTCCCAAACACAAAAGTCAGCACAGCGATGTAGTGACTTTTAGGCTCCCCTTTTAGAGCAGATGTGTCCTGCAGTAATTGAAAGCAATCCTTTGAGATTCATTTCTTCTCTTTATTTCCAAACATTACAGATAAGCTGCATGGCCAGGGCACCAGGGGAGCAGGGGATGCTGTGGCAGCCCTGCTGCTCCTTCCAAAGCTCACTTAGGCACTCACCCTCTTTGTGGGAGCTCCTGGGACACGTCTCCTAGCAATTAAAACCCCTGCAGCCAGATTTTTCAGCTGAGCCTCTTAGATCTCAGTTCATGTCCTGCTCCCTAATCTATTAGTGGTGTGCTGTCTTCTTAGAGCCCTCCTGCTTTGTGTTAACCATGTCTCTGCCCAAGCATGAAAACCAAACTTTAGACCATAGTTTTTGGTGTTAGCCCTTTGGGCTCAGCCCCCACAGAGCCCAAGACTGATGGGCTAGTGCTGATCCTGTGTGATACAGACACTGGGAAGGTCCCAGTGTCTCTCAGTACCCTTTGTTGAAACTGCTCTTTCTTGCTCAGCCACAGACCCACCTGAGCTTGCTGCTCTACTAGCTGAGGCATCCTACTGATGCTCCCCAAATCCAGTAGATTTTGCTCGGTAAGGAGTAGATAGATACAGTAAATACTCAGTTTACTCTATGTGATTGCCTGTCCTTTCAGATGAGCAGGTATAAGAATGTGTGATGTCAGAGAGCTCTGTTCTCCTCAGAGACAGTGAGGCAATTCAAAAGCCTCCACAAGTATCTGATAAAGTCCTAATCAGCATAAGGCAATGAAGGTAGAAGTGCCATGAAGTCCATAGTAGGAGTCCTCACAATCTTTAGGAAATGGGATTCTGCTGTACATGCCTGTTCATCCAGCTTTTGGGCTGGGAGTAATGCTGCTTCAAAGCAACTGGCTCCCTCATCTTTTTACCGTTTGATGCAGTTCCTGACTTCTTTCTTGATAAAGAACTTCCTCTACAAAAGATCACAATTAAATTTATATGGTTATTATTTTTCTCTTTGTAGCTTCTTGCAATAGAGGTGAACACCCCAGAGAAATTCAGCTCGACAGCTGACGTAGTGATTCGCTTACTGGATACCAATGACAATGTCCCGAAGTTCTCCTCTGACTACTACATTGCCAGGATCCCCGAGAACTCCCCAGGGGGCTCAAATGTAGTTGCTGTTACAGTAAGTTTCATTCACCTCTTAAGAAATGTTCTCTTTTCTGGATGTCTGTGCAGGCAGTTCAAGTATCTTAAAAGTAGTGGACAGGGCAAATAGCAAATCTTACTCAAGATTGACTTCTGGACCAAACTCCAATTCCTTTCCAGAATCAACAAAAAAAACCCCCACTTTGGGAAAAAATAAAGTTTTAGACAAATATTACTTAGAACAACAAGGGCCATCTGCTTTAAGACAAATCACATGGCCTTTGAGTATTAAGAAAGCCTCAGCCAAATCAGTGTCCAGTGGGAAGATTCACTTATGGCTAAGTGGAATTGGATTTACTGGATTTGCTTGCTTAAATATGAGTAAAAAGAAAACAAGATGGCTGCTTAGTAGGTATTAGTCTCTTCCTCTTAGGAGGAACCTGGCTGCTAAAGGCATAATTAAACAGTTAATGAAGGCAAGAATATAAAATTAAAGTGCTTAGGACTGGGGAAAAAAATATCCCTATCTATGTATCTTCTCACAGTGGGAAAAATATGCCTATAGATTTTCCAGTATCTTGCATTTTCATACAAAGAAAGTCAGTAAGAAGAGTTTCATACAAAGAAAGTATTACATGGGCCCTGAGTGCTGGAGAAGCATTTCCAGCTGCCTCTCTCTAATGCAACTGCTGAGACTGGAAATAGCCCTTATGTCACAAAGCCAAGAAAGCACCTGGGCCTTGGTGGAGGATGCAAGTCACCTTGCAGAGGCCACACAGGTAAGGATGGTGGAGGCAGGTTGCCAGAATTCTCCAGCACAAGCTGGCAACAAGTAAGAAAGACAGTTAAATAATCAGAATAATAAAGCACTGAAGGGAAATTTTAGCCATGGAAGAATCAAAGAACTGAAACATGAACAACAGAGAAAAGGTTGTTATTGCATTAAACTAATAGGAAATCTATTACTCTTAAACATCATTATCTTTGAGGTAATAGGAATAAGAAAATTCTAGGACATGGACAGAAAAAAAAATAGATTTAAAAAATGTTTGCAGAAGCAGCAAAACTTCCAAGCCAAGGTGCACAGGAACATGTAGCTGAGGAGCCCATGTAAAATTTAGTCATGTGCTGTCAACTCAGTACTTGACCCAGATTCACAACTACATGTGAAAAGCTAAGATGTTTCAACTACTCAAAATGGCAATTCTGAAGAAATCCCAGGTATGCAGATGCTTTAAGTAAAGTTAGACAGCACTCAACTAGGCTGTGGTCAAAATTATGGGGTGAGAGAATCTGACAAGCTCATGCCAAAGAACAAAGCAATATCTATCAGTAGGGCTGCAGGTGTGTTATGTTAATCATGCAGGAATCAAGACATTGTTCCAGTTCTCAAATATTTAAACAGGAAGATGAATTAATCAACCAGCACCACCAGGAATTTTGATGGCCAGATACAATGGTACAACACTTCCTCAGAGCTATCAGAGAAGCAGGAGTTTATGGAAATAGCTGCTACCAAATCAGTAGCTTTCCTAAGCCCGAGCTAAGAAAGAAAGCCAGCAAGAGTATGAAACAAAGATATCATCTGCCGTAGTATTTGCATTATTAAAAGCCACACAGGCACAAAAGTGATTAAAATATAAACAAAGCTGAAATACAATGTATAGATTGAAACATTCATTATTCATTACTTGAAATTGATTCAATGTAACAAGCAGAAGCTTAAAAATACTGTCTATAGAGTAAATAATTTTGTCTAGGGAATATTCATTAATGTTTAACTGATAATTAGGAAGGTTTCAGAGCTGTCAGTGTGTTCATGTCATTGAGATTATCTCCATCCCTACCAAAGGAGGATGAGGTAACTGTGGATGGATGGGGCCATCTAGCGTCACTCTCCATGCCAGAGCCCCCAGGCACCAGTGACAGCGTTCCTGGGACTGCCTGGGACATTTCCCACTAAAAATATGATGGCAAAGAGAATGAAAAGCATTTGGGCCTGTTGTTAAAAGAAAAATGAAACATCTCTTTTTCCCTTTTAGTAAAGTAAAACTCTTCTTTTTCTTTATTTTTCTTAAGGCTACAGATCCAGATTCAGGGCTCTGGGGAGAAATCAAGTACTCTATCTATGGAACAGGAGCAGATCTGTAAGTAACAAGTAAATAAATAAAAGTACATAACCTCTAAGCAGAGTTCTAAAAGAATTGGAAAAGAAAGCTAGCAGGCTCATTCTTGATCTGCTCATTTCCAAGGACATTTATGCCATGCTCTTTGTGAGTTCTGTGAACACAACAAAAGTAAAGCTACTGTGATCATTAAATATCTGCTTCATGAACCTACAAACCTCTACCCAAGCCTCTACACCTTCATGAACCCACAAATTCTACCCACAAACCCCCAAAGAGATACAAGGCAGCTGAAGTGTATCAATACACAGGATTTGTTCAACCACCATCTGAAAAACACTTGTGAGAGAAAGAGAGGTTTTGGTCTAGTTGTGAAAAGTCAGTTCTACAGAAAAAAGAACCTCTTGGTTTTTTCCCTTCCCATATGGCTTTACAAATAGCCTCATAAAGTCAACCCAGGACATCTTGTCAAAATAAATCAAGGAAGACAAGATATTCAAGGATATAAACTTCAGCTTTGGAAGTCAGCTGCATTGGGTGTTAAAAGCCTTTCATATATTTGAACATAATAGTCCTGCATCAGGAAAAAGGGAGCCTAATGCTTACTTGATTTGGTAATAATGCCTCCCTCCTTCTCCCTGTCTTTGGGGACAGTGCTGGGGGTAGAACATATTGAAACACTGGTTCCTTCACACCATGTCCATCCCAGCTCCCAAACATGGCTGAGAGCAGTGGCATGGCTGTCACAGATATTCCTGCTGGAACCTGCATTCTGCAGGGCAGAATACTGGAAATGAATGAGCTTTTCAGGCACTCATCTCTCATCTCAACAATCTTTTTTTCCTCTGTACTTATCCACCTGGAGCTTATCCACCTGAACTCTTCTTGTTAAGGTGAAAGCCATTTAGGAGGCACAATCAAAGTCCAAAACCCAAGATGTTAAGGGTGAACCTCTTCTGTAGCCAGAAGGATACACATACGGGAGCATTTCCACGATGGATTATTTTGAGCTCTTCACTAAGTCTTTAAGCTAGCTGCTAACTGCACAGAGAGAAGCAAGAAAAGGTCATGTCATACAGGCAGACCTCTTAGATTTACAATGTAGCAGCTGGTGGAAAGAAGCTTGAGAAGGTTGTTGACAAAGGATTTAGGGGGAAAAAATGTAAGCAGAACTTTATTCTGATTGGCATTACAGGGATGCTCAGATTCACTATTCTTATGCTGTTGAATGAAGAAATTATGATGTGAACTTTTCTTTTCCTTCTTAAGTATTTTTGTTTGTTTTCCTCATGCCAGAATGGCATAGCTCTGCAAGGCTGGATTGATTTTCTAGCCCTGGCACCTCTAGATCTGCTGAACACACAGTTTGATGCAGATAGGAGAATTTCAACTAGAGGCACGATGTTTCTGTCTTGGATATTGCATCAGTGGGTGTGCAGTTGTGTGGGCAGAAAGATGAGTTGTACTGGAGTAAGAGAAATAGTGTTAACTGTTGAAGATGAAAGCAATCTGATGGTAATCCTACTTTGGTAATCCAAGCTGCCAGTGGGAGCACTTCTGTTCTTCCACTAAAATGGGAATGATGAGAGTGCTGTCTGCATGCTTAGGCTGGGCTGGGTGCTGAGGAGGCAGCACAGGCACTGTCTCCCACACAGCTATTCCCACCTCCAGACCCTGGATTTCATCAAAACTTGTATTTGTATTTAACAGGATTACGAGAACAATTGAAGTTTCTGGATTACTCAATGCCCCTTTTATAATTACTCTCAATTTCTTTCACAGTTGGAATACAGGAAGTGTTTTGCTACCCTGTACATTGATCAAAGGACATATAAAAACTTTCATCTGTTAAAAGCACTTCTGCTTGGAGCCTACATTGGCAGTACATTTTAAAAAGACACTGTGTTGGTATCTTCTCTATAAATCCAAACTTTGGGCTGACACTTTTGACAGTGTCTCTGTAATTACAAATGGGTAAAATTGAACTTGCAACATATAAATCTGAACACCCACTCCATCCCAGTGTCAGTCTACAGAAAAATGATTATTTTTGGAGAAGATAATTTGCCCTGTAGTTTGGGAGATTTAAGAGCAGATTTTTTTCCTACCCATTCTGAGAAATTAAGAGCTTAAATATGACATGTATCACACTTCTTTTAGATTTTAGGTGATACAAATCAATCTTAATTTATGCAGAACATAATCTATTACACTGTGCTTTTAAACTGAAAAAAAAAAGTAAAAATAGGTTTAATGTTTTTCCTTTAACGCAAGGATCTCACTCTGGGAGAAGGCCATCACACTGAGCATTTACTGAGGACAAAGACTTTTAATAGAAAATGCAGCTAAAATGGCACAAGAGAGAGAAAGCTATGAGACACTGATAGTTCTCTGGTTTTCAAGCCTAAAGGAACTAGACAAAAACTAGGTAGAGTGAAAGATTTGGAAACATAACCCAGAGAGGAATTAAGTGAAGAGTACCAGCGTCTGGGCACAGCATTTCAGTGTTTAGAGCCTGGAGTAAAGGGGGGGGGAATCTAAATACACATTAAGTTACCAAAAGTCTTCTCTTGCTTCTTTTCCAGGTTCCTAATCCACCCATCAACAGGTATAATTTACACCCAGCCTTGGGCTGTGCTAGATGCTGAAGTGAACTCAAAATATAATTTCTATGTGAAAGCAGAGGACACAGATGGGAAATACAGCTTGGCTGAAGTGTTTATCACTGTGCTAGATGTCAATGACCACTCTCCAGAGTTCAATGAAAACATCCAGGAAAAGACCATGATCATTGGGTCACCAGTGAAGATAGAGGTGAGAAATGGCACCGTGTGTCACAAAGCAGAGGCACCATGTGTCACAAAGCAGAGTGCTTTGGAAAAGCCCTGGCTCTGCTGTTTACTCTCAGGGGTCATGATGAATGTCTGAAAGTTGCCTTTTCTTGCAGCTTTATTTTGCACATCTATTTGGATGTAACAAATGGATTAAAGTGTAGAATTATAGTATTTACTGACTGCTGAGAAGGAGAAATAAATTCTATAGGCAGAATATAAAGTCCTGTTACAGTATTTGAACCATCAGCTGGGGGACAATCCTGGATTATACAGTGATCACAAGAAGCCCAAATAAGATAAGTGAATGAAAGTACAGGGCTTTGAACACGTAACCTTCCTGACACCCCTTTGTGTTCAACCATACAATTTATTTCTCTTCATTTTGAAAACCCATATTCATAATCCAGAGTGGAGCAGAAGGTGAAAAAATGCAATAACAATTCCCAGGCAGAACATCCTCTGTTACACACATTTAAATGCATATTGTGAAGCCTGATCACACAACACCTAATGTTAGTAGAATAAATACCACAGCACAAAAATTAAGGCAGTTATACTTTATGGCATGGAGCTAATCCCGTTGTTCTTTATCACTTCACATTTGTCCCCCACACTGTGTGAGAAGCTCCCAGCTGAGGACCATTTGCATTCTACAGATGGGTTACGGTTCAGTTTTTCCTCTGATTTTATTTCATCTCAAATAGAAATCACTTATAAAGAAAGGAGCCTAGTCCTTCTGTTTTTCACTAGCAAATGTAGCCTAGTTTCCAAGATGAAATGAAAGCAGCCCAGTCATGGCACAGATACTATCAGAAGTGAATGCTCAGAAGCTTTTTGTCCTCAGGCAAAGATACAAACAGTAACACCTTTGTTTTTACACTTCCCCTACCAGGCTATAGACCAAGATGCAGAAGAGCCCAACAACATTGTGGATTATTCCATCATGCAAGCAGATCCAGCCAATGTGTTTGACATTGACCAAAGCACTGGGGAAATCAAGCTGAAATCCTATATCCGATCCCTGGACATCATCCACAACATCACAAACAATAAAGACTGCATATGGTCACTGGTGGTTCAGGCCAAAGACCGAGGCTCCCCATCCTTCAGTACCACAGCAGTTCTGAAAATTGATATCACAGAAGAGGTAAGCAGGTATTTTAGAAAAATCCTTATGGGAGACAATCCCTGAAAGGCACCAAAAGGTAGACTTTGCTTGCTCCATTTCTGAGGCTTTCTTGCCAGCTCTGTTTTGCAGAGTGTTTCTACAGCCTTGTAGTGAAGTTGGATTCTACAGCCACAATTGTGTAAGATATTTTGATCAGAAATTTTGCAAATGTACAAAGGTAGGAGCATAATGTAATTGGGAGATGAGTTTTTTGTTAGAGATTGTTAAATATGAAGGTCTATAGACTTCGGAGAGTAAAAGTAAATCCCAACTGCTAAATTTCTGCTTTTTTATTTTCATCCAGGAGAAGAAAAAAAAATCTTTTTCCCTTACAAAAAGTGAGTGGAAAACAGCTGGGGTCAGAGTGAAATAAATCAGATAAATCAACCTAAGTGACATAGGAAAAATGAGAAAAAAACTTTACAGAAATGCTTTAAAGTACATAGAACTTTGGATGGGAGTTTAATAATTGCAGCATTATTAACAGATGAAACAAGAAGACTCTAAAAGAGTCTTGCACATGTAGGTTGAGATTTTCCTTAGTCCAGCTTTTATGTCAGCTAAAGAACAAGCAGCGATTTATGGTGTGCTGCACACACTTGCACGATTCTTATTTATTGTAACTGCCTTGCCATGCCTTTAACTAGGTACCAGCAGGGAGGAAATGGGCTTTAAAGTAGATGAGAAACACATCATTAGCCTGACAGTCTCTGGACCACACACATAAACTGGCCAAAGATGCAAATCTCATCCTACAGACAGCAGCTGGCCTCTCTGGTCACAATGCTCCAACTGCTCCTAGGTTTGTTATCATCTTTCTCTGTTTTCTCCATCTCCTCTTATTCCACTGATGCTCCTTATGAGGCACATTCATATGATAGTTTTTGTACACAGTTCAGAGCCTGCTGCACTGCCAGGGCACTTGGGTCTGCCGTAGCAGGGCAGTGCCTGGCATGGGGCTGCCTTTGGGGTCAGCCAGCCCTGTGGGTGTGGGCTGGGCTGGGCTTGCTGCTGCAAGGCTCTGCCGTGTGGAGCTGGGGGACTCTGCATGCAGGGTGTCTGTGGTACGTCTAGAGATGTAGCTGCTCTTAGAGATACAAAGGAAATGCACTGCTTAACACTTGGATTTCTCATGGGGATTAAGTTTTGGTGGGTTTTATACAACAAACAAGAATTACTGCCCACAGCCAAGAGTGGGAGTACTTCCCTCCCTGCCTTGCTTCCAGGCTTCTCACAGGCTGCACGTGTCAGGAGGGCATGGCAGCGGGTAGACCCAGGCACTGTCCTCAGGCATGTCCCTGCTGGTGGCCACCAGCCCTCCCTTCCCTCCTGGGTGAGCTGGAAACCTCTCTGCCAGCGTGTGGGGCTGCTGGGTGTCAGTGGAGGCAGGGTGTCCCACACCTCCCCTGCTGGGGGACAACGTGTCCCTGAACCAGCTGGTGAAGGACAACTAGAAGGAAAACAAAAGCAGCTTCCAGAATTTCCTTCCAGTGTTTGAAGCAAGAGCAGTACCTGATGAAAGATGATGTCTTGTATGAAGTCCCCTGTCTGTTTCCTTTTGTCCCCCTCCAGGGGTACAAGTTTGGCACAAAGTGAGGGAGAGCCTTCCTCATAAAGTCTAAAGGAGAAGCAGAGAGCATGTGATGACATGGTTTTCCTCACACACAGTTTTTTTCCTTCTTCTCACGCTCTTCTTGATGCCAAGTCCCAGCATAGAGTCTGAGATAGCAACAGCATCTTCCTTCTTCAAGTAGGATCTGGGCTACTAATCTAGCGTCACATCCTCCATAACCTTTTGTAAATGTCCCTATTACTTCTTCCATGGCTTGCAATGATTTGGGTTGGTTGGGCTGGAGGAGTTTTTATCCCATAGCATCCCATCTTTTTTGCAGAAACAGATTTCAGTTTGCAGGTACGTGAGATGTCCAAAACCCTTGGTGACTCCCTGTGTCCCAGGGACAGCACAGTCACTGCTAAGACTTTGTGAAGAAAACAATGTCTTGGTGTAGGCATATTGCATACACACTGTTTCTCTCTTTCTCTGAGGCTGTTACAAGTGTGCATTTCATCCCTCTGTGCTCCAGCTGTACAAAGGCTCTTATTTCACTGTTTGGTGGGCATTTATGTATTACTGATTTTGGATAAGGAGGATATTTTTGAATGCATCCTCTAGAGGTTTCCTGCAGTGTTAATCACAGTAAGTAATTAAACAGGCATATTTTCTGATTAACGTTTACCATTGCAATTAGCACAAGTCTGTGCCCTTCGAGATGGATGCCTTGTGGCTAAGTTCAGCAGTACTGCACATCAAAAGGACCTTCTTCTCTTGGAATAATACAGTGCTAAAAGAATCCAAAGGCCTTTTAATTTAACTGAGTCTGATTTTATGGAAATTGGTATTGAGGGGCATCTGTTAATATCCTATCCTTTCACAATAAATAAAAAATATCCTTTCACAGAATAAGAAACATATGCTGGAAAAGCCAGTCTTTTTCCATCCATATGTCTCACTCAGAAATCTATTCCTGCTGCCTGATATTTTCAGAGAAGGCTGATTCCCACTCCTTTTCCTGAAGGCTGGCCTGACGGGGGCATCTCTCGGCCTCTTGATTACTCCACTGAGGTTCTGCAAATGTAGAGGGGGTGTTTATTTACCCCTCCTCACGGACTGAGGCTTAAGTCCATATTTAGACAGCATAATCTGCAGTTCTTAATAGCTTTGACCCCTCATTTAGACTTCTAAATATAGCTGGTGAGTCTCAGTTTTAGATTCTCTTAACTGAAAGGTTTGACAAAAACCTTTGAAGTAACATGGAGACCTTCTCCTCTCTCGTACTAATGGCAACCATGGGAGCTGTGGTTGATGGCACTGAACAGCCCTTGCCACATTTGCAGACGCAGTTAGCCTCTTCCTTCCACAGTTTCATGGACTTGAAAAAAATACTGGTTTGATTTGAGAAGTTTTGCTTCACGCTGGTGTTTGTATTGCAAAGTGATGCAAACACAGCCTTCCTATACAGTGATAGCACTTGGGATAAGCACTGCAGGGGCAGCTGGTCTTCCACCTCAGCTCAGGAGTCACTTCTGAAGCAAATCTCCTGATCATCCCCACATACTGTGGGATGGCCTGTGCCTCACATAGCTCCAAGCACACAAGGTGGACTTCTTTCCGAGGAAAATGTGTTTTGGGAGCACACTGAGTGTGCCTGGGCACCAACAGGCAGTCCCTCCCTGCAACCAGGCTAGGCCAAAACCCCAGAAACACTGCATGTGTGGAAGTGGGCTCCTCAGAACCAGCTGGTTCATTGCACAGATTGTACAGATCCACTTGCTCAAGTCAACACAGCCCGAGTTGTCTGCAACACAGTCATCGAACCAAACATTTGAGTCCAATTGTTAACCAGCACTGCCAAGTCCATCACAAAACCATGTCCCTTAAGTGCCACATCTACAAATAATCTGCAATAGCTTGGGCTCTTAACAGGTTTGCCTACTTAAACTCTTAAATATAGCTGGTGAGCCTTAGCTGCTCTTGTGATTGAAGAGCTCAACCACATTTCTTTTGGGTCCAGCTTCTCGATAGTTGGCCCACGTGCTCTGCTCACTGCAACCCATGCATTATGAAAGGCTCTTGAGAAGCTACCACATTTAAAAAAAAAAAAAAAAAAAAAAAAAAAAAAAAAAACACCAGCAGGAAAAAACAGCTTCAGGAATTGCACAGTGGCACTATTTGTTGAGCTGTCTACATGGCACTGCTGGTAATCAACACAAGGGCTTGATGTTTTAAATGTGCACTTCCCATAAGTCTCTCTGCAGCCTGGCTAAGATTATGACATTCCTGGCCTGTATTGCAAGTTATTCCTCCTATTTATCTTGGCAGTGTCATGGCCATGACAAACAGCAGCTCTCCCACTGTGTGCTTACAAAATGCCTTATGTTTTTATGCAGAACAGTTGTTGTCCAAGGCTAATTCCAGGCAAAGCTTTGTATAGTAGAGGTCAAGTAACTAGAATAGAGGCTGAACCAGCTAGCTGTTAATGGGTTTAGTTTTGGTATTAATCATCTCTTCATCATTGGAAGCTCTGAATAGATGCCAGACTTTCTGAGACCAGGGGATTGAACAAAGCCAAATGTCAAAACTCTCCATACAATTTTTATCAATTTTTACCTGTTCTTACCTCTGCAGCTGTAGTACATGGGCAACATGTACTTCTGTCTAATCTCATTTATCCAAGATTTTCAAATACCTAGTCAAATACTCTTCAGCCATCAGTGCCTTCCCATAAAATAGATCTTGACAAAACTCGTAACAGGTGGACTCAGGTCATGTACTACTTAGCAGGGTTTATCTGACACTTAATTCATCTGACTTTCACATGAAGTTAAGTAAGCCAGGGTAGAATTTCTATCATCTGATGGGATTTAAGTACAAAAAAATCCATGTAATGCAGAACAGCAAAGCTGATGTGAGTGTAAGCTCCACCAAAGTCATGGGCTGCTTTGCTTTTGGTTCTAGTTCAGGTCCACTCCTAATTAAATATGGGAAGAATTCTCTCCACAGCAAAAGGATGAAAATTTGTCCCTCCCTGCCAGTGACATGGTCTGTGAGTTTCACTAGCATTTCTTTGCCCGTTTCTTTTTTGCAATGGGACGCATTCACAGGAGAAGAGTGGGCTTAATAATGTGTTTGAGATAGGTTGTGAAAACACAGAAATTAAAACAAGGAGGTGTTTATTAGCTAATTTACATGCCCCAAGTTTATGGATGTGACATTAATGACAAGAGGTACCCTGAAGCACACCCTGGGGTACTCTTAGTCGTCTTCCCCCACAGACTGGGGAGGGCAAAGAGTTGAGCATCCTAGTTTAGAGTCACACAGGGAAATCCATCTGACCTACAAGTCAGAGGTTCAAGTCCAAGCTACTCACAAGGTTCTCCTTCACTGTTTTTGATACCTATTTTAACATAGGGTGACTACTGCCCCAGAGGGGTACTTTTCACCCCACTGACCAAAAGCTGGGAGCTTACACCTCTAACTAAAACACAGATCACTAGGCATGCAAATTTTGGGTGAGGATTCCCTCATGGAGTCAAAGACAGGGGACTGGGGCACCGTGGAAAGCCCTGTCATTCTGTAGCCAGGCATCACTTTATGACCAACCCTCAGTAACCAAACCTGTATGTGAATGTGCCATTTCTGAAGGTTTTCCTGGCCTTACACAGCACTGCTGTCTGTTCAGATACCACCTGTATTCACAATGAACTTTTCTTGGAAATGCAGTCCAAGGATAGGCTACCACACCCTGAATAGGGGTGATCTATGTGCCATGCCTCCAGCCTTTATTCCCCAATCAGCCAGGTGTTTATATGTTCTTCCTAACTTCTTTTACTGTTTCTGGATTCGGTTCAACATCATTGCAGCTGCCTCCTCTCCTGTGCCTAGCTCAACACTTAGTTCCCTTTATTTTATAGACTCTCTAACCTGTACACATTTCAGCCTAGTTCCCCAGCTGTATTTATAATAGATACTGGCCTCTTTCAAATATAACCATGTGAGGGTTGACCATTTCTCTTATTTTTGATATTTCCAGATCAAGTCCAGGGTAAAATCCTATATTTTAGGCCTCAAGAAGCGTCCATGGACAATATATGGAATATGCATGAGTGGCGTCCTTTCCACCATTTCTGTTACAATGGTGATCTCCACCATCATGTACTGGAAAAGTGTGAAAAGATCCAAGCTCCACCCGCAGGGCAAAATCCGCAAAATTATACGGGGACCTCCAAGACGCACAGTGTGCTAAGCTGGAAAGTGAACTGGCCATTCATTTGTCCTTAATATGCCATATGTAGCTTATGTCACTGCTGATTTCTTTTCTTTCTATAAACAAAGCTCTTTAGCTCCACTTATCTCCCCTACCTCAAAGAGTTTTGTTATGTCTGTAAAAGAGTACTTGAAAACAGAATGCAGCACGTATCTGCTAACTACGCATTTGTACACTGACATTTTATAAGCAGAAGTTTTATCCTAATCCTTTTCAATGCCATGCTCAGTAATTGAGCCTATTATTTTCTTGCTCCATTCTTGCAAGTTAAACACTATGTTGACCTGCAGGAATCTGCCCTAATTTGGTGGCAGTACTTCTGTAAGCTTTTGTGTTCAAGTCATCTACCTCACAATACTATAATGTTTACCCAGTCTCACGCCCCATCTAAATTCTCCACCCCTGGACTGGACTGGACTGGCTGTGTGACTCTCATAATTTTTTTTAGAGACAACTTCCATTAATCAGCTCTACTTGTAACATATTTTGGACAAATGAAAATTCTGGGTCACTGTGTGTCCCCTAGAGTAAGTCATGTGTTTTCTTTGTACTCCTTTACAGACTCTTCACAAAGGGCCTATGGCCGCCTTTTTGATGCAAACTAAAGATAACCCCATGAAAGCCTTAGGAGTGCTAGCTGGTGTCATGGGCATTATGGTGCTGATAACTATCATGATCTCTACTGCCATGTTCTGGCGCAACAAGCGGTCCAACAAAGTCATGCCGGTGAGAAGGATCATAAAAAAGAGACAGATGCCGCCATCCCGGACAGTCAGGATGGAGTGGCTGAAATTCAAGAGGCCCAGCAACGCTGCAGAGAAGTTTGTCGTTGAGGAGGACGTTAAGAGCCTACACAATGAGAACAGCAACAACAACGTCCAGGTTGTCCCTGTGCCGCCGGCAGCCCCCCTGCCCCCGCCACCCCCCGCCCTGGCTCCCCGGGGCGATGCCCCAGCGTGGCGGGTGCCAACCGTGTCCGGCTCCCTCACTCCCAAGCACGTCATCAAGCCACCAAAGAAGAAAGGTCACAGCAGCACTCACAACGCCCTCGTGTCAGAGCTCAAAATGAGGTTTGAGAAGAGGAACGCAGCTTTCGGGGAGCCCCACATCTAGGTGCTCTCAGCAGCCCCCAGAGACTGCAGGCTGTGGCTGGGCATGGATGTTTTTACGTGCTGTCTCTTCCCTGTGTGTGTCAGCACCCTGTGAACCAGAGCAGCTTCTCGCTGTGATAGCCACCCCTCACCTTCTGCAAGTACCACATGCTACAGAGCCACCCCACCCACAGAAGCGCTGCCTCCGCGTCCAGTCGTGACTGTGGTTCCTTCGGCCGTGTCCCATGGGCCCTCCCTGCAGCTGTGTCTGACCACGGTGCTGAGTGCACTGGCCACAGTCTCCCCAGGGGAACAGGGACTCAGGTTGCCCCTGGTTTGGAGGTCTCTACCCAGAGCTTGGGTTTTCAAACAAGATGCTCTGCAGCCAAGGCCCTGCTGGATGCTGCTTCTGACCTGGTCTGGCAGGTGGGTTTGAGGTGTCTGAAAACCCACCACTTCAAATCCCAGACCCATTTTTGAAGATGTTGGCCTGGCTGTGGCAGCAGCACTGAGTTGAGGTGCAGGTCTCCTACAGCGGTGACACTGCCCTGTCCCCAGAGCACAATGTGCTTTGCAACAGCTGGCGGAGAGATGTCCTCGGGGCCTGAGTACCTTCCTTCCCAAAGGTAAGCGGGCAGGCTTGGAGAAGTTCTTCCTTTTGCTGCAGCTTACACTGGGTTTTGCCAGAGCACATTGGCATGATGCTGCACTTTGCTTCTGCCCTGGACTTGTCTGCTGGAGAGGGGCACCTCAGCCTTCCCTGGACCAGCAGGGGCAAGATTTGAGCATGGAAGTTCAAGAGCAGCACTCGCTCAGCACTCCTCCGTAATAGAGAGGGAGCCCAGCAGAAGGAATGAATAAAAACACAGGGAAGACAAGGTAAAACTGAGAGGCAAATGATAAGTGGAAGGCAGAGACAAGTGCTGGAAAGTTGCATATGTTGGTCAGTGAAGTGTCTGGAAAGATCATGTGGTGCTGTACACTGCTAGCAGAAGGTGCCAAGGAATGTATTTCATCACCTCTCCTGGCTTGTTGCAGGGACTGGTGTGTGAAAAAGGAGGTTTCCATAAAATATTCAGGTTTTCCTTATCAGTGTTTTTGAGTGAATTAAACAACAGTTAATGGGAGGGGACTGGCACGGCAGCTGACAGGTTTTTTTCCTGTTACATGGCAGTAAAAAGGCACCAAGAGCAGAGCACTTTTTTCACTGGATCTACCCCACAGACTCTCCCTCAGGTTTATTTCTGAGGAGGTATTTTTCAGCTGGGCCTGGCAGTTTCCCATCCCCTGGGGAGAAGGCAGCACTGACCAAGCTGGCTGGGGAGCAGCACCCTGCACCCCTTCTCTGAGACCTGGCCTGCAGAGAAGCTGTGCTGTCATGGTACCAGGAACACCAAGGTGGGGAGCAGATCTGACAGGACACACCATGTTAATTCAAGGGGTTCATGAGAGTTCTCCAGCTGTCATTTCAGTTGAACCAGCAGACCTGGCCCTCAGGATCTCCTCTCAGTCCAGTAGCTGAAAAAATCCCCCTTTCTGCACCAGGACTTCATCAGTTTAGGGGACAGTTGGTTGAATATGAAATTATCCACTTACAAGGAAAATCTTGTCGTTTTTAACTTCAGTTCAATCTGCCTAGAAGCCATAGTGCTTGTGGCTCATGTCACCCATGAGCTGAGCCAGCAGCTGTAGCCAAGAGGTGCAGGAGGGTCCCAGTTGGGGGCCATGGCAGGAGTGCTGCTCCCAGAACCTCTCCTGTCACATCTCTCCTTTTCTCTACTGTTTTCTTGCTTATCCCTCCTCCTGGGGCACTGTGATGTGAGGCCAAGTTCTCACCTGTCCAATCACCTCGTCCTTGTCCCCTGGCCATAACCTGGCCAGAGGGAGGGGACGTGCAGCCCCTGACCCCACTCCTGCTGCCCTGTGGCTCAGCCTTCTGCTGGCTGAGTGTCTGCAGGTTCTGCAATGCTCCCCAAGGTTTGTGATTTATTCCCCATACCACTGTCTTCCCAGTGTTGTGTTATTGCCAGTATTCAGTGTCCATTCTCTGATGAGGAAAGCCTATAAAGACCATTCAATTAAGTCAGATTTAACAGGAATTACAGGCTTATAGTCTTAGAGATTATATTTAAGAGGCAATAAAGATGTTTTATTACTATGTTGTGAGATTTGTTCCCAGTTACTCTGTATTTCAACTTCAAGGATTTTTTTTAATAAATTTTTTTTTTTTTAAATCTGCAAAAGGTGCTTCTGTGCTTGCTGTGTTTCTGCTGGCAACAATGCCTTGTCATCACCTGTTATGTGACCAGACAGCCACAGGCAGCCAGGCTGCTTTTAGGATGACCAAATGGACCCTTCTGCGGGCTGTGAGCCAGGTGTGGTTCTTGGACACCAGGCTGGAAGGAGAGGAGATGAGAAGCAGGATGCCACTGGCACAGGCCATGGGCAGGCCTCACAGAGAGCCCCTGGCCTGGTACAGCCTGCTGCAGCATGGCAGGGAGGCAGCACCTTCACTGATAGCAGTGTGCAGTGTCTGCCCTTTGTTAGGAACTTCCTCCACGTGGTCAGGGGCTCTTTTGTCTCTTCCTGGCTGTTTCCTCACTGTGATTCAGCAGCTCTCTCCGGTCTCTGCAGTGTGCTCTTGTCCTCCCTGCTGACTGGGGTGGAAGAAAGCCAGCCACTGCTGACAGTGCTTTGTTATTTACTCCCCCTCACACACGGCCCCACACTGGTCTTCAACCAGCATCAGCTCATGCCTCACTCTGTATTAGCTGTGTCTGCAGGCGACTTTCCCAGGACAAGGTTTTCCTGCTTGGCCAGCTGCTTCTGCCCCTTCCTCACCACTCTAGACCCCTGTGACTTGTATTGAAGCTGCCTGGCCTCCTCCATCCCTGCAACCAAACCCCAGAGCTCCTTAGAATCCAGGTTTCTTTGCAATTTGTAACTGTAAAAGGACAGAGGTGAAGCAGACGACCTCTGTGTATTCTGAAAACCTGTTGTGTTTATTGCTTTGACACAAAAGGACTGACAAGACTAAGAAGTCCTGTGAAGTATTAACAGCAAGAGTCAGCAGCGACAAAACAGAGCTCTGTTCAAAAGCTGTGCAGTACAGTAAAGCAGAAGGACGTGCTGGGGGAGGAATCATAGGGCCTGAGGAGAGACAGCATGGAAAACACACACCAGAAAACAAAATACAATTAGAAAGCCAAGCTACCAAAGCATGAAGCTCACAACAGCTGGGGTGTCTACTCTTGATTTTTCTTTTTGAGACAATCTATAACACATAAAACAAGGGCTGTGGGTCTAAGGGCCACATGCTTTGGTTGTGCTGGAAAGCATGAGGCCAAAAAAAGAAAAGTAATAAGTCACATGTCCTCAGACCCCTGAGAATCACAGCACTGAACTGCTCCACAAGCGAGAGGCAGTCACTTTTACATGCATCTTTGGGCTTTTTTGCCTCTAGCAAAGAGGCAAGCTTTGGTTTCAAAGAAGCAGGATAGGCAAGCATTTAGGGAATGTGCCTAGCTTGCAGCTTCGGCTCCCAACCCCCTGCTCCACTATGTTCTCTGTCCCATCCACTTGTGCCACCAGCCTGGTTCAAGCACTTGCACTTTTCCTGTTTGTGGTACAACCAAAGCTGTGAATCTCTTAGGGCTGCGTAAACCTTAAGGAGGAGTAAGAAAAATAAAAATAAAATAAAATGCAAAACAAACAAAAAAACCCACCCCCAAAACCAACACCTCTGGTCAAAATAATCTGCTCTCCAACTAAAATAAATCCCTCCATCATGTTGACCCAATCGTCCCCACCGTTTGTTGCTGCTGGGCTGGGACCGCAGCCGAGCCCAGCTCCCGTCCGTTCCCAGGAGCTGGCACGCAGGAGAAGCTCGCACCCGGCACTGGACAGAGCTGCGGACACACATAAAGACACACCTGTGTGGGTGAGTGAGGGGACACCGCTGGCCTTTGGCCACGAGCATTACTATTGGTCCGGGGGGTGGTTTTTTGTTCTCGTTGGTTTTCTTGCTGCGTCAGTGTGCGTTGCTGCACGACAGTGCTGCAGGGACGGCCCGGGGCTGCGGAGGCACAGCTGCACCCACACCTGTGGCCGGACAGCCCGGGCCCCTCCATTCCCAGCGCTCCCCGGGCCTGCGGCAAACACCGGCGGTGTGCCCGCCGTGCCCCGAGCCCTCACAGCACAGAGCCGCCCCGGCGCTGTCCTTGGAGAAAGCCAGGCCCGGCTGCGGCCCGAGGTGGCGCGGGGAAGGTGCCGCAGCGGCCGCGCCCTCAGCGCGGGCAGGCCGGGCTAATAGAGGTCGGCGCTGTTCCTGTGGGGCGGCCGGGCCTTGCCGGGCTCCTGGCGGTCCGGAGGCCGCCGCGTGCCGCCGTCGGGGCGGCAGAGCCCGTCCTCGCTGCCGGCGGGCAGGCTGTCCAGCGTGCTCTCCTTGCTGCCCGCGGCCTGCGCCGGGCCCCCGCGGNCACTGGCCCTTGCGGGGAGCCTGGTTGCGGACGGCCACGCACACCTCGTACTTGGTGGCGGGCAGCAGGTCGGTCACCGAGTACGTGTTGACCCCGGGCCCGATGTAGATGGTGTCCTTCTGCGCGGCGTCGTAGCGGCCCACCAGGAGCGTGTACCAGGTCTCCCCCGGCTCCGCTGCCGCGGCCGCCGCCGCGAACCACTCCAGGGTGATGCCGTAGACCGTCTGCTTGGCGATGCGCACCTCCACGTGAGCGCCCGGCTCCGCGGGGGCCGCGGGCGCCCAGCCGCGGAGCGTGGTGGACGCCCACGGGGCCACCACACGCAGGTTGATGGCCACCGAGGTGTTGCCCAGGAAGTTTGCGGCCGTGCAGGTGTAGTTGCCGGCGTCTGCTGGCCGTGCCGCCGGGATCAGCAGCTCCGAGCGGACGGTGTCCTCGCTGATGGGCTCCGTGGACACTGCGGACAGAGGTGAGTGGGTCAGCAGGGAGCCAGACCAAGGCCGGTGTGGGACGGGGCCCACTCAGGACCCGCCCTGCCCAGGGAGAAAGAAAGAGTGGCACAGGAATGTGCCAAGCCCCACAGATCTGACAGCGAAGTGTTGTCTGTCTGAAAGGCAATAAACGCTTTGCAGGCATGGGAGACATGGGGTGTGTCCAAGCCCTGACCCCCCACAAGCAGCTGGAGAAGCTGCTGTGGGCAGAGGCCGAGCTGCCCATCTGCCATCAGCATTCTTAGGTCAGGGCAAAGCAGGAAAGGCACTGAGGAGGCACACCTACATTTTGGACACATGCTCCACCCTCTGTTGGGATTAAAAATGTCAGTCTCAAGAGCCTCAAACCAAAATAGGTGTATGAAGCTAGAAAGTATTGGGCTGGAAGTGAAATGTGGTTTTAAGAACAGTGTGAAATCCTGTCGTCTACCCAAACAGAGGTGTGTGGCTGTGGCTGAGAAGAAACTGTATGTAATTAATCAGCATGTGATTGTGGAAAGACACTCAAGTGCTGCTACAGCGCTGCAATTGAAGCAAATATCAGCCCAGGATTAAGGGCTAATGCTATCCTATTTAGTTATCTGGCTTATTGGGAACACAGAACCTGTGTGCTGGCTGCCTGTGTGCCTTACCTTACCTGATGAAAATAGCAACTTGTCCTATTGAAGGCTCTTAGTAAAAATAAATGCGAGGGAGGATGGATTGGGAGGAAGAGGAGAAGGTCTCATATTACAATACCTTTGCTAAAGAATATAAGTAAGCGAGACTTCAGGAAAAAACTATCTCTGTTTCAGTTCATTCAGAACATGAATGGACGCAGACAGGAAACAGGGCTGCACAGTTTTGTGGTTTGTGTAGTATTTCTTGAGGGAATACATGGGAATAGCATAGGAACATACAAGTCTGTGTATATGGGTGGGCTCATACAAACACATCTACATGCACATATAATTATAAAGAATGGGTGCATATATATGTAGTATATGACATAGTAAATTATGTAGTATATAATGTATAGTAAATATATATGCATATGTAGGTAATTTTTTATAAAATATGTGCAACTAATATAAGATTAGTAGCTCCTAAAATCATGTATAATGAGGAAAGAGCTGCTTCTTAAAATCCACAAGTAAGATAATTGTATAAAAATGAGGCCATGCTCCTTTCATCATTGACTGATATCCTGCATGAAGCAGCTCTTCTTATGCTGGTCAGATGTGCTTCGATGCACAGGATGATTAAGATCATTTGGATTACTGCCACCACAATAACTGTGGTGCTCTAAAGGGGCTGGGTTGCTGTGGTGACTGTGATGGCCTGCAGACCTATTAGAATAGTACAGCATAAATTTTTAATGGAAAAAAAAAAGAAGAAGAAGAAGAAAAAGCTTTGCTTACCATTAAATGCCCTTAAAAGTTTGAGTGCATAGGTCCACCAGACAGCCGGGGAAGGGCTGGCTTGCACAAAGCAGGTCAGGGTGATGTTTAACCCTGCTGGGACGGTCAGGTTGGTGTCAAGGGCTGAGGTCAGGGGCTTCGTGCAGCTGTTAAGCTCCACTTCATGAAAAAACTTCCCTGTCCTGAATTTTGGGCCTGAGCAAGTTAGATAGGAATTCATGAGAATTATAGGTGGGCCCACAGACTTGATAAACTGGACAAATCCCCGCAGGCGGCAGTCACAAATCCAGGGGTTGTCATGGAGAGCCAGGACAGCATTGGAAATAGCTTCTAATGGCCCCTCCGTGCTCTGGCTTCTCTGGTACACAGGCCAGTTGTAGAAGACATCCCTGGATATGATGGTAAGCTGATTGGAGGATAGATCTAAATAGGTCAGGTTGGGCAGGTAGCGCAGTGCGTGTTCTGGAAGGACATCCAGCCGGTTGTGCTTCAGATCCAGGATTCTCAGAGCCGGGGTGTCTTGAAATGCTGTCCATGGCACCGAACTTAATTTGTTCCCTTGCAAGCGCAGCTCCTTCAGAGCTGGCAGATATTCCAGGCTCTTGATGTGCATCACTGTGATGTTGTTAAAATTGAGCCACAGATACTCCAAGGCACTAACGTTCTCAAAAGACCCACGAGGCAATTCTGTTAGGTGAGAGTTTTCTATTCTAATTTTCCGGATGTCCTGAGGGATATTTGCAGGGATCTGCCTCAACAGTGCAGACATGCAGAGCAAACTCCTAGGGAGGAAACCAGAAAATTTTCCAGGTCACACACCACGTTTAAGGCCAATAAACCAGTTCCCTATGCAAGCACTTGAATAATTATAAGGTATTGTATATAGGGCATGCATAAGCCGTCCATCCATCCATCCATCCCTGGGGTTTACACCAATTTTGCCATAAAGAATGCATTTATGTCATAAAAATGGCTATGTATGTAACTACATATCTCAGGGAAATAAGAGAGATCTCATTCTATGCTCAAGACAACACTATTCAAGTATTAGAGGTGGCACTCCATGCATCAGTCTGCTTGGTTTTGGTGCTCACATCATCAGCAAGCTCCTACTGGGGCTGTCTGAGCCACCACACTGGTGCTACAATAGGGGTAACAGTGTTCTTACCTTCCAAAGCTGTCCTGAGAGCAAGAGCATCCTGTGATGCAAGTTGAAACAGATGGGTTTATCTTGTGGAGGGCCAGAAGAAGAAGAAAAATATGACAGACAGGGTCCATATTCTCCTTTAAGAAAGCACTGTGCAGGGGTTTGCACCAAACTCGCCAACAGCCTCCAAGAAGCAAATCCTATTAGCTGTAATCTTCCTTGACGCAGACATAAATCCTGCTGGGGACCCAACCCTAAAGAAGGCATATAGTGTGGTTCCCAGTCTGTGTCCAAGTGCTAAAAACCACCCCCAGGGCCACTCTTGGCATTTCTCCTCCAGCTGAGGGGATTCTGACAGACATACTTATTTGGTTGGGAATATGAAGATAGAGCCAAAACCACTTCTTCTGCTAAGCCCTTGCAAGTAATTAACCCGACCAAATTTTTTTTTTTTTTTTTAAATTTCACAGGGTCTGTCTCTATCTTCTACATTTTAATGGCTTTTATCAAGGCAGAAAGCCATAGTAAGGGCCAGACTTCACAGCTGTAATTTTCCATAGTGCCCCATTGCACAGTCCATCCTCCCCCAAAGCCTGCCCACAGCACTGTGCAGGGTGTGTTCTGCTCATGGTGAGCACAAAACCTGCACCCCAAACTAGGATGTTACAGCATGGAAGCATAAGCATGGCACCTTCTGTCCCTGAAACGACTCCTCCTCCCCACAGTAGCTCAGTTCTTAGACATTGGTTGTGAAAATAGCAACATAGCCGTGGCCAGTCCATGGGTTTCTCTGGCAAGAGTCTCTTGGAAGTCAGTCTCTTTTGTATAAATACAAAATTTCAGTGCTGTTCTCTGGCTTCCCTCATAAGATATGGACTGACTACCTTTCAGTCATCTTGAAAAACTAAGCTGTTCTGAGAAGGGATTTTGAGTAACCATATTTATTGATCTCTTTTAATTCAAAATAGCAAGTTTCAGTTATGCCTTCCAAGGAGTTCTGCGTTCTCCTGGGGCCATCTAGTGTGGATGGGCTTTACTACAGCCTGCGTGGGATCACGCCTGGGAAAAGGGCTGCACCTCACTGCCCGTGGGTGTGACGCTGGGTCACAAAGCAAGATTAGCCTGAACCTGCTTAACCTCTAACCTACAGGACCAGGATAGAAAAATATTTAAAGTGTGGCAGCTTAGAGCTATATCTAGCTCTCAGGGTTGTGCTGCTTTCAGCCTACAAAAGACACAGGCGTGATTCTGTAGTCTTTAAATCAACAGGAACTTTTATTTCATGGCAAATCAGCAAAATGAACTGGTGGGGAAACTTCTGGGGTCTGATACAGTGCTCTGTTTCTGTCCCTCGTGTACAGGGAGCAGGCCACAGGGAGCGGGCCTGTGGGGATGCTATTGCTAGTGCCTCACATCTAACCACATGCATATGGAATTTTTGTGGTTTAGGTTTCTTAGCTGAAATATTCCTTCTTTGTCCATGGTGCAGTTATTTGACTTTTCAACAACTGCCCTGAATTCAAACATGTCAGTGAGCCAGGAGTGAAGGGGAAAGGCTGCTGGTCTGTGGCACAGGAGATGCAGCAGCTGTAAATCCCCCACTGGGGGGTGGTGGCTGCTGAGGAGTTTCCTGGTGAAGCTGCTTCTGTTGCAGTGGGGGTGGCACCACTAGAGCCCCTGTCACCTGAGGCACACACTCCTTGTGCACTTTCCATGCAACCAAAGCAATAGAGGGGACACCCATCAGCAGGGCTGGCTGGCTAAATTGAGGATATTGCAGCAGCAACAGTGGCAGCTGCCATGTGTCCTTCCCCATCATCCACCAGCCACTGAAGCAGAGGGACTCAAGGACCCCCACTCCCACCCTGCAAATGCCACAGTCACCAGTGCCTTTGGTCTCTTTCTGTGGTCTGCCATGAAAATATTCTCTAATAAAACAATTATATTTTTATAATAATAATTTTATATTTTTACACTTTACAATAATAATAAAGTAGATAATTTTACAATAATAAAATAATACAAAATATAAAATAATTTTTAAAATAATAAAATAATTCCATATAATATATAATGATTATAATAATATAATTTTACAATAATAAAATTATATTCTTTTATCCTTTACAACAGGCAATAACAGTAAAAAAGGATTTATGATGTAGTTAGAAAACTCCTGGGTGTCAGCAGCAAATCCCAGAGTTTGCCCAAGTGTGAGCTGCAGGGCCTGGGAACAGAAAGCTTCAGCAGAGGCACAAGAAAATCAGTGCCTTGGTATGTTCAGTTTTAGAGGGGATGGGACACCTCCCTGTGATGGGATCAGTGGCTGAAGCCCCCCCCAGGTCACAGGTGTGTTCAGTCAGGCTGGACAGGTGGGAGCCACGAGGGGTGGAGACAGCCATCAGTGCCTGGGATTCAAGGCAGGTGGGGTAGAAAACTGCACCCATGGCACCAGGGAGCCTCTGGCTTGGGATGCTTTGGCTGTGCCAATGGCACCAGGAGGGACAGCCGGAGGGATTCACCACTCTTAAGGCCCAAAACCTCCTGTGCTTGAAAGGAAGGGCCCTTCTTTGCCACCTTCCCACCCCTCCCCCATGGCCCCTTGGGAGGGTCTTAAAGTATGTGGTGGCTAAGTCATGTCTTCAAAAAATCTTTCATGAAAAGTGAAGTGTTATTTATCTACAGGTTTATAAACTATTGGAGTTTTCCTCCATGTACATCTTCAGGCACAGAATAGGTGCACAATGCCCAATGTCCTGGTATGCAGGAAGCAAAATGATATCCAGGGTTCTCTATTAGAAATACCTTATTTTAAATAAATTAATTACTTAACAGAAAAAAAAAAAAAAACCAAACAAAAACCAATAAAAAGGAGTTGCAGTTGTTTGCTTTTTCCCACATGAGAATTCCTGCCAGTCCCACCTGTCTTCTACAGGGCTGGAAAGTGGCTTTTCAAAGAGTTGTGTTAGTCAGTACCATGGGCCAATGCTCTGGCTGTTTTCAGCTGATACTTATTTCCTGCTTGAGAGGCCATTTATCTAAATATATCCAAACCCTGTGTGTACTCAGAAGGCTCAGTATTAACCTGAGAGTCCAGTGGTGAATCACTTACCAAAGTTGGATGAATTAGGGGAGGAGAAAGGGGGGAGGGGGAAGTAAAGGAAATAAATCCCCCAGTGTTAGCCACAGTCATTATACTTATGTTCCCTACTGGACTGGGATTTTGCTGCCTTTTTAATTCAGCCCAGTTTATGCCTTCTTGTAAATGTAATGGTCACTATTGTGACAGCAGATGTCCACTCAGTTCAGCTGCTCTTTAACATCATGTGGCATCCTTGCTAAAGCCAAAATGCAGAACAAGCTGTCTGAAATTCAAGCTGTCAAAATAAATCTCCACAGAGACAGTGTCTGCTGGTCTATGGGAAGTGGAGTTTAGGAGACTGTGCTGATTGCCAAAGCAAATGGCAAGAGATCACCCACTGTGTGCTGCCAGCTATGGCCAGGGAGTCAAACTCCATCTTCAAATGACATTTCTTCTTGTAAGAAATCAAGTCTGGGCTGATGCTTTTCAATTAGTCCCTCTGCCACGGCTTTCAGTGTTAGAAATCACTGCTGGGCAAGTCATAGGCACTGAAGGGTACAGTTGGGTGTTTCAGACAGTGCGTGTATCAAAGTGTTTAAAAAATGAGTTGACGTAATATGGTGTAGTGGGCATGGTAATGTCCTGTCCAAGCTTGTTAAAAGGGAGTGCAGTAGCAGATGTTTGCTTTAGTTCTTACAACACATCTTGAGAATTTACTTCAATCAAGAAAGAAATAGTTTCCTCCTTACCATGCTGAAACTAGGTGCCTAACAGCCCTTCCATGACAACAAAACAGAAAATCCAGTGAGGTATTTATCTTTACATGTCACATGTCTGATACCACTGAAAATCTGACCCTGAGCCTTGAAGTTACATCAGCTTCCTTAATGGTTTGAAATTTCACTCATAATTTAGCAAGTGCAGGGTTTCTCCTCTGACCAATGCCAGACAAGACAGAGCTTCTGCAAGTTTGTACCTATTGCCTATTGTGTATGAACCACCAGTGCAGTAGAGAAAGGCTTGCCTTGAACAGCAGCAACTGAGATGATAAACTGTGATGCCTCAGCTGTGAGACAATGAGACTGGGCACAAGAATGAGAGAAGTCACGTTTATTCTGTTTGGGATCACTATTTATTCAAAGTACAAAAAATATCCAGCAGAGTCTGTAAAATTGAACACATCCACAGTGAATGTCCCAGGATGATCCCTCGATGGAGCAGAAGCAAAGAGTGCCAGTGGTGCCTTCTCCACAGCCAGCTCACAGGCTGAGGCTCGCAGCATGTGAGAGGGGCTGGGTGTAGCAAAAGGCCCAGCTCATGTCTCCAGTCAGCTGAAAAGTGAATACTTCTGGTTCCCAGTCAGCTCCTGCAGACCTGACTTAGAGGAAGGTCCTTGGGCAGTAAATGCACTCTGTTCACCACAGGAAAACTTCAGGACAGCCTTGGTTCTTCAGGAGCTTACCCATCCAGGGCCATGGTAGGGAGAGTTCTGCACAGCCCATTGCTCCTGCTGCATATGTGGGCAGCACCCAGGCTTACATACAGCAATCCTTGCAACTCAGCACAAAAACTACTACTGGAAAGACAGTTCTTTCCTGACTCTAATATTCAGGCTGGGACAACTCTTTGAAACTTTTATTAAACTTTATAAATAAGGAATAGATCTATTATGTACCATCTTTCATCAGTTAATTCGTTTCAACAAAATATAGAATTTTACAAAACTTTATTTGTAAACCTAAAAATCTACACAGTCCAGTGATAGAAGTAGCATGAATTATTTTATACAGAGATTGACAAATTCTCCCAATATAAGAGAAGTTCCTTATCATTAATGCAAGGAATACAGGGAGTCCTATCAGAAACTCTTGTGATACCCCTGTTGCTGGTATTTATGTTGAGATCAAATGACTTGCTTTTTCCATCAGGCCAGGTAATCTGACATAAGTGAAACCCTTCTGTACAAAGAGGACTTGCAAAATCCATACAGGGCTCCATTCCAACCAGTGAATTTTGTTAAAACATACACATCCAGAATGTGAGTAGAAGTCCTTCCAATAAATTTACAAACACATTTCAGAACAATTTAGCAAGCTTTATCTGTTAGCATTTCAACTTGGCTGGATCTTTCCCATTCAACATTTGGCAGAACATAATATAATTTTCTTCATGAATAATATTCATTACAAAGAGAAAAAATGTTATATACGGTATTACTACATTAGGGACTTGAGTGGAAAATTACACTTCTGGGAATTACTTTGTGATAAGCACTCAGATTCAAATTCCAGTGAAGCTGCAGAACTTAAATGACTGATCAGTTCACCCTGACTATGGAAGTACATTATTAGACAGGTTTGGGTTTTTTTTCAGGGTCCTTGAACTTCTAAAATGTTTGAAACACGAAAGACTGCACTGAGCCTCTGCCACCACTGAGCCCACAGTCAGGAATGGCTGATATGTGCATGGCCAGTGGTCTGACACCACATCACTTTCTCCTGCTCTGCACAGAGCAACTTCTTTTCATGAGCAAGTCACAAGTGCCTGGCTGATCATGTGGGTCTTCACCATCAGTTTTGCCATGAGCACAGGCAGCAGTGACAGGGCTGGTTTGGGAGATTCTTGCAAAACTGTCTAATGTAGGTTTTCCAGTATGATTACAAAGCATTACACCACCACACACAACATGCAAAGGCTATTGTATGATTGTTATCTAGCCCAGCTGGTATAAAATATATTCTACTAATTACAATACAGTTACAAAGTGCCAGCTAGAACCGATTCTGAAAGACCTTTGCTGTTGTTCCATATCTTTAGAACGTTTAGGGCCAAAATGCATAATAGAGAGCAAATGCTTTCTATTATGCATTCTTAGGAGTGCATTGGGTTTTGTGTCCTCATTTCTATCTCCTGTACACGTTTCTCTGAATTCAGAGCATAGAGTTGTGATTATGTTGGACATAAGGAGAAAGGGATGCTGTGCATCTGTATTTAGTGATCTATTAAGCATCAAACTGCATGTTTCATGCAAACATGTGGGATGTAAAAGGTGACACTCTCAATCTTCACCTTCATAAGTATTTTTATTAAAATTACTAAACACTCCCCTGCTTGTCAACCAAAAGAACATCAAAAGAGCTGAGAATAAAATATGTAGCATATTGCAGAGCAGGTCCTAAACAACACCAAGCAGAGCACACTCAGAAATGTTGCTTAATGTCCTCACACTTAGTGTGCACACTTCATTTGACAGGGAAAAAAAAACAAAAAAAAAGTGGTCCAGGAGAACAAGGCCATTGTCACAGAAGCTTTTGACTGGGTACAAAGCAGCCAACCCCAAGTGGTGTGAGCAGCATGTTTCTGTAAAGCTTGGCCAGACAGAAGCATGGGCAGGGTGGCCTGCAGCGCTGGAGCAGAGTCACAGATAGAGCCACACACTTCCCACTGGGCAGGCCAGCAGCCAGCCTAGGGACTGTCAGCAGAAGTACTCATTAGGCTGTCCCTCTATCTTTGGTATGGCTTCCGAGTCCACGCTGGAGCGGGCAGACAGCAGCCTGTTGGACTCGTCAGGGGTGTGCCTGGTCAAGTACTCTCCTTCCACGCCCTTGGCCTTGGCCCCGGGGGACAGGCTTTCAAAGGTGACGTAGGATTCCTGCACGTCCTTGGGCTTTCGCACAAAGCATTTTTTGCAGCGCCGTTTCAGCGCTCCACAGCAGACCACCAGCGTCAGAGGAACAGCAATGACACAGGCCACGCTGATGACAACCACGTTGATGAGCTTCTGCGTCCCTCCCGCACTGACAACTTCATCTGTGGAAAATATGATGCACTGCTCCTTCCTGGGGATCAGCCCTTTCACACAGACACACACGATGTATTTGGTCTTTGGCAGCAGCCCGTAAAGAGTGACCTTGGTCTTCCCTGGCTCCACGTTGATCCGCCGCATGTCCCTCTCCCCAAAGACAGCGTAAAGGACGCTGAACACTGTGGTGTTCTTTGCCATAGGCGCCTTCCAGGCCAGGGTGATGCTCTGGTTGGTGTCCCCTATGACCCTGACAGACCTCACCATCCTCTCTGGCTCCTGCTGGCCCGTGGTGGGGCTCACCAGCAGGTTCTGGGGGTTGCTGTTTTGTGCCGTGTCCGGGAGGAGGAGGCTGTCTCCGGTGCCCGCCCCGGCCCCCAGGGTGGGCACAGTGGAGGTGGTGATAACGTACCTTGCCACCAGCTTGTCATTGTAGGCAGCTGCCTCCATCCCGCTGGCCTTGCCATTCCATGTGCCTCTGGCACTAGAGTTAGGGTCATCCGTGCTCTCTGAGTCTGTGATGATGAGCGAGATGAACGCCTCTGTTGCCCCCAGGAAATTCTTTGCTTTACAGATGTACTCTCCGGAGTCAAGGTAAGAGACTACAGGCAGGCCCAGGATAGACCAGCTCATACCATCACTGGAAATCTCTTGGTGAACTGCAGGGCAGGAAGAATGTTAAATAAACAGGCAGTAATAAATTGAATTAATTCCATGTTTGTAAAATATTAAGAATCCATCAGCAAATATCTGCTCGATAAAGTATATGATAAAGAATCATCATTTCTGCTTGCCACCAAGAACATTACAAAATCAAAATAAATCTAAGAAAAGGACTGTAATTAGATTATGTCAGTATTTAAACTGCTTCAGAATGGATATAAGTGAAAAATTTGATACTCTTTTCTCCAAATTGATGTACAGCTTGAAAACATCACAGGAAAGGTTCTTCCATTAAAAATAAAAGCTTGAAAATGCTTATGTAGGTACAATACTTAAAAGAGTGGAAGGAGCAGACAGCAACATTATCTATTCCAGCATTAGATGCAGATAATGGAGGCAAAGAAAATACAAACAGTGGAGACTTTATTGTAATAAACACACATGGACTGGCCTAGAGTATATGGAAAAATAGTTGAAAGATAATATCCTCCTACTGCTTAATTATTGCAGGTGTTTATCCTTACACAGGTGTAATCACTTACCACCAAACAGCTGAGTGTTGATTTGCTCACGTGATTACTTGCAGGCTAAAACTAGCTTTTTGTGCCTTTTTCTATTGGTGCAGAGAAAAAAAAAGAGTTGGGATCATGTGGAAGGGTAAAGCACCGTATTCATTATTTAACTAGCCTCCTTAGGATGGGCACATGCTGTCTGAGCCCTTTCCTGCTGAAAGGTAAACCTGGGAGATGTCTGAATGAAAAGGTGAGAGGATTCAAGCGTCTCCCAAGCCCTCTTGGGGTCAGGATCCAGCCTTGGCAACCAGGGCCCCTTCCAACGGCAGCAAAATACAAGGTAACAGAAGTTACTTTTCCAGTTTAATTATTTACTGAATGCATATTTTAAAAAACATAATGCTATGGGTCTACCTATGGAAATTACCTGTACATATGGACTCTGGACTGTTTCTTACTCCTTTCTGGTCAGAACACCAGCATTTCAAATAGTCACATTAGAGCATTGGCACGAAAGCTGCCATTGCTGAGAAATAACCTATCTTTCCAGCCAATTTTTGTTGAGAGGTGCTAGCATCTGATTTAATAGGGTACAAAATACATCATTCTCAGTTGTAGCTCAAAGTAAATTCAACAGAGGCTTTCAGGAAATCATCCTGTTTTATTTTTTGTGGTGGTTCTCTTTCAAGTGTAGGAGGGCTGTTTGCAGCATGATGGGTACACATTATCATTATGAGGAGCAGCTCTTCTACATCGTGCACAACAGAGCAATGACTTGTGCAGATTCCAGAAAATTATACTTATTACAAATGTTTCTACTGCTGTGAAAGAAAATTGCTCTCTTCCCTGTTCTGTGCACCGAGGAGCTCTGTAACCCTTTGAAGATCAGACCCAATGCTTAGCAATTTAAATACTGGGTTTAGATCCTCTATGAAAGTCAGGGCAGGACTAGCATACAGGAGTATTCAGGGCAAGTTGGAGGCAAGAAGGTTCAGATCCTGACTGAAAACTTCTAGGAGAAAAAGCTAAGCACAACTGTCTTCAGCAGAGCAAAGGTTTCTTCCCTAAATTCCCCACAAATTAAAGGACCAGTGTTGCAATTACAGCTCCAAACATTCTTGTGAATGGAAATGAAATCATGATCAGTCACAAAACCAGTGTCTGTTTGAAGGCTTCGCCCAGGAGAGGGGTGAGCACACAAGAGGTGCTCAGACCAGGTGGTCAGGGTTTTTTCCACAGACCTTTTTTCCCAGGAGAGCTTGTCAGCCTGTCAGAGGGAGTGATTCTTGGGGACATTCCCACTGAAGTATTGTATCATTCAGCATTTTAGTGGCTTTTTTGTCTTTTAATATATCAGTAATGCTGTATGTTTGCAACCTTTCCTTTCTTCTACAGCAGATCTGAATCCCAGTTGAATTCACATCAGACATCTCTCTGCCAGAGACATTTGCTAATGGATTAGCAATAGAATAGATGAATAGAATGTAGAATAATAGAATAATTCAGTGGGAAGCCTTTTCAGTGACTGAATAACTAACTAACTGAAAACAGCTTATTGCTACAGTTGGAAATATTTAATTTCTTTAGCTCCAACAGATTTGCAGAAAATCCCTTGACTTATCTCACCACCACAATTGCTATGAAACAAAGCAAAACCAACTTCCTACATGTGATAACACACATTTATCTGATAATACTTAGATCAACGTGTAAGTAATTTTACAGTCTGTAGAAAATCACAATGCAGGAGTGGATTGCACCTAGTGTAGGTCTGCCTCACTCATTCCACATGTGCAGAAAAGCTTAAACCAAACCCACCTGTGCCATTGAGCTGAGCCCCATCAGCTCTCCTCCAGCTGAGCTCGGGGATGGGCACGCCCGTGGTGCCGCAGCGCAGCAGCACCGTGCTGCCCAGGATGGTCTTCACCTTGGCTACAGATGTGTGCACCACGGGGCTCTGACACTTCCTCAGCTCCACCTGGCTGAAGAAGACTCCTGCAAGGCTCCTTGGGGTGAAGCACTTCAGCCTGGGCTCAATGAAGGCTATGTTAGGAGACTGGAAATTTAGGAAATGGACCATTTCGTACAGACTGCAGTCACACACCCAAGGATTGTCTTGCAAGCCTGTCAAAAAGAAATCAGGGCAGTAAGTCACTCCAACAGCACCTTTTGTTTCTGCCACTTTTGTCTCTCTTTTTCAGCAGGACAAAGTGTGATAGGCTCCCAGTCTGCTCTACAAGAACTGCCTGTGCAGGAGTATGTGGGGTTGGGGTGTGTCTCCCCCCACTGCTGTTTGCTGAGCCTGATGGATCCCACAGTTGCCAGAATGGAATAAATGTGGCTTGCTGAAGTATCTCCAAATCTGGATCTGAAATCATACTCTTAGGTTCAAAGCAGGATTATTCATACCATGAAAACATTGTGACTCATGCACATAAAGAAGCAAAACAAGAATTTATTATAATCACATTTTATTCCAGGATGAAAAAAGCAAGTACTCATGGGAGAAGTGTGGATTCTCTTGGCATGAGGAGACTATGAAGTCTCAGGCCAGAAAATTCTTCTCACTGTTGTTAAAATGTTGATGTTGATGTTCTTAATGATGATGTTCTTAAAATATTAGCCAGATCATCATGCCACTTTTCACACCTCCAATAGCTGTAGCTGATCCTACTTGCCTGTCATAGTTCTCTTCCAGCCCTGTTATTCTAAGTTATTTTCATTATTTTGGTAATCAGTTGCTTTTCTTGAAATGCTAATTTATACTGGATAAGATGAAAGAATTGTTTTAAGGGTTAAATTGAAGAGTATGCCTGTTATGGTATATAAAAAACATAGATAGACCATAACTATATTAAGGCTATACACACAGAAAGAGATATGTAGGAAAACACACTCCTGTTTCAGACTCCTGAAATGTTTCTCTTCTTTATTCATTTCTCCCACTTTGCACCTATTGAATTCCAATGCTGAAAAAATTATACATTATTAAAAATAGACCTGTGAAGATAGTACTGCTAAAGCAAATTTGGAACTAGAGCAATGCATATCCATGAACAGAAGTTGCTGTAATCTGATTAGATCTGTGTCATCCTACTTGCAGATGTTCACATCCAGCTGTGCTGTGGACAGGTTGTGGTCTCTAATGATTTTAGCTAGCAGAATTGGCACTAGGGATATTAATGTCATGCAACCCCAGGCACACATGTGAAGCCTAAGCCAGGAGCATGGCTTCCAGGCCCCCTGCCTGCACAGGAGTGAGCTCTGCTCCCTCTGAGGGGGCTATGCCTCCTCTTTTCCATGCACAGCCCAAGGATGTGCCCAGGGACTAGCACCTGCCTGAAAGGGAAGAGTACTAATATTCCCTCAAACTGTTTTAAAGATGCTGCTGAACAAAAATCTTCTGAGTGCATTCCATATCTTCTTCTCTGGGCTTAAAAGAGGATCTGGAAATGATGGGTTTTGGCAGGAGGTCAGTTCTTGTAAATTAATATATTAAAGTGAAGGGGACTAAGTAAATAATGAACATTCAGTTTGGCTTTATTGTTTTATGGCATTTTTGCTAGCAGTTTCTACTAGTTCATGCACTAGATAACAATTGATCCCAGGTTCCCTGGCAGGTGCTCCAGCTGAAGCAGCAGCACCCACAAAGTCCAGAGAGGCCTTTGCTGCCCTGCACAGCACAGTTCATGGGCTCACATGGGCAGGCCTCGTGGAAAAGCTGCACCCTTGGCACAGACTATTAGCCAGCAACTTAGCAGAGGAATTACTTCTTCTTGGAGGAGTCTGCAAGCAGCAGCTCTGGAGTCACAGGGATGCACTGCAGAAAAAAAGTGGATTGGGCTGACTCTTTTTATTATTCATGATTTTTTTTTATGCTCCATGAGAAACAGTCATGAGCAAAGTGAAAGGGACACATGCAGCTGTGTTTTCTCAGCCTGCTCCTGTGAGGGACATGCATTTTATCTACCTGGTTCCCATGGGTGTCCACAGGATAGGACCTAGAAGCTGGAGTGTCTGTACATTACTGCATTAATTTTAGCATTGTACTCATATGGCTACATGAATTTTTTAGGATCCTGGCACAATCAACCTGTGCACAGCTGGGTACTATTCAGTTTGGCCACGTGCATCAATGTGTGATCTGTTCTTGATAAAACTCTCCTAATCCATATTGAATGAAATAACATTTTTACATGTAAGTTGACTCTAAAAATAAAAAGGGAAAAGTATGATCTTGGCAGTCTTGCCATGAATGAAACGGGCAATCCCAAACTGCCAGTTTTGGTTTAAAGAATTTGTTACTGCATCTGGCAAAACAGGATAATGAAACACCTGCTCTTCTCCTGATGCTACTGAAACCTTTAGCAACATCTGCTAAGGATACTAAAAGCTTTGTAGGTGGTATTTTGTATCTTTTAAAGTCTTGTGTCTCTTTCCACTGCACTCTGGTTTTAAAAACTTTACCTCCATAAGTTTATCAAGGGAACAAAAAGTAGCAGGTACTTGCCAGAGCGAGAAGAAACTTGCAGTGCCTCTGCTGAGATTATCAGCAGGTGCCTGAGCTCACACCCCTGGCTGCAGAGGCTGTACATGCAGATGGCAACAGCTCTGAGCCATCATCAACAAACCATGGATTTGAACAGTGAACAGTGAATAAAGGACCATGTAATAATCCCCTGAACGAGGAAGTGTGCTCAAAACCTCACCTGGGCATGCTGCAAGTGGGAGTCAGCTGTGAGATACCCTGACACAAAAATGGACAACTGCCCCAGAGCTGTACCTCTGAGGAGCTTTGAGCTGCCACCAAAAAGGGTATTCCTGGAGCTTCATTCCTGCCCTTCAAAGCAGCACTGTCTCGGTGTGTTTGGGTAGACTAGGGTTTAATTCTGTGTGAACAGATAAACAAGGCTCTGGGAAGAGACAAATTGGCGGCTCTGACCCAGATTTTATGCTCAGTCATGGCATTATTCCTCTTTAATTTAGACACAATAAATTATTCATCCTTTTATTTAGTTCTACTTAAAATGGGTCAATTCCAAACACAGTGCTATTAGAAAAGAGCACACAAATGATGAAGAGCTGTAAACATATTTGTATTTCTATCCAAAATGGCAATGGCAATAACTAAAAAAGCCTTGAGCAAGAGTCACCAATTTTGTGCTACAAAGATCCAAGCAAGTAATCAAATTTATGGCATAATAAGATGGGTGTGATGAGCCTGAGGTGAGTTTATTAATATGCAAATGAATTTACATACATTATTTGGGGTATTAAATTGTATACATGTAATAGCAATGTACTTGCTATGGTAACCACAGTGGGTGAGAATGCTGCAAGAAGATGAGGAACTCTTGACATTTGTGCCCCCTGCAAAATGGCAGGCACTTCTCTTACCTAGGATGATCTTGGAGTTATCATTGGGGAAGTAGGGAACAGCCTGGAGGTTGGACCAGGTGGCAATGAGAGCCTGAGGAAGAGTCATCAGCTTATTGCTAGACAGATCCAGGTATGTGATATTCCTGACATAACGAGCAGCATCTGGAGGGATGGAGGTGAGTTCATTGTTGTGTAAATCCAGAAGCCTCAGCTGTGGCATGCCAGCCAGGCTTTCCCAGGGGAATGATATTAAGTTGTTCCCAGCCAGCCTCAGCTCCTGCAGACGACGAAGGCCCTTGAAGGTGATCCCACTGAGGCTGGCCAGGGAGTTATAGGGCATCCAGAGGTACTCCAGGTTGTGAAGCAGGTGGAAAGCTTCTCCTGGCACCCTGCGGATGGCTGTCTTTTCTATCCGAAGCTTGGTTGTATCGACAGGGATGTTCACAGGAGGGAGGGTCATCTCTGGGTCATTACACAGCACTGTCCTGGTGAGGTAAGACAAGGATGAGCAAAGATGTGACTTTGTTGTTTTTTTTTTTTAATATTCAACTCCTTATTTTAACGCAAGAGTTTGATCTGCCTTTTTTTTCACAAGATTTCTTGTCATTTCTTTCTCGCTGCTGATCTCTGTATCATCACTGTAAATACATCAACTTGCAGTAATTCATATGTGCCTTCTGACTGCAGAGATCACAGTGTTGTGCCTCTCCTGGAGTAGCATGAGTCCAACTCTGGCCCATTTAGTGTTCCTGTTGGGTTTTGCTATCAGTTTTTTTAGAGTACTTATGATAGACAGCAGTGGCAACATTCATGCACAACAGAGGATTCTAGTGCAAATTAAAACAAAAGGATCCATAAATTGGACTAAAAAAGCCATACAAAAAGAAGCCTTTTTGGCATGTGGGAGGGCAAGAAGTTATATAGATTAAATATAACACAGGAACTCTGGTTTGAGAAATGAGGATGTGAAAGCCAGCTAACAACTCCTTGGAAATACTCTGGAGTAAGCTCTGCTTTACTGTGGAGGTGTGTAAAGGTGGTAGCAGTCACTGCACCACAGGCACGTATAGTCATGAGAGTGAAAGCACAGCAAATTAACTCTTTGGAAAATGCTATACTGAAAGCAAGGCAGATTTATGTGTTTTAATCATTCCTCCCCATTTCTAATCTCTAGAGGTCAAAGCATAAAAAGCCTGTGCTGCATTTTTGCAGCCTTCATACAAAAAAATTGTGATTTGAGATTGTAGAGAGCCATGAGAAATGAAGGGAGACAAAACAAGTCTCTCAGACTGAATTTTAATTTGCCTATCAGCAAGTAGGGGAAGGCAAGTTCTTAACAAAATACCAAGCCACCTGCAAAAGGTAAGAGGTTAGATGGGCGTGTTCCACTCCACTTGCTGAACAAGACCCCACCAGAAACGTAATGTGATCAGTCAAGTAACGTTTTCTATCCCACTGCCTCTATAAACAGAATATAACAAAGCTGTCAAAAGCAGACTGGTTTTGGCTGAAAGCAATTATTCCTCTGCTATCAACAAAAACATATAACATTGCTGAACTGCTCAGGCAGACTTCCCAGATTTAAATGCTATTTGAGCGTACAGTTAAATTGTTAATTTATAATCAAAACACAGTACATTACTCTCACCCAACACTTTTATTGTGGCAGTAAATCCTGCCCACCCTCTGCCTAAAGTTGAGGTTTTGAGTAAGATAAAAATCTATCATATAAGAAAAATCCAGAAATCCACTTTCAATAAAACATTTTTCTTTGTGTAGTCATGTCACCAAATGTTACTAATAGAAAGACCATGGCAGTAAAGCAGAATGCTTCTCATAGTGTCCCTAAATTATGTCAGTGAGCACTAAACATTTAATCTATGGGATAATCTTCTAGTGAGAAATATGAATCATAATGCAGAAGAAAGGTGGCATTATGCTCCTTAAGGGACTAATGGATATTTGCTTCATTATGTATTTTACCAAAATGCACAACAGCTTTTTCCAGTCACTGAGAGGAAATTCCCCTGGGAACTGTGACATTTATGGAGCAATAATTGGCTCTCATGCTGTTGCACTCCCTTTTAGCAATTGCAGGCTACTTGTGTCTCTACCACACTTCTTCTTACTGGGAAAGTTTCTAGTATTAAATCTATAGCACCATAAAAGATAAGAGAGTAGAGCTATTTCATAGGGTTCCAAGATATCTCATTTCAGTAATGAAAAAATATTTCAGTCTAGAAAAAGTTTATTACAAAGGATTTTGCAAATTCTGTATCTCTCACAAAACCTCCTCTGCTGTGAACCACACCTTATGCAAATATGGCCTCTATTTTCTTTCTTCTATATTATTATTATATATTCTATATTATTATTATATGTTATATATTCTATTTTTTTCTATAAGTCAGGTACTTCGTGCTTACCCTTCAGAAGGACTCTTTTATTACAGTCCTCCAGAGAAATGTATGTACAATGGCTTTGCCTTCACATATGGATGTCCTTCTGGACTTGTCTTCTTTTTTAAAAAAGAAGTCTCCAGTCTGAGAATTAACTTTTTGTTTTGTTTTGTTACTGTCTGGTTTTTTAGTTCATTCTTGTCTAAAGTCTATTGCTATGCCTAAAATCTCCAGCTGAAGGGTTTTTTAGGTAAATCATTGGGTTTGGTACCACAACATGAATCAAATCTAGTCACACTTTAACAACAAACCAGCAGAGCAGAATAAAACCTTTTAGAACCAGAATTTTCAGCAGAATGGTAAAATAAAATAAAATATTGTTTAAATTTTATTCCCTTTTGCCATTACCCCAGCAATAATTATGTCACTTCTGTTCTCACAGAGGAGATGGCCAAACGCTTTCTGTGAAATCAGCTTACTGTGTTTTCAGAAGCTAATCCTCTGCAAATATAGCCAGAGCAGGGAGCAAGCGGAAAAATAATGGCCACAAAGAGCAGACACAATATTTTCTCCTGCGAGCATCCTCCCAGAGGAGCAGAAACATCCCCCGAGCCCACCGCGAGAGCGCCCGGCGTACCTGGCCTTGGTCCCCTCGCCGAGGCTGTGGAAGGCGCAGCTGCACTGCGAGGGGCAGGAGCCGCCCGCCCGGGGCAGCCCCGCCAGCGCCCAGCAGCACAGCAGAGTCACCGCCACCCGCATGGCGACCTGGGCATGGAGCACACCTGGCTCTCGGCAGCGTGCGGGGCTTCGCCTATTGTTTTATCCAGCGGCCGGTCACATCTTGTTAACTCCCTTTTGTTTTCAGCCACACTGTGATCTTCCAGCCCTCGCTGAGTCCATCAGATAAAAAAGGATAGGCAGGGATTAAGGATGGGGACTTGAGTTATTTTCATGAAGGTGCTTATTGCTTCCTGGAACCGTACTAAGGGCATTTCTCCCTTCAGCAGCCCCTTCAAAACACCCTCCTCTGGCAGCCTGGGGCCCTCATGCAAGAAAAAAGCAAATATATTTTTGGGGGACCTACATCACAGGCAAGATAACTGTTATCTGACCAGGAATTAGCAATAATTTACTTCCTCACAGAGGTATTAGGAAGATTTAAAACAGTTATTTGTGCTAATGGAATGTAAACCTTCTATCTAAGAACACACACACACATATATATATATATATATAGTGATGCTATTAAAAGGCTTTCTTTTCTTTTAAAGACTCCTACTTTGATAAAGCAATTATTGAACTGTTGGCAACAAGCTTAAAACTGATAAACAGTTAATAACCCAGTAAATATGTACATATTTCAGTTTCTACCAGGGCTAGCATTAGCACACACCTGCAGGACTGACCACTGTGCTCTGACTCGCTGACACAGCCAAGCTCAGATAAGGGGCCCTTTTGGGGAGTGCCACCTGATGAAGGGCTGAGTGGCAGGAATTCAGGAATGCTAAGAAAAGCTCACCTTTGTCTTAAGGTCAGCTGAAGACTCACCTCACTTTTCCAGCATTCCTCCCTGTTGTGGATCTGTTGATACTGCTTTTCCTTTTGAAATACATAATGAGAAGCTACCACTCAGAAGTGCAGCAATAACACACCTATGTACAAACTGCCTGAAGGTTAATGACTACGCTACATCTGTGTTCTTTCTAACAAAGACTGCTCACCAGGATTTCTGGAGTGGAGCTCTTCTCATGCAGAGTCCAGCCTGTGTTCTTCACAATGAAATTATGCTGGTAATTTTTCAATAATTCTGGGTAATGAACTTTCAAAGTTTCAAGGTAATCTAGACATGGTCTAGATATGGGGCTAACTATTAAACAGACATTTTATGATGCCACAGTTTTACATAAGCTTGTTTCACATGAGGTTGTTTCACAAGTTACTCCAATAATTAACTCAGGCTTGCAGAAATCATTAATTGAGAGGATGGCCCAAAGGTTTACTTTTCCCCCTGCTATTTTCACATTTGAAATTTACTGTTGTTCAATTACTCATTATTTATTTCTGAAGAGATGAGAACATAATGCAGTGCTGCTCATTAACTATCCATAGTTGTTCTCTCATTGACTTCCATTGGGTCCCATTTCTAGATTCAACGATTTCTCGGTTCCCTTAATGATCTCCAAGCTAAGAGCAAGCTTATTGGGGTTTTTTTTAGTGTACTCATTGGTCAGCTTGCCTTGCTGCTCAGACTGCCTCAGCTCAATACTCACAACATTGACTGAAACATCTGAAGTTAAATTCTACTTGAAAAGGCAATGCAACATAATTAACCTCTTGCATCTGTTTTTTCTTCAATGCATCTGATAAAGTAGTTTCCCTCCATTGGAGCTCTCAGACAATAAACTCAGACAATACAGAAAGAAGAACTGTATTGTAAGGTTTGCTTTCATGAACCTCAATTTTGCCTCACTAATGAAACATTTAAGTTACCACTAAATGTCAGGAGCAGTAGAAGTAAACTTAATTTGTAAAAATCAACAGCACTCAATAAAGCATGCCTTAGCAGTAGCTAATGCTCTGCACTTTGTCAAGAAGTGCAGAAAGAAAATTGCTGTTTACTTAACATGACAGAGTCACTTCTGAACAAGAAAGAGAAAGACCTGGAGGTAGGCTGAGAGATTAATAAAACCAGATAAATAAAAGAGGTAACATTAATAGATTTCACATCTTGGAGTGCATTCACAAGTGTGTCTCTGGAAGGAGGAAAAGTATTAACCCAGTCAAGTATTAACCCAGTTATGTTTTATCAGCACTTACATGTTGGAGTTTTCCCTCCTTGTTGACTGCATTATCTTATAATCCTTCATCAATACATCAGCACCAAATGATGCAAATGGTGGGTTAACCATCAAGGCACAGATACACTCATGTTAGGTTTGATCTGAATGGTCAGGAGAGTGGGTCTGTCCTGACCCTGCAGAAACTCAACAAGAGGTTCATGAGGAGGTGTGGAAACCAGCTCTGGTAGGATCTGGTCATAAAAGAACTGGAGGAGAAAGAAGTGGAGGAGAAAGGCCTTGGTGCACAGGGAGCAGATATATTCCCCTGGTTCACAGGCTTCATAGATCATAGAGTCACACAATGGTTTGAGTTGGTTTGGAAGGGACCTTAAAGATCACCTGGTTCCAAACTTGCTGTAGGGAACTGCTAGTGGGCAGGGACAGCTTCCACTACAACAGGTTGCTCTAAGCCCCATCCAACCTGGCCTTGAACACTTCCAGGGATGGGGCATCCACACCTTCTGTGGCCATTCTGTTCCAGTGCTTCACTGCTTCATAAACAGTAAAGAATTTCTTCCTAATATATAATCTAAACCTGTCCTCTGCCAATTTAAAGTGATTCTCTCTTGTCACTACATGCCCTTGTGCAAAAAGTCTCTCCAGCTTTCTTGTAGGCTCCCTTTAGGTACTGGAAGGCTGCTCCAAGGCCTCCCCAGAACCTTCTGTTCTCCAGGCTGAACAACACCAATTTTCTAAGCTTGTCTTCATGGGAGACATGCTTCAGTCTCTGATCATCTTCGTGACCCTCCTCTGTTTGATTTGTTCCAGCAGGTCCAGGTCCTTCTTTTGTTGGGAGTCCCTGAACTGGATGCAGTACTCGAGGTGAACTCTTAGAATGGAGCAAGAAGAAGAGAACAGAGAGAATCAGTGAAAGTAAGACAATGAAAAGAGATCCTTAAAACTGTAAGAGTAGATGCCAGTACCTGCACTTCAAGGACTGTGTGAGGCCACACTGAGTGAACTGCAAGAAGATGCTGCCTCTGCTTACATTTATGCTCCCTCCCTAATTCAGGGAGATGGAAGAAAAAAAAAACTGGAAGCAAAATCTGATTGCAGTGTTCAACAGACTATGAATTTGCTTCTATACAAAATTCTGATTTATCCTGAAGCACTGTTTGCAGTACAATAGCTTTCTAGATTTTTGTGGTATTTTTAAGGCTTAGGTGTATTGCCTCGTCCCAACTACTGAACAGTTATTCACTCGTTATGCTATCTAATGTAAAACCAACACTCATTAGATAATTTCCTTGTAAGTGCAGGTGATATTTATTTGAGACTTTAAAATCAATACCACATTTTGCAGTGCAGAGTAAAAACATTTTTTTCATGACAGACAATTCCATTCCAAAATGAAACTAGTGGGAGTTAGGCACTTCACTTACAGTTCTGCACTCCCAATCATAAAAATTGTGCCCCTTGCTGTTTACTTAAGAAGGGAAGTAAACAGTTTCTTGTAAGTAAACACTTTCTTCTCTGCACCAAACTAAAAATATCAGTTGTAGGAAAATATGTACAAAGAAGCAGTGAGAAAGTGTCATTCATCTAAAGTGTGAGAATTTGTTTTGCATTCTCTGAGAAGAACCAGATCTCCTGTTTATATTTTTGGTGTAAATAAATGCAAAGCGAATGGGATCAAAGTCTGCTGTCAGCAAAGTTCAGCACGTGGCAATCTTTCTTATCTTTCCTAGATGGGGTTACAATTCAGTGAAAAAATTTGCTTTGATATTTAATAAAATTAAGTTAAATTTTTGACATCATAGTTTCAGTTTTTTCCCAGAAAAGCCAGAAATGTTTTATCAGAAGATTCTTCTCAAAAACTCTACAGCTAAACCTGAGTAACAAATGCAGAATGCACCACTAAGTCACTCATTTTTAATATGGCAATTGGACAGAATTTATTTTTATTTCTTTTCTCCATATACTTAGAAAAATATGGCATAAAGCAAATCAAACAGCATATATTAGCATAAATGAAAGCCATAAAATACCTTATTATCATGATTTTGTATGAAAGATTTTATTAGCAGGCAACACAGGCCAGACACTAAATCAATTTCATTAGGTAAATGCACCTCCAAGAAGCTTCTGGCAGGGCACAAGTGGAAAATCCTTCGCACTGATGCAAGTCGAGCGCACGTTAATGCATCACGTCATTCTAAATTGGATCTTGCACTTAATGCTGGTGAAGGCAGCTCCTCCAGACCTATAGGACCACAGTCATTAACAGAGTCTGGACATGCTGAAGAAATAAAGCAAACCCACACAGCTTTTGGCATGGCACATTACAGTCTATCCGTGGGAGTTGTTTTGTGTGTGTTTACCATGGTTGTTCCAGCCAAGGCAGAAATGGAGATATGAGGGCAGACCTCTGGCCTCAACAAAATCAGCTAACTTTGGGCTTAGCATCCTCAGCTGCATGACAGAGGGGGTCATGCAGTAGTATTGCTGACTGCAACCACCTTTTCTGATTTGGACCTTAATAGTATTAGTCTAAGCCCAGCAGAGTCACCTCTGCTTAGGAAACACTGGCTCTTTTATTTTGCTTCTTCAGGCATGCAAGAAGAACTTCCAGCATTGTTTATCTGGCTCCTGAATGCAGATGGGGCACAGTGTTTTACACAGCAGCCCTCTGCCCTCTTACCAGTCTGACAATCACCAGCTTTCCTACTCTGACTTACCTGAATACAGCCCCAAGATTTTGCAGGCTGAGTACCTACCTTTGTGGCAGTTCTGGTAAACTTCTTGGAAGCTGCAAGTCTTACAGGGACCAAGAAAATGTTTGGGAAAGCAAAACAAAACAAGACAACCAAAAAAAGTACAAAGAACAAGAAAAGGAAAGCTTTTACCTTGAGTATTTTATTTTTTTAATGTTATTCTTCTCTGCCCATTCCAGCCAGTAACAGTAAACAAAAGCCTAGCTTAGATTAGGTAATTAACACATTTGGGTTTTATATGAGAAAAAATTTAGATGTGATTCATCCCTCTAAAAGTAAAAACAGATCTTACACTGAAGTTGAGGAAAGCTATCCAGAATTCAGGCTGGATAGTTTCACAAACATTCACAAATGTTTGTGAGGGAAATATCAGCAGGAAGTTTGGGGAAATCCTGACACACAGACACTGGTAGAAGACTGTTGAGACAAACAAGATATACAATACTACAATGATAGGAAAAACGATGTGCTTATGTCATATGTGGTCTAGAAGTTCATCTATATACATGGGTCAGCAGCATAGACTGATGAGAAATGGTTCAGGGAGAATCACGTTGCTTCTTTGCAAGAGCAGTAATAAAACAGGAGAGCTGGTGTGCAAATCCTCCCTTAATACAACTAAAGCCCCTCTTGAAAGCAGAGGTTTTTTTGATAACTGGGTATTGGTCTTTGAACTGTAATCCCTGGAGAAGTTAGTCTTCTGCAGTGGGAAGGTCTCAGTGCCAAGGGGGAAATACACAACCAGTGTTAGGTACATGCTGCATTCTGTAGGACTGCCTTCTCCTTCAAAGTCCTGAAATATGTCACTATTCAGCAGAGAGAGATAGCATATGTCATTGTACTGTGAATATGTATATGACTCTACAACTAGTAGGCTAACTGAAAGAAAAACACATTTATAGGTGTCTAAAATGCATTTTGAGGGATGAGTAACAGACCAGGGCAACAATTATACATATTTGTTAATGATAGGTACATCCAGCAAAGGCTGAGTCGTCTAGGATGCAGTAAATGTTCTAGTAACTTTATTACATTTCTAGCATGGGTGGATATACATATATTTATGAATTACATATTCAATTTATGGTGAATTAAGCTACCTGTCTCTGGAGAGGTAACTCAAACAGTAGAGGCAATGCTTCCCAGCTCTACAGGAAGTTCTGACTCTCTAAAGACTGAGGTGCAGCAGCAGGCAGGAAAGCCAGTCCCAGCACTGCCTGGCCCCAGGCATTGCATCCTCATGAAGCCAATCACAGGTCTAAGGTGTGGTATTTGGGGAGCAGGTGATGGATCTGTGTCCTTTTTTGAAGAGACTTTCACACAGCAGTGCTCTGGGTCTGACTCTGAAGTTGCCCCTCCTGGCTTTCTTACTTCCCACCGAGTTTACAGCTCCTCCATTTCTGCTCAGCATGGCCAAGGAGCTTTCCCCAGATATTATCCCTAACCTTGATGCTCTCTCTGTACTTGCAAGTGAGCCCTATCCTCTACCTCCCTCTGCACAGACAGCACTTCCCACCCCTGGCCCCCATCCTGCCCTGGGTCCCTCACCCCCTCCCCACCACGCCTGGGGCTGCCGCTCGCTGCCCAAAGCACAGCCACTGCTCCTGCCTGCCCCAGAGCCCTGGGCATTTCCCAGTGCTGCCCAGGCCTTCACCACTACCTCTGCCCCCAACAGCTCTGAGACAACTGCAGACAGTCAGATTGGGCAGGGTGCACACTGCCAGACTGCTGAGGAGAAGGTTATTATGTGGCTGCAGGCATTTCCAAAGGGCTGATGCCTGTCCACACACTGCTGTGATGACATTTTCCCTGCATCATCCCTCCTATGGCCAACACCAGGTCCCTATTTACTATCTGGGTCATGTTCCCTATCGCTCCTACCAAACTGAAACAAATTTACACAACTGCAACTAGAAGGTCTCCAGACAATACGCTTTCTGTTTCCCTTCTTTGGCAAGAAGCCTTTCTCATGAGGACCAAGATTATCACTCATTTCAGTGATACCAAACTGCAGTTCTGGGTGACTGCATTCTCAGGCCGCTTCTGCTGAAATGCTGCCGTTTTTCATTTAAAGGCATATTTCAACATAAAAAGTCAAATTTGGCTAAACCTGAATCAGAAGAAAGGATTAGGAAGGCAGAGGAATAATAACACATCAATTTAGCAAAGTTCTTGCTCTGAATATAAAATACTGTGTCAGTAATGTGCATTGATTGCTTAAAGAAAATTCAGAGTGCATGAGCACTCTGTTATCTTTTCACTGCACCTTTTTTGTTTGCTTGTACCAATGAATATTTTACAAAGATTAATATTCTCCCACCAAATCTATACAGTTCTATGAAATCCATAGGGACATCTGGCAAGAACCTATCATAAAATTTTTCTTTGTATTCCTTGCAAACAGATTAGTAACCAATGAAATATTCTTAAGTGAGAGGGTAAAAGGAAATGGATCTGCTACTGATGCAGAAAGGAGATCAGTGGAATTCAAAATATGAAGTTCTAGGATAATATCAGGTTGAGCAAAAGACCTTTCCCCCTCAATTTGGAAAGAGCAAGTAGCTATTGAAGGAGTGCATAAAATAGAAAGGGATCACTGAAAACTTCATCACTAAGGAGTTAATGAGTGTCTTTGGCAAACCTGTTATCATTTGCATGTTCTCCCTCACTTCACAGGAATACACAATGTGAGGTTACATCTTACATAAAAAGGACAGAAAGGAAATGAATGCAGCTTTGTTCTACCAACTGGAAAAAAGGAACTATCGTTAGAAGATTCTATCAAAGTCAATAATTTATTCCTTATTTGCACCTCCTCCTTGCTTGAAGAAAACCATTTACAACCTGAACTTATAACTGAAGTTAGCAGCCATATTGGACCATATAACATTTCATACTACCTCAACATACCCTTAGAAAGTCAGCTTAACACAGCATCAGCAAAGTGTTAAGAGACTGGTGCATGAAGTTTCTGTTGACATGAATTTCACTTGAGTCAGATGCTAAACTGCCACTGGAAAGTCTGCCTATGACTGACTTGTGTAATTAAACTCTGCACTGATAAATTAAATAAGATTTAGACATGGAAATTGTTAAGATACTTAAAGAAAAACAGTCAACAAGTTAATAATAATAATTTTAATAAAGATCTGTTAAATCCAAGGGGACTGGGGTAGTAGCCTACTTTCATGGAAGAAACAGTGATGGAATGAGCAAAATTTGCCCCACAGACTTCAACACACTCCACCAAAACTACCAGCAGTGTAACACATCTGGGAGATTTGCTTGGGAGCAAAGGTGAAGTACAGTGGCAGGCAACCAAAAGTACCTGACAGCCCTCAGGAGGGCAGGTCAAATATCTGTGTCCTTTATCCCCAGTCTAGAAGAGCTGTGCAGCTTTATGTTGACAAGCAATACAATGAGCCATCCATTTTCAGCACTATCACGCTAGGAAGATTTACAGCACATTTACAAGATCTAGCACTAATTTTTTGCTAGAACATACAATGGATCATTATTAAAACACAGGTTTATATCATTCATTTGCCATGCTAGGAGGCAGGACTGTCACCTTCTTTGTCATCAAGACATGTAGGTGAGTGAAAGGCAAATATAACAATGGATTTATGTGGTGCAATGTAATTTTACTCTGCTTAAACCAAACATCTGTATAGCCTAACAAATATCATGCCCTCCTGAATTCTACTTCACAATCTAAGAGCATATCCATCAAGGCAATTACCTACATCAAAAAGAGCTGTAAATTGAATACCAGAGATCAAAAAATGCAGCAAGATGGTTTCACAACAGCCTTGAAGCTCTAATCAGTTCTCCTGGGTATCACAGCCTTTAAGCACAGATTTCAGGAAAACTGCAAAAAATCCACCACTATCTTCAACCAACATCCCTGACTGTAAATGCACCCCTGAAATGTGAACTTCACCATGTAGTCAGGAGAACTGAGCAAGCTCTGGTGGCATCTGTGGTGAATTCACTCTGCCTGACACCTCAATCAACGGGGAGCCAGGTCAGCACAGTGTGGGGCCTGAGCTGGGGGAAGCTCATATTCCCCGTGCTCATATCCCTTTTTGCTCCCATTTTGCAGTAGGATTATCAGGATGAAGAAAGTTACGTATCAAAGAAGCAACGATCATGCTAGTGGCACCTTGCTAAGGCAATCAGCTGGAGGTTGGACAAGCTGCACACTGCACACACTCCAGAGCCACTGTACACCCAGACTCCAGTCCCCAAACATCTCCAAAAGGACAGTAAGGTGACCCCTGTGAATGCTCACCACTGAGCAGCTCATGTGCTTGTATGTTTAGGGGCCCAAATCAGTAATTTACATTTGCCTTTAATCAAGCTGTGCCAGTGTGCATATTAATTTAAGCCTCAGGTACAAAAAGGAAATATGTTAATATACAGAACAGTCATTTCCAGAAAAATACACTGGCCAGTTTCTAAAAAAATGGGTGAGGGGAAGATCTACAAGCTGCAGAAATTATTGGTTCATACTTTTTCCTCTAATTATCAACTCAGTGAGTGCCCCTTTGTTTTTCAGGTCACTCCCCAATTACATGTTTCCTTTGTTCCACAACATTTAATTCTTTTCCAGTGTTGCAAAATTAACTGGACAGGTTTCTTAATCTTGTGTCTACAAAGAACTTGTTGTAATTGCCATGAATGCTTTCATTTTGCTGGTGTCTGAAATACGATTTGCAGGGGAAGGGGGAGTGCGGGTTGATGCTAGTCCCATCATTAATAACATTCCTGCAGGGATTGTAGTGGTGGGAGTAAAAATCCCAAAGCTTTTATATAATAACAGCATGTGTTTGCACGTGAGCTGCTCCTTTAAGAAGCCTTGGGCTACTGGAAGAGAGAGATCCAGCAAAAAGGCAGCCCCACAGCTATAACAGAGGGCAGAGGTTAAATCTTTTGGCATATTTACCATAAAAATGGTCACTGCACACCCTCTCCCTGAAGGCTTCACTGAAATAGAAGTGTTTGCCATTGGCACTGCCCTGCTGGTAGAAGGTAAGTCCGGTGTGGGACCTCAGCTGCTTGGTGAATTCACTCTGCCTGACACCTGGTAAGAGGGGGGAAGGAAAATTGAAGTGAACAGCTGCATTTGTGGTATGCTGACCCTGGTTACTGTGGCTACATCACCAGTACTTCTGGTGAGGAAATCAGGGTGAGCTGCAAGCTCTTTGCTGTGAAGATCTGTGCTCTATGCATAGCTGTGGCAGTGAAGTACTTGCTACTCAGCTCTCTTCTCAGGAATTTGGGATGTAATTATTTTGTTGTTGACTTTTAAAGGCAATTTTTTCTTCCTCTGGGGAAAGAAGTTGAAATGACTGATAATGTCTCAATAAAATTGGACTGCTTGTTTTGTGGGTTGTGATGGCTGTCTTACAATCTAACATGATAGCTCCAAAAAAACCTGTAAACTGTTAGCATACATCCAGACTGCATTGGTAGCACTGCAATTAATGGCTGCTGGGTAAAAGTAACAAACCATATCAATTTAATTTAGCCAATGTGATCTTTTCTTAAGGCATACTGTGGATTTATATCTACCTGGCAGCTAGCAAAGGCTCCTAGCTAGGATTATGTTGGTATCAGTCCCAGGGCCTGGGATCCCATTCCTGCATAGTGCTGCTCAGAGGGGGATGTGGGAATCGTGGGCCCAAGAGCAGAGGAGGAGAAGCTGCAGGCACCATCAGAGTGGGATAAATGCTCACCCCATGAACATGGAGCATGGGCACTCACCTTTGCCTTGCACCTGAGCTCATCTCTGGCTACAAAGGAAAGCTGGAAATGCTGTCAGACCCTCTTCCCTGGAAGAGAGAGGAAAAAGATTCTACTTCATGCCCAGGGCAGGCTGCTGCCTAATCAGAGCCCAGGGCTAAGCCTGCTGACAGTCCCTGAGCCATGGAATCATTTCAATCAGCCTGGCAGGATCTGCACCCCGATCCTGAGGGGTGGGAAGCTGCAGGGGGTCAGGGACAGGGCTGGAGGCTGGCAGAGCCTGAGAGCCAGGTCCTGCTGGGGACCTGCTTGTGGCACCACAGCCCTGCCAGCCCTGACCTGTGCTAGGGCTGCAGCCTGCTGGGGACCTGCAGCTGTGGAAGTTCCAGCAAAGAACCTTTGGTAACCTTCAGTTAAAACTAGGTGTAGTCTAAACACAATGGTTTACTAAACACAAGTAGTCTAAACACAATAGTTTACTAAACACAAGTATTTTCCATAGGGTTTTAGGCAGAATGTGCCCAGTAGATTAGCAGTAAAACTTTATTATTGTCACTTGGCTTAGAAGACCAAGCTAAATAATCGAGGATAATTCACTTTCTGAAACACTCTAAGACAAAGGCAATGAAGACCTCTCTTTTTTTTAATGGGAGCTTCTAAGTGTAGTTTGCAAAAAAAGGTTGTGGTGAAGAGTTGCATTCACTTTATTAAGTGAATGCATTTGCTGACCTAAAAATGAAAATTCAACGCTTTTTTTTTTTTTTTTTAAATTTAGTAAGTTCTCTATTTGTACACTCATGCTGCTCTTCAAGAAAGCAGACTCTGGTAAAGCCTGAGGCTTCCAAAAACAGGGAAAAGATAGAAAATAATCTGATATAGTAATAACTCTTCAGCTCTACTCTAAATATGCTCAGAACACATCTCTCCTAAAGGCTTCTCTGCATTTGAGAGAGTTGACAGCAGTTTTACCCTGTGGATGGGAGGTAATCTGGCAGGGAGGAAATAAAAACAGCAGATCTCAAATGGCTCCAAATATTTCTCCTGGAAATATTTTGTTATATGTTGTGCAATGATAGACACACATCAGCTGTTACTATGGTTATGCCATCAGCCATTAATGCAATTAAGGTAGAAGCAGGATTTCTGACTAGAAAAAATTCATCCATCTTATGTAACTGCAGAATTAAGACAATAAGCATAAGTAACTACACTACTTTACAGAATTAGAGGATATGGATTTTTTTCTGTGCTACATAATTTCTTTTTCCAAGAAGAACACAAAGACATAGTGCCTCTCATCTAACTGAGACTTAGAGAGTGGATGTTGAGTCAGAGCCTCATCAGAGCTAAAATCATTCAGGTCGCCTTGAAAAGGGCATTAAAGGACAAAGCTTGAGTTTAAACCAGTGAAGGATGGGCTTCAGAGTGGCACAGCTCTGTGCTGGGTGAATAGCTCGGGTTGCTTGGATCCCTCTCTGAGGACCAACATAAACTTATTTTTTTAAATCTGTCAGTGACTGCTTTTCATAATTAGATTATTCCTTTCCATGTACAGTCTATTGACGAGGGGCAGTAATAAGATTGAGCAGGTGTAATTCAAGCACTGTGTAGGCTACCCTGAGACAGAAGCCCAAAGGGAGGCAGGCTGACTGAAACATGGCTGAGGGATTTCTGTGCTTAAACCAAAAAGAATGTTATAATGGATATTAAATACAAATCATTTCTCTGTCAAAGTCAGGCCTGGATATGTGTGACACCAGCAGTGCTGGCTGTCAGCTCTCCTGAAATTGCCTCCTCTGCATCTCACTTGCTCTGAGGCCTGAACCATGTGTTCCTGCATGGAGCCTGACAATCCAGTTTCCCTTATTATAACAAAAAGGCAGAATTACAAATAAGATCAAACTGCTTCTGCTCCACATGACTGATGAAGTCTGCAGCACTGGCTTGAGCTGTTGCCTATGACTTCTCTTCTGAAAGCCTTTGTAACTTGCATGCAGACTGACCACTACAAATATATTCCCTGGGCATAAGATTCCACTGTAATTATTCTTCTCTCATCTAAGAAAACAGCAGTATCATTGTAGATATTTTCCAGTTCCAGTTGAATCACACAAAACAATTCTGTCTTTCAGCCCTGCTTGGTTTCTGTCTGAATGGCTTGACAATTATTTCTTTCCGAAAAATCAAAGAGCTCCGAACGCCCAGCAATCTGCTGGTTCTCAGCATTGCCCTGGCCGACTGCGGGATTTGCATCAACGCCTTCATCGCTGCCTTTTCCAGCTTCCTCAGGTGTGGCACAAAGGTTTTACTAAAGCATGCTCGGAAGAACCACATGAAAATTAACAGCTTAAGTTCTAAGAGGTCTAACTAATTGAATGGCTCTCTTTCTACCATAAGTCATAGCCAACCTTCTCATTCCCTCAGTCTGAAACAGAAAACAAAACCCTACATGGTTCTACCAGGCAAATAGAAAATCAGATTTTATTGCATGTAATCACTGACAGATAATATGACTGGCTAGAGAAGACATTTAGCCAGACAGCTTTACCAGTGGTTATAGAAGCTACTTGAATATCAAAATATCACTTCACTAAACCTCTAGATTGGCCCTAAATTTGTCTGCAGGTCTTTATCTGTTGGTTGTGTTCCACTGACTTGCACACATTGAAAAATTGGCTCCTCACAAAGGAGGCAAATCTTGAAGATCTAGATAATTAGATGAAATGTAAATTTCGTATTTAAAACCCCCAACTTTTCAATACACAGATGCAGGGTTATATTTTCTTCTCAGTATTAAGAGTACAAATAGCTGTTGTACTGTAAGAGACTTCACAGCAAGAAAAATGCTGGCAAATGCCTAAAAGCAAGCACAGTAACATTTTTGCAGTGTTTCTCAGATAGGACGAGCACAGGCTGTCATTTTACCCTCTCTGTTAATGCAATTTCCAAACATGTCTTCACCTTTCTCTATCATTTTCTTAACATATTCTTTGTTTGCTGACAGATACTGGCCCTATGGTTCTGATGGCTGTCAAATCCATGGATTCCATGGCTTCCTGACAGCACTGGCCAGCATCAGCTCCAGTGCTGCCGTCGCCTGGGACCGATACCATCACTACTGCACAAGTAAGGGCTACAGTTTACCTCACAACCTTACCCACATCCTGCAAAAGGCAGCTGGCTCAGGTTTCTGAGAATCAAAGCAAGCACCTACTTATTATTTGTGTATCTTACAGGTTTGTTTTTGTTACACACTAGATAGAGCAAATAGAAACAGTTTCTCCAAAGGACCTCTTCCCATAGAGGGGGGAATTATCAACCACCTTCAGGAGATATTTCCTTGTCCAGATCACATCCCATTTGTGACCCCCTTGCCAAAATAAAATCTAATTCCTCATATTGAAGAAAAATCTATTCATCTTGGGCTTTCATCCAACACCCTGCTGTGTAGCAAACAGATCATCATGTCCATACAGAGTTTACTAATGACAGATAAATTTGGTGTAAGCAGAGAGCTGCCTCTGCAGAGATGGTGGCTGGAACAGAGCCCATGCAGAGGCAGGACTGGGCAGACAGAGCTCAGCAGCCCCTTTGTGCAACACACAGGCATTTTGGGGTGCAAGAGACCTATTTTACCCACAGAGCCTTTCAGCCTCCATGTGATTCCAGCAGCAAATGGCAAAACACGCCCAAAGCACACAGGTAATATGGTCAGTCTGAGGATCCTGTTGAGGAAAGGCTGCCAACTTTTTTTGTTCTGCAATTTTTGCAGGAATTCAGCTCAGGCAAAGAAATTTATTTTTTCATGTCGATACAAAGGCCCCAGATAATGCAGGCTGTGAGCTAAATCCATACTAACACCCCTTGGACACTGAAATGCATTTGGAGCTGGAAGAAGAGCATCTGTATTTTACAAGAGAGAGCCTGAAAATAAGCATGTCTGGGAAAGACATTTTCCTCTCTGCCACATTGACTTTAATGCTTTTGTGTTATGCACTCCTCCAGTCAAGAACATACACTACATTAAGAGCACAGGCAGAAGGACCCTAAGGGCACAAGCTTCTTTACTTTGCTCAAATTGTTACTTACTGATGGCCAAACATGGCTCCTATAGCGAACATTTTGAACAACAAAACAAAACGAAAAACCCAGAAGGTGCTCATGCCCTGTGGTTATTCCCTGGTAAAACCAGCCCCTTCTAGTTCAATTCTTCACATGCTGATTGCAAGGAAGATTAAGTCATATTTCACAGATGTGCTACACCAAGCCCACAGGCTATACTGTGTTCTCAATCCATACATTAAACTCCTGTTGACACTGGTGTGAGTTGCATGCCTGTACAGAAAGTACAAAATACCTTTACCTGAAATACAAGGCTATCAGCCTTTTATCTTCATTCCCCAGGATGTGGTACTCCTTCCAGGCTCAATTACATCCCAGGCTCAATTACAAAAACCCCCAGTTTTTTTGTTATGTCCTAGCAGTTTCCCAGTAAAACCTTCATTGGGACATTCCTCAGCTTGGCACTTGATTATTTACTATCTGTATTTCTGGGAAGAAAGAGCTGATGAGAATGTAAGAGATTACTATGATGATAGGATAACTTGGAACTTTACAACCCTTCTGGATGCTAATATCACAAATTTGTTCATCAACATTCTGAAAATTGACCAGGTTTTTGGATGTGGAAGTCGGCACAGCCCCAGGTGACAAAGCACTACCTTTAAAGAGTATTGATAACTAGACAAGTCACTGGACACAAATCAGGTTGATATTGCTTGGCATATGGAAGAAAGTAGAATTATCACCCCATGTGACAGAGAAGGTCAGGATATTTTACTCTTCCCTCTCTTGTTTTTTTAATCCCAGGCAACCACACTGGGCAACTCTCTTTTCATCCCCTTAGTGTGGCTCTGGGGTCTGTGAGATGCTACTTTCATAGCAAAGAGAAGAGAACTAGAGAAATAACCTAAAATGATGCAGTAAGAGGAGAGATAGCAGGGGAGTCTGAAGGGTATCCATGTCAATCTCTAGCAAGATGGGAGAAAAAAAGATTTTAAAATTTGATCATTAGGAGGAAAAGAAGAAAACAGAAGTAGTTATATGTTAGTGCCTGACAGTGAAGAAGAGAAGGGCAGATTCTGAGGAAGCTGTCTCTCAGCAACCAAGTATTGAGGACAGAAGATGACACTTTAGATCAAGGTAGATATTGTCAGTTCCTCTCTGGCCATTCTTGCCATTGGAAGTTTGTGAAGAGGGAAAGGATTCTGGTCAGTTCATAAACACAGCATAAAGTTATAGACTTAAAAGGAAAGAAAAAAAATAAAATAGATTTTAAACTTGCATTTAAGAATTAGGGGGAAACAGAAAATCTGAAGTGATTTATATCAGTGCTTCTCTCAATATTTTAAAAGAGAAGACAAACAAAACCAGCAGGGATTTCACAGCAGCATTCAATTTCTAAAAGTAGAATTACAGCGACTTCTTTCTAATCCTTAACAACCAAGGTAACCTGGGTTGTTATATCAGTATTCAAAGATTACCAAACTACCATTTGCTAAAATTGCAGCTGTCAGCTCTGTCAAATTAGGAGGAAGTCCTAAACTTCTGTCACATTGACTGCATTCCCTTCATCTAGTTTTGCACCTGTATCAGTTTTCCCTGACAAAATGTCAATGTTTATACAGATCTTGTGTTTTTCACTGAAGCAGGAGGTAATCACCAAGACAGTCTGAGATCACGGTGAACCACAGCAAAATAAAATAAACAATAGAGTAAAAAAAAACCTTAAATAGGTTATTGTAAAGAGATTTTTATAATGATATGCACAAAAGAAGCTATTATACATTACAGCTGTCTTATTTCTACAAAAAATGGATACTTGTGAGCACCAGTGACTAATGCTTTTTGCACTGCAGATGAAGTAGGTGCTAACACCTATTTTATTTATGACTGATATATATTTTTTCTTGTCAGATTTTTAGATATTTCTATCTTTGAAAAACTTCGCTAATTTTAAATTATGCATACCATGAAGCTTGGTACCATGAAGCTTGGTACAAGCATATACTGTCCTGGAATATATTATAACTTAATATTATACAGCTATTATAACTTAACCATTTGCCAGAATGAGGAAAAGAGACTATTTTCCCCTCCATCATAGAAAATCCTGTTGACCTTTTATTTGAGATACTCATTTTGAACAGCAGACTGAAATCTAGCTGAAAGAGAGCCACAGTGTCAGAGATGTATTTTTCAGTCTGTGAAAATCAGCTATATGTTTGAATAAGTCTTAAATCTTAAAAAAAAATACATTAAAAAAATTCATAAATGTTTCCACAAACTAAACCCCGAGATATAGTTATAATTATATCACTAAAAACTGGCTTTCATGATCAAAAGGACCAAGGTTCCATGCTCTATCTAGCACTTGCTAGAAGTTCATCTTTTGGCATCACAATTTTAGTAATCCTTGAATGATGGGGGAGCAGTCTTTCTGTTCCAAAGCAATTAGAGAAATCATTTCAAATTCCCTGTATTAATATTTCACTGTGTGGAAAAGAGAGGCTTCCCTTTTGCTTTTCAAAGAGAGAAAACCAGAGCACAAGAGTGATTAGACTTAATAGGACCAAACTGCCAGCACTGGGCCCTAATTAGTGCTTATATCTGCAAGCATATGCTGAACCCCAAACACATGCATTTATTTGAATTAGGACCTACATGGCTATTACATTAACTTTTATCAGGCCAAGAAAAGGCATTTAAGGTAAAGCAATGGCCTGCTGTGCACAAAAACAACTGAACTGCTCTCAACTTGTGTTCTTGCTCTCTGTCTTCTCAGGGAAGGACATTTCTGCCACATGAGGACAGCATGATTCTTTCACTGTTCTTGTACTGGAAGTACAAGAAAGTTTTTTCTGAGTAAAACTAAAACAATCTCAAGCTTGTTTAATTTTACATTCATGCATTTTTAGCTACTTCTGATGTGTGTGTAAATATTTTCTGAAGGGTCAACCAGCAGCTGATTTCACCAGGTCTAACAATAAATGCACCTCATCTTCAGTCCTTCACCTCTCAGGGAAAGATCAGAATTGGCCTGAATCTTCCTGCCTGCTGTCATGATGCTGCTAAGGGCAGACAAAAAGATTGCTTCCCAGCCTCAGTGAAAATTACATCATTAATTGTCCCTAATGGGAGATTGGATTAGAAAGGAGTGCTGGGGAAAGTCACTGTTCTCCTTGCTGGTGCTGCTGGCATCACAGGCTGCTCAATATGGGCATGACGACAGACACCGGCCTCAATAACAAAATTATCCAGACCTTTTTCATGCAAGCAGTGAGGCTAGCACAATATCTTGCAGCAGCAAGGAAGCCTGCCTGCCTTCTCCATGAAGAAATACTTCTTGTGTCTTCTCAAGTTTCCAATCTTTCATTACATTCCTATGGTATTTGATGGAACCGGATGAGATAGGCACAAGGGAACACTTGATTATAAAACTAGAAAAAAAATTACTAATTCTGAGCTTCACATTTCCTGTTATAGGCTAAGTGATGATCTCAAGGGCAAAATTATTTGTCCAGTAGTATTTTTAGAACAAGCTCTGTTCTCAGGTTGTATATGTATATTCACACAGATATATTGATGACCAGTAATTTTAGACCAGGGTATATGAGATATGCACACATGCTGTGCACTCCTGGCCTGGCAGGCAGGAAGAAGGCAGGGAATGGGGAGTGTGTGCAGAGTCTGACCTGACCCATACTCTGCAATGGACTCTGTTTCTTCAAACACTGTTTATTGCATTACCCTCTTCATTCTACTTGCTGCCTCATCTGTGTCTTTAAACACATTCCCAAAACACAAGAATATAACGTTTGTAACAGCAGCTGTATCTCCAGTGTGGTACAAATGTGCAGCAATGCAGCATTTGTCTAAGTAAGACACACAAAAAGGGAAGTACAGTTTGCTGTTTCCTAAAAGCTTCCTTCGTATTTTATGAAAGGAAGACTGATTCCTCCAGACTCAGGTCCGCTTCAGGATAGAAAGCAGGAACAACTGCTTGTTTCTGCCTGAGGCCCAAGGGCCTGACAGCTGTTTCCAGTGGTTTTGTTCAGGGCATGGAGACCCCCTTTCCTCTTCCCACAGGGAGCAGGCTGCAGTGGAGCACAGCTGCCTCCATGATGGTGTTTGCATGGCTGTTTGCTGCCTTCTGGTCCGTGATGCCCTTACTGGGGTGGGGAGAATACGACTACGAACCCCTCCGAACCTGCTGCACCCTGGACTACAGCAAAGGGGACAGGTGAGGGCCAGGGCCGGCTCCCACAGGAGCAGGGTGGGGGCTGCCATCCCCTAGGATGGCCTTGGTGGCACACAACCCCCCCCAGCTCTGCCCACCACTGTTCCTGGGGCAGATGTCCCTCCCCAGCAGCTGGGACAAGGCAGGCATCCCCCAGGGCTGCCTGGACTCACATGGTGGCACATGGGACAGCCAAAGCCAGCTTCCCCTGTGGGAGAGGCTGGTGCTCAGCTTTCTGCCACTCCCTCACCCATCTATACCCTGCATCTTTTCTGGGTTTAGGGCTTTCAGAATGCTTTTGGCTTTATGCAGGCCAGCACAGATGTCTGAGTAGTGGTGTTTGGGTTATAGAATACAAACACCTGCTGTGATTTTCTACAAGACTATCTATCCCACACACAATAGCACAGCATAGCTTCACTGGCCTTCAGCAAATGCTGCACCTGAAGCACATTGACAAAAGTGGTTTTAGCAATTTTAAAATTACAATTTGGTAAATTCTTACAGCAAGTTTACATACATGCACTGGAGTTGAATTAACGCCCTCTTTTTTTCTTCCCTCCTCACCTCTCCCAGAAACTATGTCACATTCCTTTTTGCTCTGTCCACTTTCAATTTCATGATCCCAGGCTTCATCATGCTGACGGCCTATCAGTCCATACACCAAAAGTTCAGGAAAACTGGGCAGTATAAGGTAAGAAAGCTCCCTGGATCCCTGCAATCACCGTGACAAAACAGGGCTGCATTCAGTAGAGATGAAGTCTTTGAAAAAAAAAAAAACTATTTATTTCACAAAGACTTTGACTCAGCTCAGCTTTGACACTGCTACTTGAGTAGGAGGATAGTGCAACACAGGGTGGGGCCATTCAGAAAGTTCATGGAAACACCGTCCTTGGAAATGTCAGCATTTAACCAGATGGCCACATTTGCCCCAACCTAGTGCTGTAAACAGCTCCCCATCAACGAGGGAGTCCCACCAGTGATCCTGAAGATTTCCCTCCATCAACACTGGCCCAACTCTCCTCAAAAATCAAACACCGAGCATACAGAATATTTGCCAATAGCATCGCAATGTTTATCCAGGGAAATTTATCTCAGGAAGGATTGTTATTTCCTGCTTTGTTACAGGCCTTTGGCTTATGGCTGAGGAAGGCAGACAGAACTACAGCTCTGCAAGGAAACACACAGGCACCCCATGGGGGGAGAAGGGCCTTCCCATGCACATTGTGCTAACATTTGACTGAGGAAATTCAGAAATCTTCATGAGCTGGAAACAAAGGAATTGTTGTGGTGTGGCAGGTTTATGGGACTCTAATGTGGTGATTATATGAGTTGTTTGTTGAGGCAAAGGCTGTACAGTCTGGGGTACTGTGCATGGCTGGTGGGCACAGCCCAACCCCTGCACTCAGTAAAGACAGATCTCAAGAGAAACGTTATACTGACAGAGACAGTCAGACAGACTTGTTTGTTGCTAACTGGAATAAATACTTGTGCCCTCTATATATTTCTCAAACAATTCTCAGTCTTCATTATTATGTCTATTACTTGTTTTCCAGTGAGTTTGTATGCACTAGCATGTAATTTCTTTCCCACAATACTCTGTAGCTGTGCAGACAAGTTACAATGCAGAAAATTTAAGGATTAAACTATCACTTCCTTAGTCATTAATATTTATAAGATACTTGGGAACAGCTGGCTACAAACACATGGACAGGCCCTAGAATAAAGGACAGAGAAATCCTCCTACCACAGCACAGCTACTGCATCCATCTGTTGCACCAGCATAGCAGTGGCTTCACACAGTTTATCTGCAAGACCATCTAGGAAGTCAGCAAAATATCATTCCTTTTAATCTGCTTTTAAATTTTCACATTGCTCTCTCCCCTCAGCAGCAGTTACTGGCCATGGCTTCTACATTTAGCACACACAGATTTATCTGATCTACCATAAGGTGTTTTGCCACCTCTGCCACTCCCCACCCACGCCCAGGATCAGGGCTCTGGTGCTGCTGCACTGCTCTGTCCCAAATCCTGTTGGCTGCTCCTCTCCTGCTACTGAACACAAACCACGGTCCCACAGGAGCTCTGCCATCCATTTGTGTGTGATTGTGAAACACAAAGAAACCCTTTGCTCTTGTTTTTCAGTTTAACACTGGTTTACCATTGAAGACACTGGTCATTTGCTGGGGTCCCTACTGCCTCCTGTGCTCCTACGCAGCAGTGGAGAATGTGATGTTCATTCCACCAAAATACCGCATGGTACGTCCGGGCCACCCCAGAACCCAACAGTGATGTTCTCCTCCCTCTCCTCTCTCTGCCTCTATGGAACAATGCCAATTTACTCCCTACTGGGTTTACTTGTAAAAACCTATATAAGAAGTAGGCCTTTTCCTCAAAGCATTCTGTTCATCTACCATTTTGTAGTGAAAATGGGTAAGCTCAGTGACATAATAGGCATTGCATTACTGCTTTGATCAAGCAAAAATTTAGGAAGTCAGGGGTATTTTTCTTCAGCAGTTAGGGGTGTGTGACCTATACTGAATCTGTACTGTTCTGTGCCATGTAGGAGCTCTTTTTTCCTTCCCAGAGTGAGGTACCAGCTCAGAATTTTCAGTTTTAAAGAGACTGGTTGTCTCATTCATATTTCTAATGCTTCTCTCTCCTCAAGGAAGCTGTAATTGATCATTCCTAAGGTTCTGCTGCCTCCTTTTCCCTCTTTCTTCTACAAGTCTTGACTCCAAAGCCACTGCTGGGACTCAGTAATATCACATCAAACCTTTCAACTTTCATTCCATGCCCCAAAATCAGCTCAGTTTCAGGTCACCATATACATTACATTAATACATGTTAATATATTCAGTATCCCACATTAAATGGGTTAGCACCACCAGCCTGTTCATCCATCCAAAGGTGTCCATGGCAGACCTTTCACTCCTCCTAAGTGTTTGCATTCACTCTCAACTGAATTATTCCTGTTTCAGGAATTCTTTCAGAATTCTTCAGAATTTCTTTCTCATAGAAATTGTAATTTCCTGAGTAGGACCTCCCACCCACCAAATTGCTTTTACTTCTCCCCTAACTGGGTGTAGCAAGCTAATTCCATTTTGAGACAGACTTTTTTTTGATAAAGGGAAACTAAACATAGGCTGAAATCAGCCCATTGGCTTCTTGGTGTGTTTTCCTACTAATAAATATTGTGTCTCATAACAGATTCCTGCCCTTATTGCCAAGGCTGTACCAACGGTGGATGCCTTTGTATATGCCCTGGGAAATGAGAACTACAGAGGAGGAATATGGCAGTTCCTCACAGGACAGAAGATTGAGAAAGCAGAGGTTGATAACAAAACTAAATAACCCATTATGGCATTAAAAAATTACTGCAGGTACATCACTGAAAGCAAAATTCAAGAGAAAACTGAGTGCATTCTCTGATATGTATGTGCAAAGGTGGTTCCACATTGGAAAGGCTGTGCATTGGCTACAAACAAAGAAGTATGGAAAGAAAGCCCTTCAGATAACTGTCCAAACCATCATGAGCTGCTTGTCAAACAAGCTGCCTTAAACTTGTGTCGATTGTCATCAGTGTCATTTTATATGTCACTGCGAATAAACTATGTTCTGGAAAGCATTTTTTTTCTCCTGATAAAAGCTAACATAAAAGCAAATTAACTGAAGCAGGATATTCATTTACCCAGTGAGGCCTCATCAGACCAATCTGTGCAGGTTGTCCATATGGTAATGTCTGGATTACTAGAAGATTAAACCAGTATCCACTATTGACCACATGTCTGTATAAATAGCTTGTTCATCTGAACAACTCATTTTCAGTGCACCCAAAACAGGAGTTTCCAAATTTCCATCATGAATCTGACATCCTAGTTCCATAAAAACATTTTAGTGACCATGTTTCCCCAGTAAGGAATATTAGCTTGGCTCCTATTCAAATTAGTTACTGCGTGACATTCAGCTTTGTCACACACTAAACTGCATCAGATTTTGCAGCTGCTGCTTAGCAGGACAATCAAAAGCTTATAGTCCATCATAAAAAAACATTCATCTTTTTGTTGAATGTTGAGCAAAAACTAAAGGGAGGTATGAGTCAGATTCTGTTCAAAAATGTCATAAGAAAAATTAACTTCACATCTTCCATTAAATTCCTCTGTTGTACATAAGAGAGCAATCTCTAAATCAGTGGTGATTAAAGTCTGAGCAATTAACAAGTCACTTTCATAATTATCAGAATTCACATGTATTTTAAACTCTCAGACATATCCATTTTAAACACTTGTATCTGCTCCTGTTGCTCATATTGCCTATGGGATGAAAAACTGTCAGTTGATATTGCCTGTTGTTACAAGATGTGTCTCAGAATTGCCCATTTGTAAAAAAATACGTGCAGACACAGATTAGGAGAGATTGTGTACAAAAAAAAGCAAACATAATTGATACTTACAGGGATCATAGGGTTCATTTCCAAGCACTGACAGTGAAAAGGTTTTTGGAACTAACCTATGAATAAGCTGATCCATCCTTTTGATGCCTTCCAACACATTAAAAGGGAAACCATATGAGATACAAAAGGGTAGATGGTACAATCCTGCAAGCTAAACAATCAGTGGGTAGAAGGGACATTCCTCTCATGTCTAGAGATAGGGAATAGATGCCATTTTGTCAGCAGTTAACCAGCAGGATCCCATTCAGAGATCTGCTTTGGGACATCATGAGGTTCAATCTGGTCACAAACTACCTGACAGAGCACTGAATAATGCCATGACAAAATTATGCAGAATAATGACATCTAATGCTGACAGCTAAGACATCTTAGGTACACAAAATATAAAGTGAGCAGATGACAAAATGTTTGCAGTGATAAGTGCAAAATAATGTGTCTGAGCACAAAATTACCTCTAAGTATGTATCTACAGTGACAGGCTCTGAATGTGCAATTATCTCTTTCTCAGGAAAGAGGCCTGGGTAGGTCTTGCAATCACCAGCTCCACTGTCAGTAGGGTCAGAATGACAAATCACAGCAGAATGCTAAAAACACTAAAAAAAGAGTAGGTAACAAAACGGGGCACAGTCCCACCATTTGAAAACCATTTATTCAGACTTAGTGAACAGGGTGCATAGTTTGGGTCATTCCAACTCAGAGAGGATAAACTAGAAAAGAGATGAACAAACACAGGGAGAAGCTTGAACACAGTAGGGAGGAAATGAAGGAGAATGTTGGCTCAGAAGAGGTGGCTGGTGGGGAGAACAGAGACAGCTTTATTGAACCAGGGATACAGGGAATGAAAGATGGAATGATTGTTTGCTGCTCCCAGTAGCAGAAGAATGAAGGGACATACAGTAAAATTAGTCTGCGACGTGCATTTTCTGAAGTTCATGGTTTGAGGAGTGTTCTTCATGTGTGCCTACTGAAACACGTTATGGCTTACATAAAAATACTGTAATAATCTCATAAATAACAGCTAAAGACATTTGGTTAGGGACTGAGTCCCTTTGGCTTAAAGGGAACATACATCAGGAACTCATCTCAGACTTAGGCTCTTAGTCCATTTGCAGATTGATTTTTGACTTGCTCTTACTACAAACTTTCTAATGTGAGAGTAGAAGGCAGCAGAGCTGTTTCTTCATTCTGTTGGACAGCTGCAAATCTAAATGTGCCTCTGCTTAGGTTTGTGTGTTCTTTTTCATATTGATTACTGAGAAGTAGTGATGGGTAAAGCTGAATATTGCCTATGGGATCATGACTTAGAGAGCATAACATTGTAAATGGTATTCAAGCCTTGAGATAAATGGGGCCTCTGTCCCAAGCAGCAACCAAAGCTGTCCTCTAGAGCCCCACTGAAGAAATGCAAGGTAACAAAGTCACTGAAACCTTTCAGACAGTGCAAAACTTACAGAAGGACTGTGAAGAACACAGATGTGTCCATATGGCCCAGCACAGTGCTATAAGCCTGGGACAAAGCAGAGGTTGCAGAGTGCATTACAGTGAAATGAGAACAGCCTGTCCCACCCAAGGGAGACCTCACTTCAGCTGGTTTCCTGTGCACTGTGTTTCTCCCATTGGGTCAGAAATCCCACCTGGTTTCACTCTGCACCTCTAAACCTAAAGATGTACAAAAAACCCAAGTAATTTCTCCTGTCATTTATCTCCCTCCTAAATATCTTCAACAAATGTTTCTCAGCCAGTCAGGCCCATAGCTGTCTCAGCCTGAGGGCTTCTTCATACAAGTTACAAAAGCTCCTGACTGAGTAAAGAGAGGTAAACAAAGCATTTGAACTGTTCAAATTCTAGTTTATAGCCTTGGCTGCTGACTTCCTGCCAAAGAGGGGAGGAATTGAGCTTGCTCATGGATCATTTATTGGATTATGGATACTTTCTCTCTGCCAAAAAAAAAAAAAAAATTGAAACAAAAAAAGACATGAAAATAAACATGAGAGTTTCCAGGGACTGGTCACCAAGATCTAGCAGCACCTGATAACTGGTCACCCTTCTGGCTATGACTAGTTCTCACCACTGCTTTATCCATATTAAGAAGGGCTGATGACCACTAACAATGGCCTAAACACGTGTGCTGTGCTTCATGAAAATGTCTGAAAGCAAACTGCAGTGCATCAAGAAGCCAAACACATACTTCCAGTTAATTTCACAGTTTATCCTCAGCACAGTGAGCCGTCACCACAATGTGCTGGCCCAGTGCCCCATGGCACTGCTGGTTGTCCAGGTCTTGCCAATGGATATCTGTTACCATCCTGATAACACCTGTCACAACAAAGTGTTATCTTGAGTAGTTTAGGCTGAGGCATACAAAATCCCATCATGTTTTTGCACTCTGAAGAGTCACAGATGGTTAGAAACAGGATTTACATTACCCTAACCAAAGTCCAGGCCAGGGTGTTATACAGGGGATACAAGACACTCCTATACACGTAGTATTCCACCTATTCTCTAAAGCAAACTGCCTAAGAACAAAAAAATGGAGACAGCTTAAGCCAGTACAGCCAATATGAACATCAGTGATTAATACATGTCCTGTCACTAAAGATGAGAGTGACTACAGCAACAGTGTGCCCACTGTTAAAAATAAATAACACCTCCGGTTATGTCACATTAGGCACTGCAACCCTTTACTGGGGAGATTTTGACCACCACCAAAACAGAAGCAGAAGATGGGCCTCTCCTTAGGCTTCAATTACTTGATTGAGTATCCAATCACTCTTAAAGCCCAGTGATCTGCACCATTATATCCAATATCACTTAAACACCCTCCCATCCCTCGTACAGGCAAACAAATTCTGCTCCTTTGTGTCAGAGTGAGCATTTTGACATGCTGATGAAAAACAGACTTTCAAAGAAAAAACAGAAGGCATTTTTTCCTCCTTATCTCTAGATAAAAAGTGTCATTTCTTCAGGTTTTCTTTCAGCGGACATAAATGCCTCACACCTTAAACAGCATTTCACGCAGTTCTATTTTCAAGGTTATTAAATGCCCACAACTCCAAATGAAGTTACTGTGTCCTCAATAATGCTGCAAATCCAGATCTGGCTGACTCAGCTTTCCTGCACTGCCCACACTTACAAGCACCCTACAGTTCAATAAAAGGGAGTCAGGCTTTTCTGCAGTGCACATTCCTCATCTGCCTCACACACACTGTGATGTGTTTTCCCCAGCACCTGCAGTGCAGCTGATGGGAGCATTACACAAAAATTCAGCAATAGGGTCAGAGGAGGAATCTGCACTGTTCCCATGTTCTATCATCATGCCTCTTTGAACTGCATTATTGTGAAACAGGGCAGTGAGCTGGTTTTGTCATCACAGAGAAAAAAAGGACTGCCAAAATCTTAAACATGGGCCCAAGTGCTCGTGATTGGTTTGGTTCAATGAGGTGGGATATAAAGACATAAAGACAAAAAGTGAAATATAAGATCCTTACAGCACGATGAATGGCAAGTGTTAGTCACAAGTACTCATCCTTCCTGTTATGTCTCACTTAAACTTCTATTCATGTTTCACCTGCAATGATGAAAAAGTAGAGGCTCACACCTCAGCCCATGATAGTGAGAGTTTGCATGTTGGAGGAGTTAAACTGCAAAAATATTTGGTACTATCTGCCTTTTTATACATATTCACATTCGAGATTGTTCATCAGATGATTACAGTCAATGGTCTGTAGGAGCTACCCTGGCCAGGCTAACTCAGTAAATACTCAGAAAGCTTTTTGTTATGAAAACAGGCATTCCACTCTGCAGAGAAAAAGGGAGTGTGGGCCTGGTGCATTAATATTATATAAAATAATAAGAATTTTCAAATGGTGAACACACATGCCTACACATCTATATTAAGTGTTGTTTGGAAGTTTACTAATGTAAAGTAATCTTTTGTGTATATCATTAAAAGACAAAAGGATCCAATAACAGCAGCAGGAAGCACAAAAATGATTCTCAATGAGATGCAAGTCTGAATGATTATTAACACAATTGAAATTGTACATGCAAGATTTAAGAATTATTTTTTTAACACTTCAAGACCCTTGGATTTCTGCAGACTGTAATTGCTTCCAATGTTCGCCATGTATGAAATTTTCCAAAGCAGGTTTTGAGGTTTTGCTCAGAACAGACCATCAGGGGAGCTGGTGCTGTGTAAAGGGGCTGTGCTGGGCTACAGGCTCTCCTTGTTTCAGAAGAAGCAAGAGACAAGCACAAGGCTCACTGGTTAGGAGTAACACCCCTGAGCAGTGCCAGAGAGATGAGGCAAAGGGAGCTGCAGAGAGCTGACACCTCCCTTGAGACTCTGACCCACAGAAATGGTCAAGACAAAATTTTGCACCTAAATGCCAATTTATTGTATTTCAGATGCAAATTCAATCACCTGTTTTAAATTAATCTAATTTTAATTATCCCAGGTCTCAAATTAATGTAAACTAATTAAACATTGTTTAGAAATATTTCAGAAGAAAATACCTAGTTCAGTAGGTCTCTAATGGTAGAAAATGTACTCTCTTTACCAACATTTTTTTCTTGTTATTTAGAAAAATAGTTGTGTAGCTATAAAGCAAAGTCTAATACTTTTTACAGTGCTGTCAAAAATCAAGTTTGAAAAATAATTCTTTCTAATTATTGTAGTATATCTATAGTAAAAGATGACTCTAGGAAGACAAACATTTGTGTCCTACAAACATAGATCTTATTTTTAAATGGTGACAACAATAATTCACTTACATATAGTCCAGGTTGGTTCTGAATAACCTGGTCTAGTTGAAGGTGTCATTGTTTAAGGCAGAGGGCCTGGAACTAGGTGATATTTAAGATCCTTTCCAAACCAAATCAAGCCATTCTATGATTCTGTAATAAAAACGAGCAAAGAATATTAAGTAAGTGGAAACAGAAAGCAAACTTGCAAGATATCACATCCTAGATATCACATCCTTGGTATCAGCATGGGATACATCAGCTCCTGGAGGATGGTCCCCAAGCCTGAGTTTGGTACATAAGCTCTCCCAAAAGTAGCATCCACGCAGAAATTAAGGAAAAGCACCTTAGACTATAAATCTGAAAAGAGGGGTGATTTTTTTTTTCATGTCCTTTGTCAGCACATTGAGCTACTTCACTGCAGCCTGTTTTCAGCAAGGATGAAAAACCTGGGACTAAGCAACTCAGCATCATTGAATTATTTAAGCCAGGAAAGATCTTCCTAGAATCACATTCTTGTACTACTAATTAGGAATAATTATTTTTAATTAATGGTTGGACCTGGTTTTGCCAACTGAATGAGAACAAGTAATCTGGAATTTATTTGACTTGACTAGAGGTGAAGAAATTTAGATCATGGGGTTTTTTTCAGGATAAAAGGCAAAGACTTGTGTTCCTAGTGAAAACTTGAATTTCTCCATGATACTTGTAAGGATAAGTAAAATGCAGCCAATTACACCTTTTATGGAACTACCACATAACATGTTCTATGAACTGAGTACTAGGCAACTGGCAGCTCTTAAAATACAGTTCACTGGTAGATACCACTGAATGGGGACATTTTAAAAGCAGAGACTTTTTCTTGATTGACTTTTTGGTTTTGCTTCTTTATGCTATAGTCCCATCTTAAGGGTGACATAAAACTGTGTGGAGCAGTAACTAAGAGATAGATGGGTAAATGAGCCATCAGAGTTAATAGCTGTAACCTGCAAAAATGTATTTTGGTAAGATCAAGTGTTTGAGATCCAAGAATGTCAGTTGCTTATATCTACATGATAAAAGACTTTGCTTTGAAAAACAGAGCTCAGAAAAGGATTTAGGGGTCATTATAGATAATCGCCTCAATGTAAGCTGTCTGGGCAATGCTGTTGCAAAAAGGACTAATGAGATTCTTGAATATGGGTGGGGGAGAATAATATGAAGCAGAAATAATGAAGGATTTCAGCATCATTTGGCAGCACTGCCAAGACCCTTACTAGGTTACTGAATGCTGTCCTAGTGTCTGCATTTTAAGAGGATTTGAAGACACTGGACAGAGTTCAAGTGAGTGTCACAAATGACTTCTCTGGCTTTAAAAAAAAGCCCATGCCTTCTGACGTGATGGGTAAGAAGCTCTGCATATTCAGCTCACTGAAAGAAAGGGTAGACATACCTTCATCACACTGCCTAGGTAATTGCTCTTGGCGAAGAAACACGTGAGGAGCTTTCCAATCTGGCTGACAAAGACCCAATGAATAAAAGTTGAAGTCAGAAAAATTCAACCTTGAAATAGGGGACATTTCCCAGCAACAAAGTAATCAAAGACAGAAACAGCTTATCAGCGGAACTAGTAAAACCACCATCACTTGCAACCTTTTACACAAAGACAGATACACTTTTGGCCTAGGTTCAGACTAGATGATTATGGTTGTACTTCCTGGCTTGGTAAACTGTGACCCCTTAGTTCCCCTATGCACAGCTTTATTTCCTCAGCCCTTGGTGAAACAGGACTGCCTATACTATAATCACTGTGCTTGCAATGCTTCCATTATGGCTCAAGTGATGCTGCAGGGGCTATGACTGGCAAGGATGAAGGGTGAGCATTGTGGGGCCATGTTGGCCCCACGGTCAGGGAGAAGGGGTAACCTTATGTCCTGCTCTGACATAAACAGTCAGGTAAGGTTTTGATAGCAGGTGTTTGAGAGATCACAATCCATTCCTAAGGATGCAAACCAAGTGTAAAATCTTCTTGGGTAGCAGTGGAGAGTGATCCACCCCTTGAGAAGCTACAAATGCTTTCCTCTACATTAAGGCCAAAACTACTTTGAAACATTCCCCTGCTTACTCCAAACTCATCCACAGAGCACTTGGAAAGTGGAGCACATCACAGATTGAACTCAATCTATATAGCAGCCATATCAATGAATACAACACAGGAAGCAGCAATGAGTTTCAACCTGAAGCATCAGTGAAAAAAACATGGTTCTTGACTCAGTGAAACCCTACTCAGCAGCTGAAATTAGAAGCATTAATCCCATGGCATTGTTCATAATTAAAGACTCCATCTACGTCCAAACAGCTGTGTAACTACTGCTGGCTGAACCTCAGTGCTTTGAAATAGGATTAGGAGGAAATTAAAAGAGAAGAAAGCATTGCAAGCACCAGTAAGACAAGCAATATCTTAGTGTATTTTATTGCATGGACCAAATTATAAAATTTGTGTTCTTTTGCAGTTACTCTTTCTCAGAATCCATTACCAGCAAAAATCAGAGTATTACAAACAAAACTAAGGAATTCACGACTAGAGGCATGTCAGAATCCTATCACTGAACAGTCCTTGCTTACGTTGAGCATTTATTAACTTCTTTTTGCTATAATATTTCAGAGGCCTGAGCTTGCCACTTGTTCTGGTTTTGGCTGGGTTAGAATTAATTTTCTTCATAGCAGCTGGTATACAGGAAGGTTTTGGATTCAGTGTTTATAATACAAGGATGTTTTCCTTATGGCTGATCAGCATTTACAGAGCCAAGGCCTTTTCTGTCCCTCACTTCACCAGTGAGGAGGCTGGGAGTGCACAAGGAGTTGGGAGAGGACACAGCCAGGACAGCTGGCCCCAGATGACCTAAGGGATATTCCAGACCGTATTACATCATGCTCAGTATATAAAGCTGGGAGAAGAAGGAAGAGGGGGACATTCAGAGCAATGGCATTTTTCTTCCCAAGTAACTGTTACATGTGAGGAAGCTCAGCTCTTAGGGAGGGATGAACACCTGCCTGCCCATGGGATGTGCTAAATTAATTCCTTGTTTTGCTCTGCTTATGGATACGGGTTTTGTTTTACCTGTTAAACTGTCTTTACCTCCACCCACAAATTTTCTCACTTCTACACTTCCAATTCCTCCCCATCCCACTGCAGGGGGAGTGAGTGGGCAGCTGTGTGGGGCTTAGCTGCCGGCTGGGGGTTAAACCAGGACACCACTGCAATCTACTCCATTGATTTACCACCACAAGAGAGCACAATGCCTCAGACAAAGATTTATAAATAATGATCCAAAGAGATTGTGTTCTCTCCTTGGATGTCTCTAAATGGTGCCTGTTGTTTTTCTGGCTGAAAACTATTTGTAGATATGGACAAATGACAGGATAGCAACAAGAAAGTGTCATCCTGTGAGAAAGGTGCCATATGGTACACAAATCCCATTAAGAGGGTTTAATTGTTATTTAAAAGCCTACAGACAAGCAGGAATAAAAAGGAGCCCAGTTCAGACATTCTCTGGATGCCGATTTTGTTTCAGTTGCACTCAGAATGCAAGACCCGTCCCTCCTCCTGCTGGTGGCCATTAAATATGACTGGAAGAACACGGAATAACCCCAGTAAGCCAGTGCTGTGCATTGTATCTTACCAAGTCAGCAGGCTCCTGCACTGCCTCGGTGCTAGCAGCCAGTCCTTTCTCAGTTGCTCTGACAATTTAACTCGGAGAAGCTGGTTCACACCTGTAACACGATGGGAATTCCGAGGTTTAAAATTTTTTGTGTCTCTTTTCAGAAGTAACCCACCCTCCTGCCAGAGCCATAAGGCCATGGTAACAAACAACATTATTTGTCACTAGTCTGTTTCTTCTTTCGTCTTTTTTTTTCCTCTCCAGGTGATGGAGAAGAAAATAACTGGGAGGTCTTTTCAGGTGAGGTGGCTGTACTGTGACCAAGGGGCAGGACTGGAGCTGCAGAGCTACCATCTGCATGGTTCCTCACATCCCAGGCTGGGCTTTCTTGTCACTGTCATGCAGGAAGGAATACAGATGAGGAGCTGGCTAACTGCTGCCTCCAGCAATCAAAAATTATGGCACAGAGCTGGCTTGCCAAGCTTCAGGCAGTGGAAAAAACTGACCTCTGAAAATGTGTCCTGGCTGTCCCATCAAGGGTAAAACTGAAGTGTCTAGTTTGATTTTATTAAATTGGTGTATGGAAATAGTACATAATTTAGCATCATAGGCTTTGGTTAAAGATATGATTGCAAGGTTTTAAGCAGGTCAGGGGCCCAATTAGAAAAAATTAAGTGCACAAAATTTAATCCCTCTGTACCTTTTTGCTTCAATGTGACTCTTGTTAACTCCCTAAAATTAGATTTTTAATCTCAGATTGGCATCCCATTCTCTGCCACTCAAGTAACACAAGCAGTGAGAAGATTATGGCCACTTATGTAGTATCTATTTTCCTATAATCCTTTTAGCACCATAAATGCTAAATATAGCATCCAGTTTAAATTAGCTTTAACCTCAAGTTGACTCCAGTTAACCATGCAGGAACAGTCAGGGAAAAAAAAGCCAAAACCAGAAAAAAACAAAACCAAACCACACCCCAAAGAAGGCTAGAAAAAGGTAGAAATATTCCCCCACTTTAAAAAGAAATAATGTAGTGAGCTGTTCAGTGCATATTAACAGATGACTGCAATAGTGAATTATCAACAGTTTTTTGAAAATGTGGGACTTACAAGCCCTTAGTCTGCCACACATGAGTAGATTGGTCACAGTACTCACCCTTACAAACAGCCATCTCAAAAAGTACAACAAGAAATTGGGGCTGCTCCTGCAGCTCCTTATTCCTGGCTGTACTGACAAATCATTGACACTGAACATAGAGGCATTTCTGTGAATCAAACTCCCAATAGTTTTTCCAGGACACCCCTTTGTAGGCATTGAGACCTTCACAAGGAAAATGGGTACATCCCCTACTTAGGAGAGGACCACCATGGTAAAACAGTAGTGAGAAGAGCTAAAACAGGCTCAAAACCTAGAACAGGAATGACCTCAGTAAAAGAACTGCAGAGAACCCTGCCTTTTGCCTAGCAATTGCTTCAGGAAGAAATAAGTCCTCAGCACCAAAGCAGGGGTTTCAGGGGGTCTCCCATGCTCAGAGAGGGATAGCCCTGAGGGGCCCCAGGGAGTGGGTGCCAGCTCCAGCTTTACAGCTGCCAGGGCCAGATCACTCCATGCATTTACGTGGGACATGGATAGGTTTCATACTTACTCAGTAGCCTGTGTGCTCAGTTTCTGCTTCTGCAGCAACACACATCCTAACCAGCTCTTTTTCCAGCTGTTTTAGCCAGTTTGCCTAAGTATAGCAGGACAGTGAAGCCACCACCAACACCAAAGAAGGCTTCAGGCATCTGCCCTGACAGAGTAACAGCAGATCACTACAGAAGGCTGCAAGCATCTGCCCTTTATTGTCCCTCAGTAAAACCTTTTAAACCCTTGATCTCACATGCATTCCACCTGTGTGCCCTCTCCACCCTTCTGTGGTTGGTCAGTGCCCCTCAGCACTCCCTGGCTCATCACCTTCAGTACCAGTCACTGTCTGACACAGCTGTACCCATCAGGGATGGGGCTCAGCCACAGCCCCACCCCAATTACCACCAGCTGTGTGCCTACAACACCTAAGGAGTATAACAGCCAATAAATCCCAATAACCAAATCATCCTGAAATACACAACCATACACCATTGAAGTTACAGGTTCATCTCAAAACTTAATACTAGATTTAATAAGGCTGCAAGTTTCTCCACTTCTTACTTTTGCCCTTTTCAAACACCACATGGAGACAAGGGAAGCCCACTCTCAGCAAGCCTGGAATTTTTTCATACTCCAGAGACAGAATGACTGCCAAACCCTACTCTGGCACGGGAAACATCATAGAGTTGCAAATTAAAATATATCTGATTGTGTCTGCTTGTCCATTTTGCTTCAGCTTGTTAGGAACAATCAAACAGATGCCTAATGCTGAGCAGTAAAATGAGGACCCAGGAACTCTTCCCACAGTTTTCCTCCTTCACTTGGAGGACTGCCACATACACAGATTGCGACATTCTCAATGTTCATTATTGAGACACACTCATCTGTTAAACACAGATTAGAAGGAGAGGATAGGCAGAGCTGGTCAAAGGAGAAATAATGAATTAGGAAATGTTCACGTGTACTGTCACAACCACTATCAAAACATGTGGTGAGCTTCTGTTTAAAAGCTATGAAATCTCAGCAAAATAAACAAACACATTGATGAAATGGAATTGGGGTTCTACATCAAAAGCAGAATCAAACTGGCTGTAGGCAGGAACTCCAGAGCCCACAGTACCTTCATGCTGCTCCCCCAATGGAAAGAAATGGAAATTTTCTGGAAAGATTGTATAGTAGAGGAGTAAACAAAACATTTTCAACTACAGCTGGCTACAAAACCAAGGAACAATAAGACAGCAACCAGAATAGGTCATATCTAGAGGAAATGTAAATTTCAGGTATTTATTTTGAGCCTCCTGAGGTTAGACTGAGCACTTCATGGACCACAGCAGGAGTATCACTGCCTGAGGGGCACCCGGTCTCACTGAGACATGAGGGGAGCAACAGGGCCATAGGAAGGGGGGGTACAAAGGTGAAAGACAAGAACACAGTGGTAGAATCACATATTTAGAGGGGAAATTTATTCAGGTTTGCTATAGTGCATTTGCAAACCTATTCAACTATTGACTTCAACAATCTCTTTCCCTCTAGACCCAACTCCCTACGGAAGGTGATGGGCAAAGATTCCAAGTAGGTTACACAAGAAGTTACCTGGCTTTCATAAACTTGGCCCTTTGGAATAAAATCTTTCTGATTACTTTCATTCTGCAGAATTTTCAAAACTTGTTCACTGGTACTTTTTAAGTGATTAGCAAGTTGAGCAAAGATCTAAGCTATCATTTCCTTCTGAAATCCATGTTAGTTAAATCTTCTTAGGCTCTGCAATGGTACTATGGCACACAGTTACAGTATGAAATAACAAGTCACTTCAGATGAAGGAGGCTATAAAGGTTTTGCTCTCCTCTTTTGTCTTAAGAACAAAACCCATGACCTCATCATAACATAAGAAAGCCCAGTCTTAGAAATGGGAAGAAAGAGATTAATGTTATTATGCTAGTGGGGGCATGGCCTGTAATAGTGAAGAGTCAGCATATCTTCTTTTCATATCTTCTCTTTATTCAGTCCTGTGTTACCATCATCAGAGTACACTGAAATGGCAAACTTCCACCAAAGGGGCAAAATAAGTGGCCCTATGCCAAGTCACCCCATTCTATGGCCACAGCCAGAAAAGATTCACAGCTGGTGCAAGCCTGAGGTTGCCTAATGACATTTCCCATCACTGCAGCAGCCTCAGTGGACACCTGCCAAGGGTGTTAGCAAGTCCTTTCCCACAGCCTACCAGGACAGGGATATCACACTTGGTGAAAGGATTTGGGACTAGGGTCTATAAGGCACAGCAGAGACACATATCTATCTCAACAACTGCAGGGCATCCAATGCCCATGCTGCTGTTTGAGACCATCATTGTTTCTTTAGTGCAACTGTCCAGGCAGCATTGGCCAAGTACGCCAAGAGAAAAGCCCTTTTCTCCTACCATGGCATCCATGGAAGGGAAAGGCAGTGGCAGTTTGTATTGTTGTTAGTTTTCCAGGCTGTCTCTCACTCCAGAAGCACATGCCTGTAGGGATGGGAGCCAAAGATGGGGAATTGTACCCACTCAGCTGTTCCCAACACATGAGTACCTCCATTTGCTAGCAGGCACCATCCTCCCAGTCCTGGGAATATATTAAACCTCTTAGGGACCTCTCTACCCAGGTCTCTGTCATTACTTCCAAGTAATGACAAAATAATTTCTCTAATAAACTGCTTCTAGTAAGAGTAAAGTGTTGGAAAGAGAGAACAGTCCCTGCATCTCTTGCTGAGGGGACCTGGTGTCCTGAGTACACACCAGTCCATTTAATACAGTGACCTGTCTCCATTTACTGAATTGATTTGGCATATAAATGTTTACACTGCTGAGTGTATTTAAACTAATGGCTGCTAAAGCAGCTTATGTGACATTTTAATCTAGCTTTTCCATAGAGTCATTTGTGGAATGACTCTTTGAAAGGGAAACGGACAAGAAATAGGGGCAAAACTTATGCTGACAGACACTGAAAATGGGATGATGTGGCCACAGCAGTTACACAGGCAGATTTGTGGCTCATTCATTACCATCAGATTGTTTCCCACAGCTGAGCTTTTCTACAGGCCAGCTGACCAGAGGCACAGCCCACTCCCTGTGAGCAGACCTCAGGCAAGCCTGGACAGCCTGCACTTTACAAAATTAATTTCATCCTCTGAAGCAGAAAATACAGATTCCTCTTTCTCCCCAAGGAAAGGGGCTGGTGGGGAATGTGACCAGCTAAGAGAGGCCCAGCTGGGTAGCTTATTCCCCCTGTGCTCTCAAGGGTTTTGATTTAATGATCTCAAAGACCTTTTCCAACCTAGTTGATTTTGTGATTCACACAGTTTTTAAAGGATTCTGTGTGAATTACAGTGGACCTCAAAAGTTGGCATAGATAATTCTGTGTGACTATCATTAAGCACTGAGGCAAAAGGACCATTAATGACTGAAAGATGGTTTCAAGGGCCTGCTGCAATGTATAGAGACTGGCTCTGATCACAGATTACCTGATTTATTGAGCAGGTGTATTATTCTGTGTCACTTTATGGTGGAAGTCTCTTTGCTCCTTTAGAGAACATAATGTTGATCTCTTACAAAACACTAATATCTGTTATCAAATATATCTGTATCATACTATTTTCCTTTTCAAAGTCTTCCAAACATTTTCATAGTAATTAAGCATGTCACATCAAATCTGTGCAAAATCATACTGACCTCCCAATATGTCAGATAACTCATGTTGTTTCAACATACGATGGAAAAAGTGAATCAAGGGACAGCAAACAGTCTTTGCAAGACTAATAATTAGATTTACTTCTCCTAATTCCTTGCACATGATCTTCTGATTTGCAGCCTGCAAATGAGACTTACCAACCAGACTTCAGGCTTATTTACCCACCACACTGCAGCCCTGCAGACAACACAGGACCAAGTCTAGGTATTCTGTATAACCCATAACTTCTTCACAGGCTCTCTTGTAGGCATTGCCACTGCTGTTTTAAATATAACCAATAAATTGACATAACGTTCATTTTAAAAATGAGCATTGTATAAGCCTGCTATTCTGACACTGATATATCCTTATCAACACTTGGTACAAACACTGCTTCAAAATTAGGAATAACAAAACCAAAAAACTCCTTCAAGAGGACTGGTGCCTGTCCCAACAAACATTTCCACCTGCAGGTGCCCCCACAGAGCCAATAGCTGGAGCTGCTCTCACAATCACAGATCCCTGGTAACTGTCCCTTGTGATCCAAGGTATAGATACAGGAAAATGAGATGGGAAAGGACACATAACACAATTATTGTTCCCATCTTTAGTTTCCTGAAGGAAACCCTATTCCATCAGCGTGACTCCAAAGGTGAAGAGTCAGTTCCCATCACCTGTCACAGCAAGGAAAGAAGAAGTCATCTTTGGGTAATCTTATCCTGGGGATAATCATGTTAGCTCTGCCTGACAGCTGCTGCAGATCTGAGAATCAGGAGGAGCAGATGCAGCATGATGTGGCCAGCCCAGGTTTTTCTGAAATCCACCTTGACTCCTGGGTGGTTGAAGCCATGCTCTGAGCAGGGCTTTCCACTTTTCTGCGTATTCCACCTCCCCACAGCAATGGCAGCACCTGACTTTTGCTGCAGCATACAAAACTTCGGAAGGAAATTATATGATCTCCTTAAACTGCAAGACCCACCTGGCAGTGGATTTCTGAGTGATTATCACATACCTCAGCTTGTCCCCGGACTTCAATCACCTAAAAAGTGTGATAATCCCCAAAACACACGCTCTAGTGTGGCTTATCAGTGGCATAAATGACAGCGATGCATAAACAGTAAGTTGTGCTTTCCACGTGTGCTTGTATCTGGCATGAATCCCAGGAGGCAACTCCTGCCCTCTGCCGGGTCAAGTGTGGAAATCGCCTCTCCTTTCACCACTGCCAGCTCAAAGGCACGCCACAAGGTCATCTCCAAACACAGCTCATCGAGTATTTGCTGACTAGATACTTGGATTCACAGCTGGGAAATGGAAGGTCACTCAGCATTGTGCCTCCTCGCACAAAATAATATTATTCAGAAAAAAGCTGCTGAACGTAGATTGTCAGTCCCAGACTGACAGCACGAAGTGGCAGAAAGCCGAGCAATGGGAAGGGAAAGCCACAGGACCCTGTCATAATTATATCTTCAGTTTCAGAAATTGCTTTGATGTTCTCTCAACAGGGGATAGTTTCCATTTCCTTCAGTCTTTGCTGAAGTAGAAACACGGGCTGCTTCTGTTGGATTTTTAATTAGAAGTGGACTAAATTTCCTGCAGAAACCAGGGTGTCCTCCCTCAGCACCCATTCAGACTGTACAAAAAGGAAGGTTGGATAAGTAAGACCAGAACCAAAGGGGTGCCTGAAAATGCAGAAAATATTCCTTGGAAGAAGGCAAAGACACAGAGGTGCATTCAGGTTGTAGTTACAAAATAGTGCAAAGCTCTAAAAGCCTGGCTGGCTCCTGCACTCAGCACCTTGTCTAAGGAGCCTGGCCATGGCTCAGCCTGTGATTTATTTTAGGCTTCCAGGATAGAGCTGACTGTGACAAGTCGGAGGAGCGTTCATTATCTGGTCTCCTCAGGCCGATGGCCACTGCCAGCACACACCTCACTGCAGCTTAATCGGCTCTAAGCAGCCCAGACAGCAGCTGCCATTTGCTTTGTGCTCTTGCATAAATGCTGAGGATTTTATTCTGAAATCTGAATTTGACAAACTGGAAACAAATAAAGATAGCTGATGGTGATACCCAGGGATCTGAGCAGACTACCCTTCTCTGCCAGGAAGAAATTTGTTTCTTGTATTTTTAAGATTTATGTTTTTGTTTGCTGTTCACCAAAAAAATCATTTGAACAGTATTAATCTACTACATTGTAACCCATCTTCACTGACGTAATCTTAATGCATTACTGGAGTTACAATAAAAAGAAACAAGAAAAAACAAAAGACAATGTCACAAGTGAATTAATATTTGACCCACTGATCATAAACCACAGCGCACACATCCTCAGAGAGAGGAAGCTTTTATCAGGATCCTCATGAAGTGTTTAGAGTACAAAATTAGGACTTCCTCCTGCAAAATGCCTGTTGAAGCCAATCACTTTAAGGTAGCTCCTAAGTGAGGAAAATGTTGCTAAATGTTCTATCAAGCATGAAGATACCAACATTTGTCAAGGAATGTTTTACTTTTTATGTCAAAAAACACTGCCTCGTACTTCTTAATTCTTTCAACTAGTTTTACCATTACATACATACCATTACCCTATACATAATCTAGTGATAATATGTGACATTTATTAACAAATTTTCTAAACATATGGAACCATCAGAGTCTCAGAGATATCAAATCAAACAGCTGATGTTTGTGTGCAGAAGTCAGCATACACCAGCCAAGAACAACACTTGCTAAAACAGCAAATCAGGGTTTATAGTGGCAAGTGATAGAGAATGAAGTTTATATATCAAAACCTCTAAGAAACAAGAGGAAACATTAAATAAGTGCACTCTGTCATCCAGAAGCTGGAATTAATTTTTGGTGTGCCCCAAAAATTAAGTTCCTTCTCACTTCAGAAAAACATGGTTTTTACATGCAAAAGGTAGCATCTGAAAGGAATGAAAAGGCAGAAGTCGCTCCATAGCTCAAACATAAAATTTTTTCCACAAAAAAATACATTTAGAAATGCTGTGTTGTCAATCACAATTTAAAAACTCTCTAGAAAACAGAGTTACAGTAAATGGAGGGAACCCCATTCCCTGCCAGGCTGAATCTCCTGTACCAACTGGCGCATAGGCAAAGTGAAATTAGATTCTATCACATAATGCTCCACCATCTGCTGACACTCTGCATCTCCTGTGTTCTCCTTCTCCATTGTGGTTAAAAACTTCCCTAAAGGCTAGGCACTAGATAAAGAGATGTGAGGCTGAGCTGAAAAAGAAAAGGGCTTTTTTCCCCCAAAAACACACGCTACCTTTGCACCCCCTACTGGGGAAACATCCACGAGCAAACAGCTCGGAGATCACGAGAGATCACGAAAAACCACGGAGATCTTCCCCCATCATCCAAATGTGACCACAGAGGAGCAGTTTTCATCTTAAACAGGTCATTTCCTCTAACCCCACCATATCCATTCGATTCTAGTTAGAATCTTTACTGACTTTACTTGGAGCCAGTGAAAAGTTCATACATAGGACTAATGCATAGTAAGAGAAGCTCACGAAAATCCTTTATTTACCACATTCTTGCAAGGTAACTCTGGGGTTTTTTTTTGCTTGTTTGTTTGGGTTGTTCGGGGTTGGGGTTTTTGGGTTTTTTGGGGGTTTTTTTGTTTGGTTTTTTGGTTTGTGGGTTTTTTAGAGTGTGGGGTGTTTTATGGTTTGGTTTGTTTGGGGGTTTTTTGTGGTTTGTTTGTTGTGGTTTTGGGGGTTTTTTTTGGTAAGGAAGGAGTCCCCTTGTGCTGAGTGGAAAGGCCACTTAAATACAAAAAAAGCTCTAGTAGCAATATACCATTAAATAATATGTCCAGAGGACAAACAGTTGCTAGCTACTGAAAATCGTACCTTTGCTGAAATGGCGGTGGCAGATTTTCTGTAGTGAGGCTGGTGAGTCCTTTTCCAGAACCTTCACTCTCTAAGGTAAGCAGCAGATCACAATATAATATTTTTGTTCTTACCTTCATTATATTTTTTTACTAATATAAACAGCAATCCAAGGGAAAAATTTCATGTTACTCAGTAGAAAAATGTGTTAAAATAAGATTATCCAAAAAAGCCACCAAAGAAGTTAGGTATTTGTTATCCTAGTTTATCAAAGACAGCAACAAACCCTTTAAGAGCAGCTCTGCTGTTACATTTACAACCAGGAGGTGGCATTGAATGGCCACAAATCTGCTCCCAGTGTCCTTAATTGCTGCCTGCCAGAGCCGAGCACGGAAGGGTCGGGGCACTTCACGCAGCGTAAATCTGAAATTTAGGCTACCACTGGCATACTCCTCGGAATTTGAGCGATGTACTCAGTAACTAATTCATGTTAAATACTTTACTTCTTCTTTCCTATCTCTTCACCTTGTGCAACCGACCCATGGCATATCTGCTCTGGCTTTTTTGGAGTCTACTGAAAGCATAGGACTCAGAGGGACCCACAGCCATTAATGTGTACAGTATGTGCAATACTGTCATATGGTGCATAATCTCAAAAGCTCGGGAGAATTTCAGAGGAATGGATTCCCACGATCACTACCACTTATTCACATCATCTCCAACGATAAAGGCCACACTAGAGAAACTGGGGGTGTGGCTGAATCCTCAGTTGGTTTCCAGCAATTCTGAAAGCCATGCTGCCACCTTGCCTGTCCTACAGGGTTTCTGTATAACTCCAGGGATGCACTTCTATCGATGGCCCTGGCAGCAGCTTGCCAGCTTTTACTTTGGATAAAGTCCTCCCAGGAGCTGGTGCACAGACAGGAGCCCTGCCCGAGTGCAAGTGGGTGCACATCAAAACCATCTCACGTGGTTGTAGTCTCGGGAAAAAAAAAATCCACACATGCACACCTGCACACTGCCACCAAGGAGAGCCCCAGAGCCCCCGCTTTCCTGCACGTGGTTCAGGGGACAGGAGCTCGATTCCCTCCCGCACTGCTCTAGATCTGCACCGTCCCCTCAGGCCCGGCGTGACGCGCACTCCAGAGCGGTGGCACAGCCCGGTGGCACAGCCGGCACTCCTGAGCGGTAGCACACCCCGGTGGCACACCCCGGTGGCATACCCGGCACTCCTGAGCGGTGGCACACCCCGGTGGCACACCCGGCTGCACACCACCTGTCTGTCACGGCTGCAGAGGAGCTGTCCCGCGACATGGCAAAAGTGGAGGTTCAGGGGACGCTGGGACCAGGCAGTAAATGCGCTGTTGCAGAGCAGCCCTCACCCTGCACTGCACGCTGAGTGAACAGCAGGGCGAGGGAGCAGCCCAGGGGACACGCACAGCTCAGCCTGCCCGGCTCCAAGCTGCCCCTCGGCACAAAGGCAGGATTTCCAAGAGGACTGCAGTGAACAGCAGAGCAGGGACACACAAAAGCCGGGGCCCTGCTCCCCCTGGTCTGCCGCATCCCCTCAGCAGTCCTGCCATCTCTTTGAAGGAAAGGGCTTGGCTGTCACAGGACCAGCACAATATAAGTCATGCTAACACCATGCAAACACATGATGCTCTGCCAGGAACAGTTGCTGTCTCAACACAGGCTCTGGTATACTGACAGAAAAGAACTTAGAAACAAACCAAAAATTAACTTTTTTTTTTTTTTACTAAAACAGCTCAACATGGCTGTTTCATTTACTCTTTTTAATGAGTTGATCATTACTTCTTTTCAGTGAAGCCTTCTCTTATTTATTCTAGCATTATCCCCAGCCCATCAAAAAGAATACATTTGGGAGAAGAAAATGCCATTTACTAAAACAGTACAACAGGGAAAAAAA
>VWZP01002958.1:103526-195157 GCA_013396995.1 Dicaeum eximium | reverse complement strand
CCCAAACTGAGGGGCCAGAACTGGACACAGCACTCGAGTTGTGCCCTCACCAGTGCCCAGTACAGGGGCAGAATGACCTCCCTGCTCCTGCTGGCCACACTATTCCTGACACAGGCCAGGATGCCCTTGGCCTTCTTGGCCACCAGGGCACACTGCTGGCTTATGTTCAGTCAGCTGTCAACAGCACCCCCAGGTCCTTTTGTGCCTGGCACTGTCCAGCCACACTGTCCCCAGCCTGTAACACTGCAGGGGGTTACTGTGGCCAAAATGCAGGACTGGGCACTTGGACTTACTAAACTTCATCCTATTAGACTCTGCCCATCCAATCAACTGTTCCAAGTCTCTCTGCAGAGCCCTTCTCCCTTCCAACAGATTGATACACGCTCTCAGTTTAGTGTCATCTGCAAATTTACTAATGAAAGACTCAACTCCCTCATCCATGTCACCAGTAAAAATATTGAACAGAACAGGCCCCAGCACAGACCCCTGAGGGACACCACCGGTGACTGGCCACCAGCCGGATGCAGCACCACTTTTAATGACTAATTACACTTCACTTGGTTAATTCTACATTAAAAAGCAACGGAAACTTAATTCCATGGACAGCATGGAACTCTTTCCTCCTAGATCCTATTGCTCCAAACAAGGTAAGGATAAAGGAAATATAAACAGAAACATTTTATCAAGCCTTCTAGGGGGGTTCCAGACTGACTGACAGCAGAGGTTTGGCAGGGTAAAGTAAAAGCTTATTGAGGGCTGTACATAGTCAGTACTAATAAACAGGTAGACTTGCGGGTTTTCTACTTCTATCTTTGTATAACCATTCATATTACCAACCAGACAAGTATTAAGCCATAGTTTTATTAACTACAAGCCGATCATAACTTCTTTACTAATGAAATACCTTAAAATATTATTTTATTATTTTGTAGTGTATTTGCAGATTTCCTAGATTTTAGCTCAGGATATTTGCTTGCATCATGCCTCTTTGTCCTAGGATTTCTAGAATTTTTACCAAGGAATAGTGTCCTCAATAATTTTCCACTAGTCCCCTGCTCTATCCATTTGAAAATCTACAAACAGTACATTTCTAGTAATCAGGCCTCTCAACTGCTAAAACAGAATAAATTAATTTTTAAAGGGATGTAACATATTAATCAGCAACAAAAGAAAAAAACCAAGAAAACAAAAGAGGACAGATTGGAAACAAGTAGAATTACTCACTAATATATATTTCTTTTTAATGATTAGGAAGTGCCAAAGCTTCCAGTTCCCCCACTGCAACAGACCTTACACATGTACCTACAGTGCATGAAACACTTGGTGCCAGAGGAGCAATTTAAAAAGACCAAGGCCATCGTGGAGAAATTTGGAATTGCAGGAGGCCTGGGGGAATCCTTGCAACAAATGCTTGAGGAAAGAAGTGAAAAGACAATAAACTGGGTAAGAAAATGCAGTGGAAAAAATAATTGCTGTGTTTGATGATGCTTATTTACAAGTTCTTTCTGATGTTCTTTATGCAATCACTGTTTTCTTTCAGCAGGTCAATGCAAACAGGGGTCATTCTGACAAAGGAATATTTCAGCTGTAATAGGCTAGATTTTTAAAATTATGTCAAAATCCATGTCATTATTATGTTTTCAGATCAGCAGTTTGTTGACATTAATGAGGACATTCATTCAACTCAGGTTCATGCACAGAAGTGTCACAACACCTGTAGGAAACACACCTTTTGGATGTAATTTCTTCCTTTGCCTTAAATAACTGGATTAAGACTTTTTATTAGAATGAAAAATACTTTCTGATAGGGCTTTAAAAGTGCCTTGCACAGCCATCTACAATCCAATCCAATTATTCTGAAATGGAATACTTCATTATAGGAATTAGCCTTTTAAAACTGAACTATTAATTGCCATTCATTGTCATGCTATACCAATGTAGTTACCCTGAAGTAGTTACTTTGCCAAATACGCAGATACATGTATATACATGTACATCTATCCCACAGACCATGCTGAGACCTTTGCCTTTATAAAAGTTCAGCTTTCTGCTTCCCAAGGCAGGCAAATTAGGTAAGCCATAGCTAAAGTAGATTTTACCATTCCACAAAGTTGCAGTTCATCCTGCCCTCATTAACTATGTTAGAATATGGCAGCTGAAATTAGAGTTTTATTGAAGTCCTTCCATTCCAACAAGCAAAATGATTCTATGGATTCGGTGAAATCCTGCAGGCTTGTAACTGATGTCAGTGAATTGTAGTTCTCCCTTTTGTGTGACACACACAAAAAAAAAACCTCCATTGAATTGCTGCTACAGTCAGGGGGGAAAGGCTACAGTGATGTCAGTGCTTTCATTTTAAAAGCAGTGCTGAATTTGTGAACAAAATGCTGCCCAATCTTGTTTTCATATAGTGATCACAGAGCTTCATGGTGGCTAAACTAACCAGCATTTAAATAGTGTTCCTGATAGGAAATCATATTCCAGAAGACAACTGCTCATTTGGACACTTATAGCATGAAAATTACAGAGGAAACATGCATAAGCATTTTCTGAACTTGTGACAGTTTAAAATACGGGTTATTAAAAGAAATACCTGATTCTTAAGGTAATTTAGAAATAGTTTTATTTGGAATTTACCTTGCCAGGAGTATATATCTAGTATGTTCCCCTGAAGACTCCAGAGACTGTGGGGGAAGCATCTGTTCTAACAGCAATGAAATATCTCGGAGGAAAACTTTTTCAACTGATGCATGCATTTGTAATTATTTTTGCATAATTTCGTTGTTGTTTATAGTTACCATATGCAAAGCCTGCCCTCTCAGAAAGGCCATTTGATCTTTTTATGAAAGCCTTCATTTTCCAAAAAATGATTCTTCAATCTCTGCTCAGACATAAAGGAATGCAGTTACTGTTCATCTGTGTTTTCAATAAAAATGGTTAGAAATTTAATGTGTGTCTGTCTGGGTTAAGAATCAGCAATCTGCATTTGTGTCAAGTGGACACAAAGGGAATTCTCCAGGGGCCCTATCCACATGCCACTCTCTGCAGGACTGAACCATTAGGCTTGGGAAATTCTTCTCCTGCTCTGTCTTGCTACAGAGACACTATCTCATGGCTAGCAACAGAGCATCTTGGTATCGCTGACAAATATTTGAAGCCCCCAGAGAAAATGCATCACTACTAAAACCCTGGCCCTCTCTTAAACATATTCTAATTGCTATGCAAGAGTTAACATGTTGTATTCAAACATTTTCTGGTTGTGGAGAGAAGCAAATGACAAAATACCCAAAGCACCACAATCTGGAGCTTGTTTAGTTTTTAATGGAACACACTGTAAATTGCCATTGATTGAGAAATAGGATTATGGAATTGTGGCTGACTTCTGCTGAGCTGAGGTCACACAGCCCAGACTGAAAATGCTCAGCAGCTCCATTAATCAGAGCCCATGGCTGACACCAGGAGCACCAGGCACTGTCCCCTCACCTCCAGACTGCTTTTCTGTGTGCTGTTGGCAGCTTGAAGATGTTGTGTCCCCTTCCCTCAGGTGTTTAACTACTGGCTGGATGACATGTACCTCAACAACCGCCTGGCTCTTCCAGTCAATTCCAGCCCCGCAATTATCTTTGCTCGTCAGTGTTTCAAGGACGTAAATGACCAGCTGAGGTAATGTATTACGACTTTGCAGCTTTTGCTAAATGAAAGGATATTTTAAATGTACAGCTTTTGCAAAAAGACAATCAACTTTCATTTAAAAATAAGGGCTGTAGCCATTAAAACTATTTCCTATGAGGCGTGCTGACTGAGGGCAGTGTTTCTGGGGTAACTCATACTGGTATTCAGAAAGAAAGATGTCATTACTATTACATTTATTGCATGAAAAAAAAGCCAAGGAATTTATATTTTTAAGGAATATTTACAAAGCTTTTTACTCTACATGAGTCAAGTAAACCACTTTATGATGAAAAAGAAATAATTTCTAACACTAATTTCTGACACACAGTTTCAAGGAAAATAATCTTTAACGTGGCTTCACTATGACTTGTAGCCACCCTGCAAACTGAAAAGGCCACGCTGGCATTAAATTGTCCCTCTCAGATGCACAAAAGGGCACCAGAAACACAGGGGATCTAAGAATAAGAATTCAGATATCATTCTTCCCCAAGAACACTGCTTCCTTCAGGCCTATCAGTCCCAGCTCTGAGCTGATCTTTCTGCTTTGAGCTATTGTGGGCAATTACTATCATTTAAAAAGTGAGAAGGTAAGCACGTAGCCAAGCACAGAATATACCTCTCCAGGCACCCTTAAAACAGGATTCCATTCTTCAGCCTTTGCCAAAGCATTCTTCCTTTTAAAACAGTAAAAATCTACCTTCATATAGTGCAATTTTCCTCTTTGCTTTTAGCACTCTCTAGCTTCTCATTACTGAAATAATTAACTACATGTGAATTTATATTATTATAAAACAGCCAGAACCTTGAAACCAATATGCATTATTTTAACATTTGCATAGACAGCTAATGCATCTTTTTACTTTACTTTAAACATAACAATAAATGCTTCCATTCATTACTGACTAAACTTATTGTGCACACAGCTTTCAAAAAACCTCTACTTTGCATTTTCTAATGCACGTGCTTTAACAAGGAAATCTCTTTCTCAGAGCCTCCCATTCTGACACAGCACAAACAATGTCAGGAAAAAATACACCTGTCCACAGCTCTGCAAAAAGAATATCTGCTTAGGACAGGAAGTACTCTCATACTGGACAGCTTATGAGTGTTGATATTGAAACCCATGTGAGAATACTATTAAATATTCAGTTTCTGCTCCCATTCTCTAAATAAGCACTTTCAGGCTTCCTCCTGTGGTAGTCTTTTTAACCATTTGAAGGGACTGTCTCTAGGATTTCATATTTCTCTTGACATGAATTAATTTAGGTTTTGGGTGGGGGCAGAGAGCTCTTCTTGCCAAGCCAGACTTTCTCTCCTTATGCTGTGTCATCAATCATTCAGGCTTTCTTGTGTCTCCCAGAAACAGCCCAGTGTTGCCAAATGACAAAAGACTAATGTCACTTCTCTCTGCTACTTGCAGGTTTGCCGCCAATCTCATTTCAGGAGTGCAGGACTACAAAGCTTTGCTGGACACGTAAGTAGCTCAGAAGGAGAGCTTGAGTATCCACTTCTGATTCAAGGGCTTCTGATTTAAGGCTGCTCTCAGTACAAAGCCAGGCTGTATTGCACCTCTCCACCATGGGGAAGAGCTGGGGCTCCAGCATGCTTCAGGGCAAGTGCTTCAGCAATTTTTTATGCCCTTTCTGCTGTATTCCTGCAGTGTAACAGATTGAAGAAGGATCCTTTTTGATGGCTGGCAGTCATCACTCTGTCAGGCACGGTGCAGCCCAAAAGGACACACATAATTTGCCTAACAGAATTACTGAGAACACAGGAGGAACTCCCCACACCCAAGGGGCAGCAGCACTGTGGTTACACAGCTTGCACACTTTTCCTGGCACTCTCCACTTACAATAACACTGTCCCACCTCCCTCCTCCCAAGAGAAATAACACATCCCAGCAGGGGAGGGAAGTCTCACCACAGAAAGGCTGGCTCAGTAGCTAGTAAAAATAAGCTGTTTATTCTCTTGTTACTTTCTGAATAAAAACACAGGGGAAATACATGATTCTTCAAGTCATGTATGTATTATGCACCTCTACAAGGAAATAAGCAATACAGAAAATTTGAGAATTGGGAACTAAAGCAAATATCCCTGGCTTAGAACTGCAACAGTTCTAAAGACATGGTTAACCAAGATAAACTAGTATAAAACATTATCCCTCATAAGCCGTATGAGAGTAAACCTTGCCTGCTTCTTCACCCCTCCCCGTCTGACAATTTGGAAACTTAGTTCTCTTTTGCAAAAGGAAAATCTCAGCACTGTAAGATCTTCTTCCTCCTGTGGTCTCTGCAGCTTCTCCTGACCAGCAGCACCATTATGTCCTGCTGCAGCGGGGTATTTTACAATCCATAATCATAATTGTGACTGTGATAATTCTTTTTTCCTGGCCACTAAAGAAGCTTTTTAAGAGATGCTGGTTTCACCTACCTTCCAATCAAAAACAGAATAGGTTTTCAGCACATATTACTCCATGGGTCTAAATAAAAATTAGCACAAAAGTGAGGACCTGTGGAAAACAGAAATTCCCACTGTATTGCCCAAGTCATTCCTGTTTGTCAGGCAAGGCCCTCTCACACATTCTCTAACCAGTCAGCACAGTACAGGGCTGCTGTGGTTTCCAGGGAATTTCACCAGTACCTTTCTTTGAGGTGCTGGTCTTTCCCAGCTGTTCTGCTGACTTCCATCCTGCCAAGTTTCCGGGGTCCCATCTAGGCAGGCTTCCTACACACATTGCAAAGCTGCTTGTGACCTGCTATTTCCATTTCCACTAGATGATAATGCAATTGCTTAATGAATATGCATGAAGCTGCCAGGAATGATGTATTTAACTTCGGTATGGGAATTCATCTATTTCCCTTATACTGTAATCTCATTTTATTATTCAATTTGTGTTATACCTGATCTAATTGTATCAGAACAAAGGACAGATAAGATTTCTTTTCCTTTCTGTCTCTCTCCCCTCTTTTCTTCTGGCTTTGTTTTTTTCCTTCTCTGCAGCCATGCTTTACCTACTGATTTTTCTCGTGGACAGCTGTCTGGTCATCCTCTCTGTATGAAGCAATACTATGGACTCTTTTCTTCCTATCGTCTTCCAGGATGTACCAAAGATACCCTTGTGGCCCAGAAAAGCAATGTAATGCCAGAACCAGAGCACATCATTGTTGCTTGTAACAATCAGGTAAATTAGTTTTCTTTTTTCATACCTTTCCATATTTCTTAATTTGCTTAAATTCACTCCAGAAGAGCCTAATCTAATCTCTGTTCAGAAATGTTAGCATGATATGTATGAGCTCACTTCTTACCAAGAGTTTGCAGTTAATATTTCTAAAAGATGCTTCTGCACCATTTTTGTCCTTGGCCCACATTATGTTTCAAGTACAGTGATGCAGAAAGGAGGAATGTGACAGAATTTGCTTTCTCTTTCAAACAAAAATGTTTAATAAACTGAGATGAAACCACAGAGAAAAAAGAATCCTATTAGAGTGCATTTGCTGGAAATGCTCTTCTCATGACAGTCAAGTATTGGCACAGTCAAGTTCGTGGCAACTATACCACCATCACACCTATGCATGGCACAGACACCACGTAGGGGCCCTAAACTATGCCTGAAGAAGTTGGCACAGGTACAGGCAGAAATACTGAAGTGTTAGAGTCAATCTGCCCCAACCAGTAATTACCAGGGAGCAGCACAATCTGTTTCCTGAGCACAGTACCTTATAGCCCAGCTTGACTATTTGCAGTACTGGAGCCATGCCTGCAGGCACTCTTGGAATGAGGAGGTAGCTTCCAGCAAAGTGCTTTCTGCTTTTCCAGGAAGCACAGGAAATTTTCTAGATTCTCCAGGTTATGTTTAAACAACTAATACCAGGAAGATTACTTACATACTGCCTGATTTTATCTCTCCAAGTTTTTTTAAGCTTATTCAAATAGTGTATATTTTGTTTGAGTCCAACACACAACATAAGTCCCCTAAGGTAACTGGCATTACATTGGTGTTAAAACACAGGAGGGATGAGCCCTGGGCCATTCCCCACTGGTTTTGTGTTCCATTGCATGCAGGCCTGGCTCTGCAGACAGGACTTCAGCATCTCAACACCCACCCAGGTGACAGCAAAATGTTGGACCACAAAGTGTCCAGCCCACCTCTGACTGATCTTCTGACTTCTGTAATTTTTTTGCAGTTTTTTGTTTTGGATGTTGTCATTAATTTCCGTCGTCTCAGTGAGGGAGATCTTTTCACTCAGTTACAAAAGATAGCAAAAATGGCAGAGAATGAAGAGGAAATGCTGCCTCCAATTGGCCTGCTGACAACAGATGGAAGAACAGAGTGGGCAGAGGCCAGGAGGATCCTTATGAAAGGTTAGCAGCAGCAATCCCAGCTTTCTCTTCATCATCTTCCTCCTCACCATCACTGCCTTTCTTTGCTGACAGCAAACATCACAGAAAACACAGGACTGAATGTGCAACCCCACTGCTGAATTTTTCCAGCAGTAGGAAACTCTGTAAGATGTGTGTTGCCAGGGGAGCAGCAGAAATAGCTTGACCCTTTGTCTGTGTATGTTTAAGTGTTATGACATGTAATAACTCTCACTCCATTCTTTGTTTTTCATCACATAAATTACATTACATCAGATTTTGTGATTTGTCTCTTTCTTCATATCCATTTTGTACTGATAGGAATGATGTATCCTCTTAGCTTTTGGCATCTATTTGATATTATTGATCTTATCCAACAAAAACACCTGCAAGTTAAAGACCTATTGAATCTAGTTGTGTACTCTCTCTAATCAATGAAGAAGGTACCAGGGTTGATTCAACCAATTCTTAAGTATCTAGGAAAGATGGGACCAGTTACTATCTGGGGACTGCTCTCTCTCTTTTCCAACAGGTAGCATTTAGCTGTCTCAGATTCTGGACTTGAATGTCAAACTTGGAAACAGATGAAAATAAAGGGTGGGGTTATGTAAAAAATGTATTTTACCCTGAGGCTAAGTGATATAAATGCCCTCTTTTTGCCATTTTACATGTCATAAGTATTTACTTTTTCATCCTGAAGAAAACATTAACTCATATCTTTATCTCCAGTTCAGCAATGCCACAGGAAATATTGCTGTTTTACTAATGCCCTGGAATACACAAGAGTTGCCGGTAGTCTTAAAATAAGTTTATCATCCTAAGTAAGATTCCCCTTTTCTTATTCAAGGTTATCTGTGCTTATAAAAGTTAGTACAGATACACACACACACACACACACACACACACACACACACACACAGAGTCCTGGCCATTATTTCAGCAATATTGTATAGCATTAGTCTCATCTTTAAGCTTTCCCCTCCTCTTCCCATCATTTCTTTTTAAAAGAGGAGACAAAATAATAACTTATTTTAATGAAAATTGAGGTGAACACCTAATCATTTATTTTCAAAAGAAAAACAAAAAGAAAAACCAACAAAAACTAGCAAAACCCCCTCCATAGTGTTTTTACATTGCCTGGCATTTCCCAAAATACTAATTTTAATCAGAAGGCAAACCCAGTCAGTTATGTAGCTGAAAAAAAAACAGATTCTGCACTAGTAAATCTCATAGCACCATGATGTGAGCCTTCTCTAATCCAAGCAGGAATCCCATCCCAGACCATTCATGTTAGCACAGCTCTTCTATGTAGGTGAATGCATTGCTGTTACATGTGGATACATGATCATTAACAGCCCTTTTCTTTCTTATCTGTGATGGTGAAATGTTCCTGCAACAATAAATAAGAGAGGAAGAGAGAACCTGGGAAGCAGTGCAGGTGAAAGGGTCACTCCACAGCTGGTCTGTGCTGGGCAGGGCAAGAGAGAACACTTGGGGACAGAAAACCTGTGCAGTGCTTTGCAGAGGCTATGAAGGAGTTACATCCATGGGCCTGCACAGATCTGTAAGTAGAGCATAGGTCTTCTAGGTGAGAAAATGTCTAAGATACTATAATAAACCCAGCCATGACTGATTTATAAACACACTCAGCATTGTAACTGCCTTCAGGCTGCAGAACTAGTTTGCTCTTCCTAAGTACAGGAAGAGAGTTCTGAATGAGGTGACTGGCTACAGTCCCATGCATACTACATCTGAATTTGATTCAAAATTGTCTTCTCATATTTTCCTTTCTAAAACTAAATTAAAAAAAAAAACAAAACCAAAAAAAACCCCAACTAACCAACAGTTGGCTGGCCAATTCAATGCAACTGTGCATTAGAAAGGAAGAAATGTCTAGCAGGCTTTAGGCTTGGTCTTACTCTCCCCTTTGGTTTAGCTCTTCCTGCAGATATTTTCAATCCCAAGTCATGGTTCATGAGTTCTTGTGCAATTTATTGCCTGCTTCACATGATAATTTTTCAGTGTTTGATCAGCGCTCTGGATATGTCTTTCCCCTACTTCTCTGTTTCTGGCACAGCTTAATTTTATTCACTCTAATACCTAGACTCCAGATACCCTGAAGCCATATGTCAGACTAAGGGTTTCATATCTGTCAAAGATGTGTGGTAGCAGCCCCAATGAAATATATATAAACCTATCAAACAGCGTAAAGCAGAATGCTGAGCAAGCTGTAAGCAGTTTGTAAATCACTATCCAAGCTGTTTTTCCTCAAAGATGCCTGTCTGCAAGCACCAGAAGCTGATGTATACAGGGCAAGTGCCATTCACAAGGATCTTTTCAGCCTTTGTACCAATGCACCCAAACCATCAATGAAAAAAAATGCCACTATTACAGTGAGCCCTGCAAGTGTGAGCTACTAGAAAAGCTTTACAGCCAAGTGGACAGGGATGTGTCTTCTCTCTTACAAAACTTCTGAATGCTTCTGAAGACACTCCACAGGGATGCTGGTGTTCACATTTTGCAGGGCAGAACCTCTCTGCACGCCCCATCAAACACAATCTCTTGGCTCAAGCCTTTTCAGGAGCTGGCAGGTGCTCCAGCTGCTTTCCCTAGGACTCTTCTGTTGGCAAGGGGACACAACACACTCTGCACAGCACACACCAGGTCCCCAGGGAGTCTGCAAGAAGTCAGGCTGACCATCTCTGTCCCTTGGGCCCTGCCTGCTGATGCTGCCTTGCAGGAGCCACCAAACAGGAATAGGCAGGACCTTACCATAACCTGCACAAGGCCACAGCTCCCCTCTTCCTTCTCAGCCACTGCTATCACTTGCCTCTCCTTCTCTTGACACATTTTTCATTTCTGGAATATTTGGTCTCTTTTCACTACACAGCATCTGGAGAATGAGCCTGGATGGTAACAAGTGTCTGGGTTTTTCTAGCTCCTGACTAAGCTATGTTACTCCTTCTGGAAAGGTGCATTATTTCTTACCATGAAAAATGCTGCTCTTTCAGACAATCAAGCTACTTTACATACTTGCAAACCTTGAAAACACACACATATTGAAATGGCCTCATATTTCAAATGCAAATCAGAATTGTTTAATTTTAAATATTTTTCCATTTTTTCAGCTAAAATAATTTTCTTAATTGAGCATATTCAACATTTTTGTTGAACTTAGCTTAGGCTTGAAAGAAGTATTGATCAATCTGAATTCATATCTTTTGTTGAGAACATTCTGAAACAAATTCACATTTACACCAAAATCTAGCAAAACCAGAGGATGAAAGCTGATCTGCTAAGAACAAAAGAAATTTTATGTTGACGCTTGAAAGCCCTTTTTCCTTTGATCTTGTTGACAGCCATATAACAGCAATTAATAATTTTATATGTTTTTAAATGAAACAAGTTCTTTTTATAGGTTGCACACTTCTATCTTTTCAATGAGGAACTGTAAAAAGTGCTCACAATTAAATATTTCCTATGCTTCAAACCGGTCCTCAGATGCAAACAAACCCTGAACCTTTGTAATATTTCTGAGTTAGACAAAGAAACTGAGAAACACATAAATGTACCATAAATAAGGAGAAAAGCACTGAGTACAAGGTAAAAATACCCCCAGTAGTCCAACCATGTAAGAGTGCCAGGATAGGGAAAAGAAACAGAAAGAGATGCAGAAAAGCCCATTTTATTCAGCAGTACAGTAGTGACAGGAGAGCAGTGTAATGTGGCAACCCATGGTTTTGGGAAAACCATGTTCAAAAACTAAACCTCAAAACCTTATCTGCAGATGTTTCCTCATGTGATGTAGGCAATATAAGCTAATGATCAGAGACAGGAGAGACAAGAGGGTTTTAATACAATAAGACAAAACCAACATAGACCCTGCTGTTCCTTGTTCTGAAAAGGGTTTTCATGGGAGAACAACACAAAAACACTCTAAGCTCTGCTGTTCCAGAGCAGAATACTGCAGCAATAGCGTGAGCTCTGAAATTTTCTATTTTCCACCTGTCCTCTGTAACTGTTATATATAAAATAAGTAAGCAATGCTGGCTTTGAGAGTAAAATAGATCTATTTTGTAATATAATTATTTCAAGGAAATGAAAGGCAGAAAAAGAAAGTGGTTATTATTGAATCACGTGAGAGATACACAGAGTTACAAAAGTTAACACAGGAATTAATGCCTTGGTGTAATGTTCCCTTGCTCTGAGATGATCTGCTGCTGAGAGAAGCTCTGCAGACACCAGCTCATTACAGAATCAGGGCCAGACGTTCAGTGCTCTCCAAGCAGAGGGTTCCTCAGCCAGTGTTGTACTTAGAGGGAAGAGGATGTGAACATCTCACTCTTTTATCCCCAGACTCCACCAACCGCGACTCTCTAGACATGATTGAGCGGTGCATATGCCTCGTGTGCCTGGACAGCCCCAGCGGGGTGGAGCTCGACAACACAAACATGGCATTGCAGATGCTGCATGGAGGAGGCTTCCATAAAAACGGGGCCAATCGTTGGTATGACAAACCCATGCAGGTAAAAACCTTACAGCACTGTGGCATTACTTGCACACTGCCTTATGGTGGGGACCGCTTAGAGTCAGGTGGGAGAAAGAGGGGTGTCAGCATGTGCCTGGGTAGGTTTGGTGTGAGCAAGGCTGTCCCTTGCAAGGCAGGGGAAGCAGGGACACTTTTCCAAAGCTGCCCTTTGCTCTTGAATAACACAGATACTCAGGTGTATGAGTAAGTAGACATCGGATATAAAAAAAACAATGCATTTTTCTGCACTGAGTCAAACAGAATGAAAATGCTGGCCTAGTATCCCAGAATGAAAAAAAAAGCACAATATTTTTCTTTGTTTCTTCTTCTTACACATTTTCCTGACATCTTAGAAATGCTACTGCTTATAATTTGGCATGGGTTTAAATCCTCACTTAACAGACTGTTTACTCATTTAATGGCATCCTTGTTGAGACTTTGCTTAAGTATTGCCTTCCCCAGCCTTTTTCCCAATCAGATTTTGACTGTCATATTTTAAAGCATCTCACTGTTATTTCCACACTTTGCAATAGACCCAGACTGAAGTGATGTATTAATCTCCAACTGTCAACAATGTTGACATCTTATGAAAAATTGAAAAAACCCTGATACATTGCTTGCATAATGCTTGTTGCTCTTGCCATATCCAAGAACAGCAGCATGAAAAGAGAAACCCCTAAAATAGTTGCCACAACTGAGAGATGGGACTTCAAAGAAGGGATGCAAGAAATAAGCCAAGCAAGAAGTCAAGGCAAAAAGAAGCCGAAGTCCCTTTATTGTTATCACAGATCAGTTTACGTATTTTTGTGGCCCCAAGCAGTTTCATCCTTAAGCAAGAATTTCCCACTAGCTACACAATCAGCCTACTGTATGTGTTACTTGGCAGCCTTACAAAACCACATGGTTTCAAAAAACTGGATAGTTGTATATGCTGTACTTTTCTAGTTCTTCTTTTCATATCTATGGTTGCTTATCTCGCGATCTGTACCTGACCAAGACCAGAATATCTTGATCCATAAGCTCAGCTGTGCTCTCTGTTCCATCTCCCACCTGTTCTTCCATAAATAATTTCACTTGCACCAACTTACCCAAGAGCAAAAACATTTCAGTAATCATTCCTGATTAATGTCACTCACAGCAAATGACATTATTAGCAGACTCTTTTGAAGAACAAACCATTTGTTCCTAGAACAGCCAGAACCCTGTTATTTGCACAGTCAAGGGTTGAGGTATTACAAGCAGATGAGAATAAACAACATTTTCTTCTTGTCTACTATCATAAGGCAGCAGAAAGCAAATAAAATTGCATAGAGTGTGAAAGAGCCTAATCTGTCCAGATGTATATACAGGCCAAAGTAGTTCAAAGGTGAAGAGAAATTCTTAGGGAAATAAGATCTGTTTCCTTTTATGCAAACACACATTATGTAGGAAGCCATTCTCACAGTAGAATTTTTTCTTTCTCTCTATATTCTTCCTTACCTTTGCAGTAGGGCTTCAGAAAATGTCCAGGTGAACTTTTTGCATCATGCCCACTCTCTGAAAACCCCATGGAAAGCAGGGAGGCAGGATGTGATACAAACGTGCAAGAGTGAGCTAAGTGGGTGAAGTCCAGCCAAATGCACTTCAAAACAAGTGTGAGGAAAAACCCAGAAAAAGGACAGGAAAGCCGCAGTATTGGCCTAGACATCTCCTTTTGTATGAGATGCAGAAGTAACAAATTGCATGTATCACAGAACTGGAGTGAAGCAGGTTGTCACCAGCAGTGCCATGTGTACACAATGAAATTAAGAATGAAGACAAATAACAGGGAAATGAAATGAAGAAAGTATCTAAAAATAAAAGATTCAAAATAAGCTATGAGAAAGCTATCAAATAAGAATGAGTTTTGTAATAAAACAGGTTCCTAAGGATTTCCCAGATAAAAATGTTTTATTGCCCTCAAAAGTGGAAGGAGAACCCTGGCCTGTCTTTGTATTGATGGTTTTTACGTACCATAAAGAAGATGCTAAATCAAATTTTCAGATTCCCTTGGGAACTGATAACATTTACATTCTCACATTTACATACATTGCAAATAGCAACATGAAGGGAATTCAGTGCAACACCTTTCACAGGAGAAGCAAGTCTCCTGCAGTAAATCTGTAAGTCACCCATTGATCTGTGAGGCAAGGAAGTTCCTGATATGATCAATAAGAAAACCACAGGGGAATGATAACACCTTTGTCAGGTTTCCATCATGGATAACTTACCCAGAACATGATTTATTCCCTGTGTAAGTTGCACCTATTCTTCTCCTGGTTTAGTTTGTGGTAGGAAGAGATGGACTCTGCGGGGCCGTGTGCGAACATTCCCCTTTCGATGGCATCGTAATGGTGCAGTGCACTGAATACCTGCTCAGGCACATGTGAGTTCCCTTTCTGCACATTTTATACCCATTCCAACCCGTGGGAAGCCTCTGCCAGTGGCAAATTTCCCCTGATGCACCGGGGCACTAAAACACATAAAACTGTTGAAAGCAATAATTCACCTGCTAGGAGCAGTGATTAATAAATGGATTATTCCTGTGACCTTAATGCCTTCTGTCTCACACACCAACAGGAAAGAAAGTTCCAAGAAATTAGTCCGAGCTGATTCAGTGAGCGAGCTTCCTGCTCCACGGAGACTGAGATGGAAGTGTTCCCCTGATATTCAGACACATTTGGCGTCAGCAGCAGAAAAACTCCAAAGGTAGAACAGATGCCTCATCTTTCTCAGCCCTGCAAGCTGGGAACTACCCAGCACATTGCACAGGCTCCCTCCTAGGGGGCCTCCTGCCTTCCTGCTCCTCCTTGTCTTACCAAGCTGCACACAACCAAGCATCTCTCTGCAGGATGAGAGGCTTATGGGCTGGAGATACTTGTCTGTACTCAGGAATTGCATTACCATTGTTTTCCTTCCATGTAAATATTAGGATTTCTAAAAACCCCTGGAAAAACAGCTTACCAGTATTTGCACAGGATGCAAACAGTACAGGTCCTCTGGTTTCGTGTCTTATGTCTGTTACGGGTTTGAGCTGACTCAGTCTGAAGCCAAGGCCATAAGGGTACATATAGAGGACAGTAGAATACAACTGGTTTAAATAAACAATTTGAATTTAGGAATGTAATTTGTTTACATTAATATTGCTCCTACCAAGTCTAGTTTTTCTGACTCTGTTTCCAGGCTGAGAAAGATTTGCGTGATCTTTGGGGATGGGAGCAGCAATAAGAATTTTTTCTCAGCATTGAGGCCTGTGATCTCTTTGTAGAGAATTAACACATTGTCTGCATGATCAGCTGTAAGCACGTCCAGTGTGGTTGCCTTAGATAAAACCTCAAAGTGGCTAGAAAGATACATAAGAATGAGAACATCAAGGATGCAGAATAACTCCTTTATGTTTTTTAATAAAGGTAGTAGTCCTCTAAATTGAATCTTGCAAGGAGCTTCATCAGATCCAATTCTCACACCAGTAAATCTCTCAGAAATTTGTCAACAAAGGAGACCCTTGCTTAGGCTTCAGGGGTGGAAACAGTAAGGTTGAGGGGACGTTGCTGGATTTTTGGTTTGTTTGGTTTTTTTAAAAAAAGGTGTCTTACTCAAATGAACAGACTTGAGTGCTACAGTTAAGGCTGCAGATAACAAGCCTGATGTAGAATCTGTATGAATAAAAGTTACTGACTAAGAACAAGTTACCAAAGGCCAGGACTGTCTGCAGAGCAGGAGGCCACTCACCTCTTAGAAAGTACTGGTAGGAAAAGATCTCTGGGTTTTATTTGCAAACAGAAATGAGAGAGAATACGGCTTAGTGGTGAACAAGCTAGGGTAGGTTGATGGTTGGACTTGATGATCTAAGAGTTCTTTTCCAGCTTTAAAAATTCTATGAGAATCTTACATCTACCCCTGCAGTAACTGCCTTCTGCTTGTTTTCCAGGGCAGTGGAAAATCTGGATTTTATTGCCTACAAGTTTGAGCACTATGGAAAGGAATTTATTAAGAAACAAAAGATGAGCCCAGATGCCTACATTCAAGTAGCACTTCAGCTGGCATTCTACAGGTAAGGTTAGTTCAATTCAGAGGAACAAGGTACACAGGGTAGTGGGATTTTATACAGATGGTCTGTTTTTCCCTTAACATTCCAACAAAAGCCTCCTGCATGGAAATGAGTGATCTTGCCTAATGCTGTAGGGCAGACAAGATAGAAACTGATACCTGGTTCTGGGAGAGAATACTCCTTTTCTTTGCTCCCTTTCCCTCTTCTTGCTCTGCCTTCCCCATTCCTGTGTCCCACACATGCCATTCCCAGCCAGTACCTGGCATAGAGAAGCTGAGGCAATGTGGCAGGGATGCCTGCAGCAGCAGCAGCTGGGGAGCCCAGGTGCCTGGGGCAGAAGCACCACAGCCTTGCCTCGTGGGTAGCCTGGGAGGAGCCACAGGAGTAACCACACGTGCATCTCTGGCACAGGCTGAAAAGCATCCACTACAGCACAGCACATCAGACTAGAGTTCTACACAGAACAATAACTACTGCTCTTCCCTTCTTCGCAGGCATCCCAAGATTTGGTAAGATCCCCTAATGTCCATGGTGTTACCAAAGTTAAAAGCTCTTTTCTACATTGCTCCAAGGTAGAGATAGGTTGCATGGTTTCTTGCAGAACAGCCTATTACACAAGTAATTCTTTATCACTTCAGTTTAAATCCCAGAGTGGTCTTTACCTGGTCGAGACCAGAGATAATTAACACATTTCATGTACTCTTTTAACATCTGTTGAACACCCATTTTGCATATTCCATTAATAAAACTTCAACAATGACCTAGCCCAAGATTTTCATCTAGATCCCAGCCATGATATAAATCCCTTGTTTGCCATAAAAACCTTAGGGAACAGTTGTGTTCTGAGACCACCTGCTTTGACTGAAAGACACAGTCTGTCTCCTGAAGCAAGGAGTAGTATCTTTATACCTGGACCCAAATTAAATAAGTCTTCATAATCTGTTCTAATTGCTATGAGGGTTTTCACTCCAGCTCACAAATAACACCCTACTCCCCTTTTAGTTCTCTTCTTTTCATTCACGCACTCGGTGCATTTTCTCTTGTTTTAAACAAAACATATTTCAAGCCCATAAGTAAATGATTAATTACACAATTATTTTATGATGCAGTACAAATAAAACATTCCTTGAGATCTTTCAGTAAATTTTTGTTTTACAAGCCTTGTTTTTACAAAACAAGTCATTTTTTACTGGCAATACATAACTAAAACATATACAGCTGTATGCAGCTCTTCATATTAGAAAGGAGTGAGCATCCATCTTTTTAAAGTTTCTTACAGAACTCTATCAACATTAAGATGAATACTGTGCAAAAAGTAAAAGTGTGGCTGTAACAATAAAATGCACCAAGGCTATATTTCTCTTGTCTTTATGACTCTCTGAAAATAATCATTCTTTGTTTTTCTTCCTTCACTCTCTCAGGTGCCACAGGAGGCTTGTCCCAACCTATGAAAGCGCTTCCCTGCGTCGATTTGATGAGGGCCGGGTTGACAATATTAGGTCTGCTACCTCCGAAGCACTTGCTTTTGTCAAAGCTATGGCAGGTGACAAGACAGCTGTGTCGGTATGTTGGGCTGGCTCCCCCTGTCTTCTTTGCCAAAACACTAAGTCAATAATGCACTCATGGTCCCAAGTCTCTCATTTTTTAACTCTTAACTGAGGACATAAAGGCATAGGGTAGGGTAGCAAGCATTACAGGATTTTGCTTTTTGTACAGACCAACCATTAAGTTAAATATAACTATTCCCTTTAATTTAAGCATCCAAAAGATCCAGAGGTGCCTAAATGTGACATTTTAAGAAACATAATATCTAATTTTAGATTTAGTACTGTCTTATAAATGTTCTGTCATCAGGTCCAAATTCAGTTCCCTGGAGAGATCTAGGCTGAACATGCAAAGTTCAGGATCATTAAACTGCCACACCAGGGGAACTGCCTGGCAGGCCTCCTGCAGTGGTTAGTTCTCTGCAGCCTACAATATGTGATGTAATTCCCATGCTTTCATTTCTGGATATGTGGATACCTTCTGGCTGATCTTTTTTGTTTTAAAGGGATGTTTCTACCAAATAGACTAAGTCTTATAGGATCCTCAAGGGAGCTGAACCTTAATGATGAAAACCTTCATCAAGCTAATCAAAGAACTCTCCAAACTGTCCTGATATCATACTGCAAAAAGAAAAATTAAAATTGCCTTTCTTTGAGACACCACCATCTGTTTGCCAGAAGCATGAGCGCTGTACAGAGTAGCTGGGGATGCAAAGAGGTACAGCTGAGAGCAGAGCTGCACAAACAGCCCTGTGCACTGTCCTGCCCACCATCCCTGGAGAGCCTCCCTCAATGTCTCTGCACCACTTCCACCCACTGCACTGCACTGCTGTACAGGGAATTTCCAGGTGGCTGTTTAGATGCAAAATGCTGCCACAATACAGTTTATTTTTCACAGTAAGCCCATTCCAGTGGCAGCAGCCCACATGGCTGTTCTTTAGAATTTAGTATAACTTTGCTAGAAGCATTGCTGGGCTGTAGATCAGGGGTAAATTAATGAAAAATTATAAACCAAGATCTAACAGCCCAGAGGATTATGAAAATTTGCCCAGATAAGTCCTCTCTTCATCCATTGCTTCTTCAATTTCCTTAAGGTTATCATGCCCAGAACTTAGCTCCTGGTGAACAAAGCTGAAATAAGTCCCATGGTAAAATAACTCAAAAAAACCGAAGTAACTCCCTCTGCTGGGTGGGTAATTCACAGCAGACTATGAGCATACTGTTACACATAATAGTGACTACCACACAGTGGGCAAGAAGAGGCTGGTTTTATTTGCTGTCAGTGTCCTGTCTGACAAGATGGTTCTCAATCACATTTCATCACAAGTTCCTGTTCTCTGTGCACTTTCCTCTCACACCTGAGCACTCAGCTTAGTCCCAGCCCATGCTGTGGCACACTGACTGTGCTCCTGGCAGGAGCCAGCATGCTCCTACCATGTTGTTTCCACAGATCTTTCTAGCTCTTTGCAACTATCTCTTCCTTCCTTCCTTCTTCCAACACCACTGACTTCTGCAGCTCTCCCAGAGCTTCATCATTTCTCACCTTTTTCCCACCCAAATCTGAGATCATGCTCCCCTTTCACAGCACCCTAAACTGTCCTGTTTTACACAGGCAAGCTGAAGAATGCCATGTGTGTCTAGATGGAGCTCAGTCTCAGCCCCCATATTTTTCCACCGCATGCCTTGGCCATACAGAATAGGGGGGATAATAGTTTCATTTCCCCTGGAAAACCTGTCATAATCATAACGCAAACCAACCTACTGATTGTTTTCCTGGTCTCTTCTCCACCAAGAGATACAAAGGACACTAATACTGGTCTAGGATTGTTCTTTCCAACAGACATGAATAAATCTTTGTTTTGATGTAAACATCTTCATCTTTCCACGCAAAACTACATGTATATTAGTAACACAGAAACATTAGAAAATTAATTTAATACAACCCTATTCCAAGGTGATTTCTTTAGACCTATGCACTGCTCTGAATGTGAAGGGGTTAATTCTTTTTTCTGATCAAAGAGATGCACCACTTGGTGTAAGTAACCTTGAACTCCCCAAAATATTGTTTGTTAATAGCCATTAATTCAAATCCAATTAAAAAACGATTTTCTTCTGATACAAATAAAAATTATCCTCAGACGATTGCTTGAACAGTCACCAAAGATTGATTGAGTCAGATTGATTCTTCAGCAGGAGAAATATCTCATGCATTTGACACTTGCTGTAAAAGCAGCAGCTACTGACACTAGAGATTGCTTGAATAGCTGTAAATTAATCAGATTTAAAGACTGAATTCGGTAATTTAATCTGTACAGGGGAACTAAGGCCTAGCTCTAGCCTTGTGAAAAAATATCAGACATGTTTTGAAGGTCCCTGATAGTGACCTTGACTTGCTTCTAAAATGAATTCTTTGTTCAAAAGATCATTCATCGTCCATAGGAGCTGAAGGTCCCCTGTTTATCTGGAGACCCAGTCATTTCTGGCTGTTTCAGGGTCTCCCAAAGTTGCAGTGCTGGACTTTATATACAGCAAGGCAACACTTCTTAAGATCATTCCCTTAATATAAAAGGCTCTCATTTGACAGGATTTAAAATTTACGAGCTTGTTATCTGAAATGTGAGGCAGCTGGGGATGCAGCCTTGGAAAATTCTAGATGCCCTTTCACACAGGGGAGTAATTTTTTGACTGGCTAGTAAAATATCAGTAATGGCTTTCATTAATATCACTGTCATTGTCTAGATAAACCATTCTGGAGAAGGTACACTGCCTGTCTGTTTTGAAAATCCTGAATTACACTAGGCAATTATTTTCCTTCCTTCAAACACAGTGATTCTATTGGTAATCTACACTCCCAAAATGCATGGAAGGAATACACAAAAGGAACTGCAAGCCTTTTCTTGACTTCAGACAAACCATCACCAAGAAACCTGTTCTCCCCTTGCACAATCAGGTGCTGGTGCTGATCAGGACACTGATCCCTGTGGCTTTTGGTTTATCAGAGCACTTACACCTGAGCCAAGAGCAAAGGACATTTGAGGTGCTTGCTATTTGGCTCTCGGTTAGTTGATGCAAGATGCTGTTTCTCTGAGAGTTGATTCAATAATACATATATTCTGATTACCCCAACAGGATTCTGAGAAGATGCAGAAATTTAAGGATGCAATTGCAGCTCAGACTAATTACTCTGTTCTGGTGAGTAAAACACTGCCTGTCTGAAAAAGAACTAGTCAGCTTTTTCAAGAAAAGTATGAAGACACAGACAGTAGCTATTTAAATACCAGAAAAATTTCAGCATCTCCAAACAGGAAAATATCTGCTATGTCACACTTAGCAACATTTCTAATGGCCTAAATAGCCATATTCAACTAACCTCCACTTTAAAAAAAAACTAAGCCTAATACTAACCATCTATGCATTTTCTTATATTTCTCTTCACTAGATGGTAGAAGTCCCTATCTAGAACCTGATCCTCAGATGGACTGGTATTTTGGAACATGTATTCTGGTATTCCAAATTGCCATTTCTAATAAAGGTCATTAACAATAAGGGAGTAATTATAGTAAGCTTTCTTTTAAAGACCTGAATGCAGTGCTTAATAAAAGGGAGAGATGCCCTCCAGTGAAGAAATCAGTTTAATATCAAATACAACTCATTTTCTGTTGATTAAAAATGAGACAATTCAGTCTGGGTTATGCTCTATGTCCCACTGTGCTAAGACAAAGAACAGACTTGTTCTATAAACAACTTAGTCATACCACTAATGAAATTAGTAAATATTAATAACCAGCTATGATAAGTGAATTTGCTACCTATGGTTTTGCCTCAGACCATTGCCTATAAACCCATATTGTTAATTACTCTTTGGATATTCATAACAGTTAAGAAATCATTCACCTTCAGAGGTCGTTTTAAAGGTATATTCTGAGCACTGAAGAGGCAAAGTGTTGCTTTCAGGCAGGACTGTGAAACAAAAGAAGCAGGGAAGAAAAACAATTCTGTGTTTCAAGCCTTGTGCTGAGAACCCACATCTCAGAAGCTGAGACTTCACGTGTTCTGTGAAGGGAAGCCAAGTCCTACTTCTGGGCAACTGCCTTGCCTGAACCATCGCAGGGTAACCTCACAATGAACACAACACACTCTGGGCCTACTGGGTCACAACCAATGGAATAGCTGTACAACAGCTCTCAAAAAAAAAAAAAAGAAAAAAAGAGAGAGAGAGAGAGAGAAACACCCTTTAATTTTCCCCTCCAAATTATTAGTTATTTCAGATCCAGAAACTGTTATAAAATTCAGCCTCTAGTGTAGCTCATGGGAAAATATTAAAACTGCCATTGGAAAAAATAATTTAACTTTAAATTTAAAAAGCTCTCCAGGTATTTCTATTTACCAAGCTACCCCTCCTTTCTTAGAATAGCAGAATGTAATCTCTGGGGCTTTAAACTCTGAGTAAGACTTAGATGGTCTGACTAAATTGTGCATAACAGACTGAAATGCAATAGCTCCTAAGAGAACAAAAAAAAAACCTTCTTCATAAAACAAAAAGCAATTTAATGATTTTATTTTCCCTTGTTAAAGCTTACTAGTAGCATTGCTATCTTAAAAGTGGACCTCTAAAATTCAATTTAGCCCAGTTTTTTCCTATGCGTTGACTCACAGTTTATTTCGTTAGCCTGTCTCGGCCTCTCTTCAGACATGACATTGATCTATGTTGCAAAAATGTCATTGCTAACAGCCTTATAAATCTTGTGTGATAGCAAAATATTTCCTTTGATTATCAAGCCAGTTTCCCAGTATGGGAAAAAGAACATAAACACAAGGCTGATGTATGCTACCTTTTTGCAAGCATCCTTCCTCTGTCTGGGCTGATGAACAAATAGCTCCTTTACCAATGGGTGCCCAGTTCTTAATAAGCTAAAGCAGGCTATGCACTCCCAACCTCCTGCTTCAGGCACTTAGCAGTGGTTAAAATTATTCTCCTCATAAGAGAAGAAGTAAACTTACACTTTTCTTTTGGTTTTTTTGGGGGGTTTTTTTTGGTTTGTTTTTCTTTTTTTAATCCTTAAGAGGAAAGCCAAGCTCATGCTCTTTTTTAAATCCTGCCTTCTCTCAGGCTGTTTGTTGCCCTTGTTACAAGGGTCCTGTGCCACGGGGATGTCAGCTCTGCTCTCAGGGCAGTACAATGTCCCTCATTTAGCATTCCCTTCCTAGTGACTTCAGCCTGGGACACAGAAGAGCTACAGCTCAGACTACAAAATCAGTGTTTTCACCAGCAGAACAAACCTGGACTGAAGGATTTTGAACACACTTATTTATCTGAGGCAATTCCTGCCTGGTTGGACCAAATTTTGGTTTGTCTTCCTAAAGAAACAAAACTCTGTAACTATCCTGTCTGACAAGCCCCCAGGGCTGAATTTGGATCCCATTAGCCATCTTCAATCACATTTACTAGTAGGGCAAAGCCCTTAAAACAAATAAATGCCTTAAGTCTAGAGCATTTGGTAGCTGGACAGAGCAGAGACCTGAGCATGGACAGCTGATGGCAGGGACTTGCAGGCTCAGCAGCAGCTCCTGTGAGCTGCCACTGCTGCTTCTGTATCCCTAACTCCAGTTTTCTCAAGTGGTGGGGTTTGCTCATAGATCTGTGATAGATCACTGGCAAATCTATCTGGTATTCTGTTCAGCCTGTTGCAGACACCTCCCAGATCCTTGGATATAAATTCTATGGAATGACATTTGCTTTAACTGCCAGAGGGAGATGTAGGCAGCAAGGTGATGGAAGACTTGTTCCAATTTGGAGGTGTTTTGGAGCCCTCCACCTTGAAACATAATCTAAAGGATGCACAGAAAATTTCAAAACATGCTTAGAAAATTTCTGCTGTCCCATATGCTCCCCTCAGCATCTCTAGAAGCCCAGCCCATGATATTCAGCTCTGAGAGACACTGAACACACAGAGAACATCAGCACATAAGACACCTCAAGACTGTCTCCTTCCTAATTTGTAAATCTTCAGAGCACCATATGAATTTCTAGTTACTGATCTTCAGCAAAGTACATACTCAGAGTAATATCTGAACATTACAGGCTTTACATCACTCAAACCAAGTTTATCAGAGCACTAGGCAGTAATAGCCAAAATGCCTCCAAACTCAGTTAAATGCTGTTGTCTTATCACATCCTATCACAGGCTGTTACTGGAATGGCAATAGACAATCACCTGCTAGGGCTCAGAGAGGTGGCACGGGAACACTGCAAGGAATTGCCAGAGATATTTACAGATGAGACTTATCTGACAAGCAATCGATTCATCCTCTCAACCAGCCAGGTGAGTGTCTCCAGTTCACTGGTCTTGCCAAGCAAAGGATAATTGTAGCTCACAGTGAGAAAAATGTTAAAAAGTCAAGCAAACAAAAGCAGTATCATCAAGAAGCCTGCAAATTGCTCCACATCTTCAATACTGTTTTGGCTCTTTAACACGGTAAATACTGACTGCAGTTATCACTTCAAAGGCAACATTCCAAAGTCCTTTGCAGAAGGGCTGCCACTCTGAGAAACAAAAAGCCAAGAGCCATGAGGAAATTTTAAAAGTTTCTAGGTTTAAGATGTTTGAGAGCCTTCTGTTATTTGCTGTGAGACAGCAACCCATACAGACATTTTAGACAGGTACAGACATTTACTGATTTACAGTTATTTACACATAGGTACTCTAAGAGTCAATACTTCCTACATTTAATGTTCTGAATAAGAAAGCATCTTTACACCATACAGCCTAAAAATTAAATGTTTCATTGCATGTAGTAGCAGTCCTAATGAAAAAAGGAATCTATGGAGGAATTCATTAACTGAAACATTAACCCAACTGCAACAGATTGGGACTATGCAACAAAAGAGACTTACAATATCATGCTACAGCATAAAACCTTAATAAGTAATTTGATCTTGTCATAATGTTTGTAGGCTTTCAGACATGAGTGAATGTAACCAACATGCTACTACATAAATTGTCCAAGAAACTATCCATGAGCAAAGAGTGCTTCTGAATAGCTTTATGGCCTTCGGCTGTTGCACAGCAAATTCATCTGACAATTCTATGGCTCTATTAGTAGGACTAATGGCCTGTTCTACACCATTAAAAAGGCAAATGTCGTTTGAGAAGGCCCATGTACACAAAGTCTGAAACATATAGATTTCTAACACCTTCTATTTTCTGCAGAAGAAAGTGTTTCACTGCCATATTATGCCATGATTAAACTGGTGTATAATAGAACGTCTAGTTGCATTAAAGTATTTTAATACAGCATCACAATTATTAACTAGTATTAGAAATGGACAATGCTAATTTCTCTAATGCAATTTTCACATTACAAATTTAACGTAACCTTAAGAAATTAAAAACCTTAGAGAAGTTTTACGTATCCAAATCATCTCCAGGTCTGGACTTCTGAAGACAGTGGTACTCCACAAGGCTGGATTCACCACATTACCAGCATTTGTAGCATTTTTTTCTCTTTTTCCTAATTCCTAAGCAGCTGATTTTAGGTGCCCTGATTAATCAGAGATCACTCCTTCCCTTCTCCCTGCAACCAGGTTCCTACTACTATGGAAATGTTCTGCTGTTACGGGCCTGTGGTGCCCAATGGATATGGGGCATGTTATAACCCTCAGCCAGAGCATTTATTGTTCTGCATCTCAAGCTTTAAAGATTGTAAGGAGACCTCCTCAGACCAGTTTGCAAAAGCTGTGGAAGACAGTCTCCTAGCAATGAGAGATCTGTGCAACAAATGCAGTTCTACTACAGCAAAGCCACCTGCTAAACAAGATGCAGCCACACAGCTGCAGAGCGACCACAAGCGCTAAGAGGCTGTGAGAATTCCTCTCCTGAATCCACCTCATGAAGAAATATGACATAGTTGTTCAAAGGCAAGATAGTACAAGGTATACAATAGCATAGAACCAAAGTGTCATCTGTTTCTCATTGCTGACAACATTTACAAGTCTGTGTACTAAATCTACCATTTCTTGCTTACGAGTCAGTAAAAAAGATTTGGTCTCACTGGCTGAAATGCTGGAGGTAGTAAAAAAAGTAAATGTTATACTATCATTTCTAACCATAATTACCTTGTGCCATTTTATCACCTAAAAAATTGAGTAAGTTATATGTATACAACATAAATTAAATACCAAGGCACACCAATTAATTAATATCCCCTGCAAGTAGTTCTGAAATATTCACATCTATTACTACAAGATTTGCATGCAAAGAAATAAAGAAACCTCCCCTATTAGGAATTTTGAGAGTGACACTGTAAACAATAGGCTGATGCCATTATATCTTTTGCATGAAGAGTATTTAATACCACCAGTCTATTTACTATATAAGAAAAACTGATTATTTTTAAAAGAGTGGCCTCTGTGCATTTCCACAAAGTTTAGGAATATAACATGAGTGTTTGCATGTTTCCCCCAGTTTGAAAATGCTGCAAAAATAATTTAGCTTTTATTCTGGTTTGCACTGGTCTCAAGCACAGTCCTGGTTCTGAAAGCAGCATATTGGAGACAGAGAACTGGGAGAATTTTGTCCCTAATGAATTGACTTAATTATTTCTTTCTATCAGTGAGCAAAATCCAGCCTGACAGAGTGACAAAGCACAAAACATAAGTACTATTCAATCCTACTTCAGACCTTTTCTGTTTGCATTGGAATTAATTTAGTCACTGTGACTGGCAGGAGAGTGAATGCAACCACACAAAATCAAAGAGCAATAACTAGAATGAAGAGGTAAATTTGCAATATAAGAAAGTCTTCAAGCTAGAGTTATAAATACCAGTACTGGTACTCATATCAGCTTTGCATCATCCCGCTTGGAGGGATTTATATTTTATATTTTTAATAGCAGATGTAGGGTATCATATTCTGCAATATACAGTAAATTCAACCAGAAGAGTGGTAATATATAGTGTCTGGCAATTCCCATTTTATGTGAGTGTTATCCTGAGGTTTTTCTAATTATCTCTTTCATTCCCTATAAATCCTTCCAGGGACTGATATTTTCAGTTACTTTCTCATGAGGTGAAATATGCTGCCTTACTTAGGGGTGTTCAGTATCATTGTTAGAACACAACTTACTTACCCACTGAAGACACTTAATTCCAAACTCCAGTGCAGATCCTGTGCTGCCCAAGCTGGAACACACTCTGAGGCCTGGCCAGGAATTGCTTCCTTGCCTGTGGAGAGGTGGAGATGTTCTCTCTTCCTTTGTAGACCGAACAATCACACATTTAAGCACTCTGAAGACTTAAAGCAGAATAGATTTATTGCAATAACCTAGAGATGCAGATATGTTCCTGTTGAAGAACTCTAGATACAAATTCAGGAGATTCTATATGTCCATGATTATTTTACTGACTCTTTGGAGGTGCATACATGCAATTAAGCAGTCTGCTGGATAAAGGATATCCACAACCCCATATATGAAAGCACAGTGGGCCTGATAATCAATTAGAGCAAGTAGCTTTGTTGAAGTAAATCAACTATGATGATTTGCAGACATTAAGAGCTGGGCTCATTTTTTTTTAAGGTTATTATATTTCACTGAAAAATATGTATGTTTTATCACTCCATGAGCTGTGCTTCAAATAAAATATGAAATCTGGTTTTAGATTACATAAATACTCTTATAGCATAAAAGCTGCCCCAAAGTTATCATAGAATGGTTTAGGTTGGAAGGGATCTTAAAGATCATCTTGTTCCCACTTCCCTGCCATGGGCAGGGACACCTTCCACTAGACCAGGTTGCTCTGAGCTCATCCAGCCTGGCCTTGAAAACTTCCAGGGATGGGGCATCCACAACTTCTCTGGGCAACCTGTTCCAGTGCCTCACCACACTGAGAGTAAAGAACTTCTTCCTAACATCTAATCTAATTTAAAATTTAAGATGTAAAAATACATAAGCAAAACCCAAGAAAACTGTTAGCTAGACCAAAAGTTTGCTTAAAGAATACATGGTTCAAAATAAAACTTTAAATTGTTCCTATACTATAGTTATGAAAATTACTTTGAAACATTCCCAGTAATTTTGCTTTGTCTCATTTCACTACAAAAGCATTCTGCATTTCTAACATAAATGTAGCACTACATATTTCTTGTAGAATTTTATGTTTAAAATGGTAGTTATATTTTAAGTGTATAAAAATACTACTGTGAATAATTATTTGATATTTTATTAATTTTCTTCTAATTGAATATATACTTTTATTTCGTAAGCCTAGCTACGTAAATACCAATAGTTATTTGCAAATATTACCTGTTTCTCATGTTACTTTTTTGTCTGGAATCTTAACAGTAGCTCAGACAGTGTGCTCAACACAGTCACTGAGAACTCAGGATGCCTCTAACCCCACACCTGATATTTTATACCAATTTATCACTAAGATCTCCTTAGTTGTCTACAGCTGCTGTAACAGGTGTTTTGCATTCTCCAGCTCTGGAAACTACTGGTGGTGGAAAATAGTGACACAACATTTTGACTTGAGGACCAGTGACCACCCATACTTCCTATTTATTTAGCTAACCGTTCTGTACTTGTATCTCACTGATCTGGTTTTAGCCTTCAGCCTGAGTATCTGAAAGGAGCAGCTTTGGTGAGCTCACTCCCTGCAGAGGAAGTCTTTTGTGTACATGGTTTATCTTTGCCACTACCTGTGCTGAAAGCACACTCTGCAAGGTACCTAACTGTGCAGGAAGTTTCATGCTTGGTTCAGGTCTGTTTAAATTGGAGGGTTCTGGTTAAATTACAGATGGGTAAAAATTCACAGGCATTGCAAACTTCTCTGACAGCAGGAGCTTCACAAGGGACTGTACTGCTTCTCAGTTAACACAATTCTCTATACCTGTGTGGTGTGATCCCATGCTGTATCTATCAAGGATTTCAGGCAATAAGTTTTCTTAAGTTCTTATTTAAAATTATTTGTGTTACGCAGATGGAGTTCGTTTATGAAATTCAAAAATACACACTTTTATGCACTTACAGAAACCAAACATGGAGCTTTTAAAATGTTTCTAACCAGAATACTGTGGAATAGATTATTCAGTATAAAAAGAGAGAAAATTTCGAGTGACAAACTGAGTGTAATTACATGAATGCAACAAGTGGCTATGATTTAATGAGCTCTCTTGGTGGGACCCGGGGCACACAACCCCAGGTTGGGTGAGAACTTTCAGTAGGTAGTTGTTTCTCTCTCCCCGTGGGTGTACACCAACGTACACGCAGTGCTGGGGTGCAGACATTAAAAAGCAAATTTTTAATTAAATTCCACGTTCACAGTGATCCAAAGTAATAGACGTTCGACTTCAAAACAGGGGTGTTTCAAGGGTGTAAGAGCCCGACCTCGCTCCTTTGACAGGAGTGCTGCCAGAGCCCGCGGGTAATTTGGCAGGACACGGCTGTGACAACACAGCGTGAGTTGCAAAGACAGAGAAATATTTTAGTGATACTTTTATTTTTATAAAAAAATATATATTTATGACAAATGTAAATGTGTATTTATAGCACATGTTGTTCCTGTTATGCTTTGTCTCTACTGAAATATATTTATCTGTCTATATCGATATATACGCCCTGAAGTGTACGCTGGTAACGCGCACTGAGCTCGTTCACAGATGGAGCTCCGCACCGCAAATAAAAGCCATCAGAGGAAAGACCTTGTCGCCTTTTCGTGCCTTCAGCCCCGGCCCCTGGAGCCCAGCTGGCCCCGCCGCTCGGAGCCCCAGGGGCCGCCCCGCACCCCAGCCTGCCAGCCCCGCGGGGCGGGAGCCGGAACCGGGACTGCACCGCCTGCGGCTCCCGGGGCTCGCGGGGCTCCCTTGCCCCGTCCCGCCCGGCGGGGGTGCGGCCGAACTCCTCCGCCCTGCCCTGCCCGGGGGAGGAGGCGCAGCCCAACCGGGCGGAGCTCGGCCCGCAGGGCCCCTGCCGTAGGACCGTGGCTATCCCGAGTCGGGAGGGACTCACAAGGATCACCGGCTGCTGGCTCTGCACAGCACAGCCCCAGCCATCCCAGCATGTGTCTGACAGCGTTGTCCAAACGCTTCTTCAGCTGTGTCAGGCTGCTGCTATGAGCACTGCTCTGGGGAGACTGTTCCAGTGCCCGACCACCCTCTGGGTGAAGAACCTTTCCCTGATACCCAGTCTAAAGCTCCCCGGAGGCAGTTTCAGGCCATTCCCTCGGGTCCCTGCTCAGGTTCCCTGTGACCGCACCGTATCGGAGGCTCTCGGTGTTGCGAGGCTGGCAGGTTGCGAAGGGGCTCCAGCAGCTGTGCCACGTGTGAGACGTGGGAAAGGGCTGCTCCTCAAACACGCCTGAGAAAGCACAAACACCTCCATCTTTTGTGTTTGCTCAAATAAGCTTGCGTTACAGCGTGCATATATTTTCCAGTTACACAAACCTCATTAAAAACTGAAATAAACACATAAACCAATGATGAAAACATTTAAACCCAAATAGAGTGGTAAAGTGAAGTACTTGGGAGTAGAGCTACATTTGCTGCTCACAGCTCAGCTATTATTTCCAGTAACCAACACAAGGCAGGCACCCCCCAGGGTCGGGTGCCACGTTTTGGAGCAGAGCTGCTCCGAGCTCCCACATCCGCAGGTGACGGACCGAGCCAGCTGTGCGGCCTGGGGCACTGCTGCAGGGCTTGAAATGGCTCCACAGCAGCTCTGACACAAGAGCAGGGCCTCGGGGCTTTACCGAGTTTGCAGGTGCTGCAGAAGTTCACTATCCACACCTACAGTTGCAGTGCTGTATAGCCCACAGAGAAAGGGTGTAGCTATTGTTTTCTCATTCATCTCATTAAGGACTGGTGTAGTCTATTTCCTGTTTATGAGGGAATGAACAACACTTTTCCTCTGCTCCAATGCTCTCCAGATGTAATAATAACCATTTCTGCCTAGCAAAATTAATCTAAAGATGCAAGACAAACCAAATTGCATGCATGTGATCTCAAGTATTCAAATAAGTACAGTTTTGTAAATTTAAAGGCTTTAGATAACATAGAGGCGCCCCAAAAATAAAAAACTCAGTATCAGACAAATCCTTATTTGCTTGAGACTGAAAATGTACAAAGAGCATAACTCTATGCAATAAGTGGGCTACTGGCAACTCATTCCAGTTTTTTTCACTGGGGTTGGTAGATCATTGCAATGTACCTGTCATGGCCCTAACCTGGGGAAACTCATCAGGTGGGCTTTTTAATTTAGAGCCCACAGTATAGAGATGTCATCTCTCTCACCCATTTTTTAAGTGTGAATTAATTGTCTGAGATTACCAACAAAGCTTCCTAGAAAGCAGTGAGAGCTGTCTGATGAGAATGGCAAAACAGCAGCAGAAGCTGAAAGCATGCTGCTTTATGAAACAGACTCCTTCCTCAGCCACTTCTGCTACTTTTTCTGTAAGTAGAATTAAAATACTGCAAACAGCTCTTACAGGTGGGCACAGTTAGGTTAAATGTTTGAGAAATGCTGACTCTTGCAAGTCATACAGCTACAGTGGAACCGGGGCAGAGAAAGTACCTCCACCTGCCAGAATAGCTGAGGTGTCAGTACAGCCTTAACACAGCTGATAGAAATCTGCAAAGGTGAGACCCTGAATGTCTGACTGTACAGGAATCTGCTTCTGCCTTGTAAAACAACTCAATAGAAAGCGATGAATTAAAACAACTTTAAACCTGGCTAGTGCCCAGGCAAGTACTTGGCATTTCTGTGTTGCTGGAACTGCATTATCAGTCAGTTCTCTTATTTCCCCAGTTCTGATTAATTTAACATTACACAATGTACCATAATAAACCTGAAAACCACCTAATTCATCTAAAAAATATGTTGATCAAGAGATTATTTTGTCTATTCTGATTTGATTCTCAGCTTCACAAAAATCTGAAGTCTTCTATGTCCTAAGAAATTACTCTTTCAGTAGAAGAAAGATGAATTATGCGTCAATGAACAATTGGGTTATCAAGGTTATTCACTTAATGTTCCAGCTGTTCTATAACACCATCTTAATGCTTATTGGAGAATTCTTTTGAATTTAGCCTTATTCTGTGGTATTCTTACAAATAAATGCATTGTGCTTCTTACAGCTGCTCTGCCAGCTAATAGCAAATAAAAGTACAAAATTAATTTCGTGCCTTTTACCCCTAGAACTAGAAATGACAGAGGGTGGAGGCTTTATTCAAAGGAGATCCATTAATGTAATAATAGTGAAGATGGAGATTAAAGCTGATAGGCTTTGTGGGGAGTTTTGTACAGCACTTAACTACATTAACACTGGGTTTTTCTCCTGTCATAAGTGCTAAAACTTAGATATACTCAAGATTCACTGGGAACCAAGCAAATACAGTACTGGCCACTGCTTCTTTGCCCTTTCCCAGCTGGCCTGAAGGCAGGTGGACATCACCTTATTTTGGAAGTGGTAACACACTGGAATGCTGTAGACCTGGTGGTTGACAGGGAGATTGTATTTAATTGCAATGTCTATAACCTGGATTTTGGTAACTCCTGAATTTTATTATTTGCAGTTTCTCCAAAAGCACTTGCATTTTGAAATAAGCACTTCCTAAGGCATAAACAGTCCAGATTCTATCAACATTTCCACTTTTAAGCTCTGTACTGCTTTATATTCCAGGCAGTTTGAAAGGCACAGTGTGGCTCACAGAATGGCTTGGGAGTTAAGGCCATGCTTGGGAGAGCATTGTCTGGGGCCATCCCACATGCACCAGCACACAACCACAAGAAAACCTGCTAGGTTTTGGTCCACAGAGGTATTAGGGCTTCCCTCTGCTTTCAAAACAGCAATTTTTATTTTTTGTTTGAACTGAATCCATCTCAGATTACAGAATTAACCACAGCAGAGCCAAACTGAGTCCAGGTACTGTGAAGGAGAGCACAAAGGGCTATATGTGTTGGGGTAAGAAGTAGAAACGTAAAAGGTAAATACATCTACTTGCATATATTTTGTACGTTGTAGTTTTCTCCTTTAGGAGGTGATGGCAAGTTAGATTCACCTTGTGAAGAAGCCAGAAAAGTGTTAAATGCTTAACAATTTACAGGGACACTTTCCCTTTAATATTGGGTTTCTGTCAGGCAGTTTATTTGCATCACAGTAATATTACCAATTGGATCTTTACACTTCTAGATCTCTTAATGAAGAGGATAATCTTGTTACACCCCCATGTCAACCAGATAAGAATAGAACACCTTTTCCAGAACCAGTTGAGTTGTATGTTACGACCCTGAATATTGCAAATTTGGGTAGAACTGACTTGTATGGTATTTTAATAATTTGAATTAAATTAAGAGAAGACTGAAACTCTGGAAATTTTTCATTCTTTCAACTTTATAAAGTTTCTTATATCAAAGATACTTTCAAAGTCATTCATAGCTGATAATACTTCTTTTTACAGTTATACCAGGTTACAGTTCAGCTCTTCTCTTGGCCACAAATATCTCACAGAACATTTGTGCCTCACTAGGGAGCCCAAAAGTACAAAGAAGTTGGCACAGCCATAAGGACAGGATTAAACTGACTGGGTGTTATCACAGCTCATACTCCATTGTACCTCAAAAGTAACTGGAGTACGAAGTTTCTTTTTTGCTCCTTATTTGTCAACATACATTCAACTTCAATTTTATTTTAGAAAACAATTTACACCTAGGTAAATTCAGCAGTTTGAGAATAATCATATGCCAGAATGCTGCTGCCCTGAGCAATATTCAGTTTGGTCCATAATTAGTTATGAGAGAAGGAAGTAGTTAACCTTTGGATACTAACAAAGGGAGTTGAGGCAAGAAACACAAGGATTTGCTGAGGCCCAGGAAGAGGAGGCAGCAAAGCTGCAGTTTGCAACAGGGCTGCAGGAGAGCAGGCTGCCCAGCACAAAACTAAGACCCAAAGAAAACATGCCACTCAGTGTCTTCTACCAGCTGAAATCTGCAGGGAGAGAGCAAACTACATTTACAGTAACACTGATCCAACACCAAAGTGTGTCAAAATAACACCATGTCCAGATTCAGTCCCCTTCCCTCCAGGTGACAGAGGCATTAAACCAATATTCTTTAATAAGAAAAACAATACCCATAGTTAAAGCTGAGCAAAACAGGAATGTATTGTCCCTTTAGAAGGCTGAAACATTTTTGATTTCTACCACTCTGATATAACAAGATTAGAAAGTGGGAGCATTCAGACTGAGCTGGATTGAGAAGATCAATACAGTTAAGCTTGGCACAGCTGGCCAGGGGCCCTTTTTGCAGGAAGCATTCACACAGACAGCAAACTGGGTTTTCAGCACCTGCCCTGGACAGAGGGATGTGTTCACACCTTGCTGCCACGCTGACCCTCCCCGACACTACTGAGCAGATTGTCCTGCCCCTACAGCAGCTCCAGTGCAGCTCTCAGCAAACACTCCCACTGCATTCATCACTGGGACACCAACAAATGGCTTTCTGCTCTGCCAGTAAATTGTTTATTGGCCTCTTAGGTAAATGCAAATTAATTAGACTAAATTAGTTTAAATAATGCTAGTTCTGGGCAGGATTTACTCCCAAAAACAGCAGAGTAAACTCCCCAGATCTCTTGAGCATGGAAAGCTGTGAATATCACTGGGAACAATGCAAACAGATGAGCTCACTAGTGTGACTAGCCTTGGGGTGGATTTTTTTTGGTTTGTTATTTTGTTTGTTGGGTGGGTTAATTTTGCTGTATTTGGTGCCCTCTTTAACATCACTCTGAGGACATTTCTGACATACCTCAAAATCAGAATAACAGCAGTTTTGTAGGTAGATATCAGGCCTTTATAAATCAACATGTTTAGCTGAAGCAAATACAAACAAGCTTTGAGGAACACAAAGCTGCAGGCCTGAAACAGCAAGCACGGGTTGAGGACAACTGCTCTGACTTAGCTTTAGAGTAATATTATGACCAAATTGCGAGAGAAAAATCAGCTGCACCTAAAAGAGATCTCATACCTCCACACAGAGAACTCAGGCTCCGTTTCTGTGTTTTGTTACAGAAGGAAGAAATAAACACAAATTGGCAGTAGCCCTTTCAGTCTGGTACTTGCCCCCAGACCCTACCTGCAGTTAGTTGCCACAGCACTAGCAGCCAGCTTGATATTAAAAGGCGCTGCAGTAGCCATGTGGACAAAGGCATGTAATTTTTTTATGATGAAATAGCCACTTTTTTCCCCTCCCTTTTTTCCTCATTTTTAAGGGGATTATCTGCCCTGTGGATAATCATGGCCATTCAAAACTGAATTTAGCCTCCAAGTCTTCTCTACAGCAACTTTCAGCCAGACTACTGTGATAAAGTCAAATCAGGAAGAAGAAAGCAGCCGCAGCAAATTATTCCAGTAGTAACACCAGCTAAATTGCTGTGCAGCTTTTATGGTTTGACTAATTGTCTCATTAAGGCACATTTCTGATCACTGAAATGGATCTCAAGTATTATTAATCACTGAAAAAACAGTCCCACTAAGAGCCTCTCTCCCTCCTATCCTTGGCACTCTTTGCAATGGAAAAGGCTCACAGACTCCTGTTGATTGGAGCCCCACTGCTGCACAGTTGGCAGTCAAACGGTACTAATGGCACAATAACCCAATATAACTAAAATAGTCATGCCTTTCACAGTAACAATCTCTTATAACATGATTAAGCTCCATCATGTGCGTTTCCTTGTGTTTTGCAAATGGCTCAAAAAAATCTGACAATTTTTCCAGTGATTTCTTCAAAAGGAGAGGGAAAAAATATATATATATAATTCATTAGCTATCAAGGAAAAAAAAAATGTTTGATAAATTAAAAAAAAATTTAAACAACTGCAGCATGCATGGGCTGCATGGCAGTATAGCTGTGAAGCACCCAGTCCACTCCCCCTTGCAGAGCACACCTCCAAGACTGCCTTTGGCTTAGTTATTTGCAGGCACCTCAGTGAACCTTAGTTTAGGAGCTGGCTTGCCCTGGGCTACCTCTGTAACTGATGGAGAGAGACACCTCCACAAAGCAGCTCAGATCTCTGTGAAGTACAGACTGTAGCATCTCTGGGCTCCTAATCCAGGTACTTCATTGCTGTTTGGTTTGAAACAATATCAGCAAAGATGAAGCTTCTTCCTCATATAAGGAGCACATTTAAAAAGGAGCAAACTGGCATTATCCAAGACACCACTGATGGGGTCTCTTCATTCTCAGCAAACAGCAGGACTTCACTCTTGGCCATCAATCCAGAGGCTGCACAAGCCATACACGGCAACAGGACAGTTCCCCTCACCAGGGGAGGCCTTTAGGTGTTTATCCCATGCATTATCATATTAAAGACAGCAGGCACTTACTTTCTAAGCAGCTAATTTTCAGAAGCCTGATGCAAAAGTGGCACAGTTATTGCTGCAAGACATATGGACTTTCATGGTTACCAGTTTGATCAAGAAGAAAAAAAAGACCTGCAAAGGTCCAGGAGCTCTGCTGTGGAGATGGAAGTGGTGCATGGGAAGGAAATTACAGTGGTAATCCTCAGTATAGGCTCCTTCAAGTGAGAGACAAGATGCATCACTGATTTAAAATTTATTTAAAATTTATTTGAAATGCAGCCATTGCTTGCTACAGCTTTCAGTTTTTATCAGTTTTGCAAGGCAGTTTTAAGAAAAGACAGGGTTCTGCACCAAGACACAGGCACTTCTCAGGCACATAAATATTTGCTCACATATAGGTGTATATGCAAATCTGCCCAGGAATGACCCACTGAGGTCCTATGAAGTATAGCCAGGAACGTCCCAAACAAGTGGGTCTTTGTTGTAGGCTTTGGAATTAATTCTGGGGAACAGAACGTGGCTACAGAAATCTCCTTCCCTTTGGGCTTTGTTACAGAGACAGGTACCAAAAGTTGAAATCTGCATAAATCTCTTGAGCTCCTGAGCTGTGCAATATTATGTTTACTATGACAAATATTTTTTTACTGATGAGTCTAATGAGGGACCTCAGGGTTGTGGTAAATGAAATAAAAATGGAAGTAACAAAAATGATCACGCTTCACGTAGCATGTCCCTAATTTTTACATGTGCATAAATATAAGAACAGTAAGGGTGAAAAGAACAAAAAATATTAGAATTTTTTTTCCTGACAGTCCCTTCAGAAGCTATTTATGAGCAATCATAAACTGACATACATAGATATATTTTCCTGAAGTCTGTAGAGTTTTGTCTAAGCAAAAGCTTCAGAATACATGTGTGTAAATAAATTCAAGACTGTATGGTTTATAATGAGAAGGTTGTATTGTGGTATAAATATTGCAGACCACATTAAATAAACATGGTCACATATGACCAGGTATCTATTAAATGAGCACATCACAGGAGAAGTTAATTATCTAAGAGTGTAACTAGGAACCGTTTAGAATCACTGGAGATTAAGTTGCTTTATTTCTGTTTATCTTTCCCTCTGAATAGGCAGTAGGTCGTTGCAATGAAGAATCCCTGAGCAACACAGAGCTTCAGCTCTTCATCAACTCTGACAGTTTTGTCAACACCAGTTTGAAGTCAGGATAAGCCAAAAATTTTATTCAGTGTAATTTTGTGCAAAACGGATTGGCACAAAGCAGTACTTTAGGATGTAAAAGTGCGAAATATTTGCAGGTACCTTATGCTGTTCAGGTGAAAGAGGAAAACTTTAATGCTAAGTATATATTTGCCCAATATACTGCAGCCTAAAAAAGTAGATAAGGACTTCTTCAAAACTGATTTGTAGTGTCAGAGGCCAGTATCCTGAGAGTAACATACAACTTTACCATAGTAATAAGATTTTTCTAGACTTGACAAGTTACTGTGTTTCAGTCCACATGCAAAACATCAGTGTTAATGAGTCTCATTTTGCTTGGGCCGTGAAACTCACAAAGAAAACTGTCCACTATTCATCCTATACAAAATAACCAACATTGCTAACATAGACTAATTAAGGATATGTTTGGGCAAACTGCTGTAGCACAAAGAACAACTGATCAAGGAGGATTTAATCACATACAATTACTGAAAGCAAGATGAAGCCAATCCCCTTAAATTACTTAAGTACTGCTTAAACCCTGTAATTAACATATAGTAATAAATATTTCATCTTTAACAAGCCTACTGGGAGCAGTTTGTTAAACATTTATTTCTAGTCACGGGACATTATGCATGGTCAGTTTGTCATGTTCTATATTAGACAATTTTATTTTATCCTCTTTATTTTATCCCCAGGAGTAGGTATGCTAATTTGGGGAAGTATAATCGTTCCTCTAACATGTATGAAACATACTCTTCCTTCATATGTCTTTTGGCTTTTACTAATTAACTTTACCCCTGCAAAGTCTTGGCCAGCACACAGTGGCTGCTCACATCTGCTTCCCAGCCTCTCCTGGGGCACTGACTCACTCCAGGTAGGGGAGCTTTAGTGGGAACCCCAGGAAAACTACCCAGGGCATCCCTGCAGAACTGACCTCACAGCCTGGGCAAGGTCACTTTGGGCCAGGTCTCCTCTCTGGCACAGCCAAGCCCCAGACCCAGGGTGGCAGGGGTGTTTTCAGGCAGCTTCTAGCACTGATCTGCACTTTTTCCTTCAGCCCAGGTAGCATCACAGGTGCACAGGGAATTCTGTGAGAGCACTAAACATCACTGCCCTTCAGTCAAGTCTATGTGCAGACAGCTGTTATTCCACTGCAGGTGGAATTCCCTGTGAAATGAAGTCACTTAAACCAGTACTAAAACAAACCCATTACAGGGGTAATCTAATACTCACCCATGGAAAATAATGGAGAGCCAAGCTGAGCTCTCAGACTCCCTGCTCTTGTGGCAGGCTGAATGCACCCTGTCCTGAAGTGGAGGAGAATTTCACATTGGCTGTGTATGACAGGGGCAGAAAGTGTCTATGTGCTCTTTTTGTAAGAGTATCTGTGAATTTTGGGCTATTGAACAGGAAGTAAAGATTTCTGAAATTATAATTCAGGGTCTCACACAGCATCTTTAGTGATGACTACAACTGTTTTCCCCTCTAAACAAATTAGATTTCCATTTGCCATTAATGACTGAATCACTTAAGTAGCACAAAGGAACTGCCTGGTGCGCTTATTAATAATTGAAAACTTTGAGGAAATCCATGAAACATTTTCAATCAAAGCTAATAATTCTCTAAAATATTATTTTTCCTGAATAATTACTCCTTTTGTTCTTTTATTCCTATTGGATAATAGGCAACATTTTAAATAACGACATTAAAAAAACCTGAAGTAACTGTTAAGAGGTATCTAAAACCAGAAGTGGTTTCAATGTTAAAAAGCACAAATTAGAAAGGAAAAAAAAAATTCGTATTTCCCTTTCCAGCAAGAATACTGAATTTCTATTTTAGACTGCATGCTCTTCCCTGATATCTTACACCAATGATTAAGAAAATGTATTCACTTAATCTGTCCTCATTCTGCATAAACATGAAGAAAAACTTTCAATTATCTTTTTAATCAGTAGAGTCCATGAAATCAAGACTTCTATCACTACACAATTGGGCTTTGCGTAACTACTCAACAGCCAAAAGGAACAAAGGAAAAAAAAAAAGGGAAAAAATTTTTTTTACAGACCTAACAGGAATCTTGAATGCCATATTGTAGTTACTTTACTCAGTAACCTTTACTATACAGAAACAAAGGCAGAAAGATATATGCAAAATTACCCACATCTGCAAAGATTTTTTTGGGGTCTAAAATGATGTGTTTTCATCAGCACCAAAAGGTTGTATGACAGGTACTGACAAAACCTCCAAGAGCTGCAATTTTGTCCACAAGACATGGAAAGAGGGAGAAGCAGAAGTTCAGTGTTTGTCCATCCTAGCAGGTCTCACCTGGGGATGATGGCTGTAGCCTGGAAAAATCCAGGTTATTCTACAGCTCTCCCCAGGAAAGGAGAATTAATTTTTTTAAGTGCTCGCTTTGTTGGACTTTTTTTTTTTTTTTTTTTTGCAAAAAGAACAAAATGCATTTCTTTACCACTGACAGGTCCCCTTACTTTTCCCAAACCAGCCTCACTGCACTCACACTGCAAGTGGCAGTATTTTACAGCCCCAGCAGCTTTCGCCTCTGGCTTTCCTCAGAAATCCACGGCCACGGCCACGCCATGGCCTTTGTTCTAGGCCTGACAGTCCTCAGCAGCTCTGACAATAATTCAGTGCTCCCTTCACCCCAGGGGCAGGACAAGATGTCCCCACTCAGTCCCCAGTCTCTTACCTGCCCATACAAAGTCCAGTATCTGGGAGCCTGAGGCCTCTTTTCCCTCCTGAGCCTTTTCCAGCAGCCATCCTCGGCCTTGGTCCCCACACGGTAACTCCATATCTCCTTCCAACTGCGGAAATGGCAGCGACGCCTCACGAGGCCCTCCCAGGGCACAGCCACAGCCCTCCAGTCTGGGAAAACACTTGAGGTACTTAGGGCAGGACAGCAAATTAGAGAGAGATGGGCCAGCTGTGACCACAACCTGGGCTTTAACCCCCACAGCACACAGGCCAGTCCCATCAGCCATAATTAATTATCCCCACCTGTGCTGGGCTGCTCCTTAGCCTGGCAGGGGCCCTGACCCCCTCATCGCATCCCAGAGCCCAGCACCAACCTGAGGAGCTGCCTGGAAAATCCAAACACTCTGAATTCACCGAACCAATATAAAAGACAACAGCACTCTTTTCCATCTTTGACCAGACTTGTTAACTTTACAAATTTAGTCTATCTGGTTTTATGGCCATTCTGGCTTTATGTGAGTATTGAGTGTGCCTCTGTTTCATGTTTTAAACCATGTTCAATGTCATCTATACTCACAGCAATTAAAAGAAGATGTATATATACACACCCACATATATACACTCATACATATATATATATACATGCATGTATATATATATGTATACATATATATACACATGTATATATGTATATATAGATACATACACACATATATATACATGCATGTGTTGAAGGACAGAGTAGAGGTTCCCAAGCTTTCATTTTGTTGTTATTCTTAGCAGCAGTGAGTATTCCCAGCTCTGTATCAGAGGCAGCACATCTGCTGATTGTGCACCCAGGTAAGAGCTACTCAGAACTCTTGGAACAGCAGCCAGAGAGTCGAGCAAGGGATACTTAAAACAAAACAAAGAAAAGAAACAGACAACACCCCCCAAGGCACACTTTCATCTACTCAATTCAAAAAATGCACACACATTCCTGGTTTTCACCTAGTCTCATACATTAATTTTTACCTCTTGGAACAAAGAGAATGGTTTCTCTTCTGGAGAACAAGTTACTCCTCTGCTCTAGCACAGGCTCTGACTGTGCCATGTGCAGAGCAAAGGTTTCCATCAAGCACGCTCCTGCTGTCCGTCAGGAATGAAGAACAGTGACAGAAGCTGATTATCTTAGCAAGTCTTGCTGCTGTGGGCATGCACAGCATGATGTGTCCCCAAGTAGATGAAGTCAACTCAGTCTCACATTGGCTGTTTCTTCCAAATTGCAAAGCTGTCATTTGAATTTCAGTGCCAACCTTTTTCACAAGGGGTCTATATAATACTTCAGGTCTTGTCAAACATTATACAAAGGTTAATCTTTTAATCATATACTATCTCAAAGCTGAAGACACAACATGTTTAGAGAAATTATTTACAATGTATAGAAATTAGAGGTGTTAATTCCAGTCTAGTTCCAGTATTTTAAAAACTCTCCATGAAATAAAAATGCATTCATGTGTTATTTTAAAAAATTAGCAAATAATAAAACAAAACATTCTAATATAACCTCAATGTTATTGTCAACTTTGACTCAATGGTTTTGAATAATTATCTTTTGCTAGTCCAAATGCTGTCTACCTCACTGCTTCTATGTTTAAATAAGCCACCATTGAGGGAACAAACAGAAAACAAAAAAAATGAGCTGTTCTAGCACTCTTAAAAATGGGATGGTAATGTCCCCACTCAAAGGAGAAATTGTCAAAAAGAACAGCCATAACAGAGAATTTTCTTCTTATATACTTTTATTTTATTGGGTTTCTTTACATCTTTGATGGAATTTTTATGCAACCATTATGTCGCAATCTATGATACACAATGAGAGTGAAAATCTGTCATTTACCGTTTATATTTCTATGTTAATTTTGTTTTCTACCTCTGCATTTACTGTGGCAAAAGTGCATTTATCATATTTCATGCAGCGCTGACTGCCTTATAAAACTGAGAATACAATAAACAAAAGAGCCAGCACTATTTAGCTGCACTCAATTCTTGCTACAGAAACAAGCATTCATAAAAGCATTTAAAAACTTTGGGTGATGGTTACTGTCTATCAGCTTAATGTTTTGAGCTATAGAAAGGGATAGGAGACAACATTTGTGGCTGTCAGCTGCAGTACTTTCCAACTTCATTAGGTTTTCAAAGACTGAATTAGCTGAAATGCTTCAGTGAGAGAAAAAGCCCAGGGCAACCAGCCTGATTTAAAAGGATGCTACAGAGTTTCACAAACATTAGACTAAATTCAGTTCTGGATTCCATGGTAAGCACCTTAACACATCAATTCTATGCTGTGACAGAAGGATTGTTTCTTCACCATCATGGTGTATCCAAGCCAAGTAAAAGGACAATACAAGGCACACAGGCCTTTTTGGAAATCTGCTTGGGTATGTAGTACCTGATCATAGATAAAGTTTTTAATTACAGGGTTTTTTTTTTAAATGAGACAAGAAGCTTTCCAGCATCACCCAACTCTGAATCAGGCAAACTGCCATGCTTTGTTATGTCCATCCATACAGCAGCAGCAGGGCAAGAGCACTCCCAGAGCAAAAGCATGTCCAAGGAGCATGCAGGACAGGGGAGTCGATGGGGTGAAGCCTCATTTCTGTGTTTTCCAGTCACTTGTTATCTGTCTCCAGGTGGCTGCTCAGGACATCCAGTCTGACCCTGAGAGCCCTGCTGGGGCACAGGGCCTTTGTGTAGCTGCATCCAGCTCCCTGCCCCAGCACAGGCATGGCCATCCCTCTGCACCCCTCTGACACTGCTCACCTCACCACTCCCTCTGCCAGCCAGTACCAAGAGGGCACAAGTCTCCTGCCACTACATAGGTTAGTGCTGCAGAAACCTGCTGTCACAAGATCCACTCAGAGCCAGGTTCTCCTGGGGCAGAGGGAACAGGACTTCTGATAATACTAGTTCTTATGTCAAGAAGGGAGAGGAATGCTGGGTTCACCTGCCTTCTAGCACAATGGAGGAAGAACAAGCAATGGTTCTCAGACCACCCTGCCATGCAGTGCCTCCCCAGGAACCAAGCACTACCTTCCCAGCAAGAGAAACAGCTCCTGCTGCTCTCTCCCCTCCAGCACTTGCTGTACATCAGCCCCCTGATACAAAGCAGCTCTTGAGGTGGTTCACTTTTATGTCCATACTGAAAGTACATTGCAATTTTGATCCTAATTGACAGATAAACCTAAGGGACCAAAAAAATCAATTACTACTTGTGCAAAACCACAGCATGTGCCTTTGGTAAATCAGCAGCTGTTGTTTGCCCACCTTCCTCTAAAAAAAGGGTGAGTAAATCAGGAATAGCCACTTCAGAGCTGAATTAGTATCAGCAAGGAGATGTAAGGTAGGGAATAGCACTGGACAAAGCAGAAAACCCACTGCTTGTTGCAAAAACAGATTTCTTATCCAAACACCATCTTGTAATGGTCAAGGAAAAGCAGATCTTAGCAGTATGGTGAGGGAAAGATTGTTCATCCAAAACAAGGATGTTTACAGGACCCCACAGTTCCCTAATACCACACAGCATCAAAGCAGGCAGCCCAGGGAGTAGGAGCATGTCTTACTTTTGAAGTAATTTCTCCTGGTGATCACCCACTGCTCTGTCAGCTGTGGTTTCATGTACACTTCTTCCCTCTTCAAGTATCCCCAACCTACCTTTTCTTGGTCTCTTTCACTTCTGTCCTTCTTGACCTCATATCTAAGTGGTTCACACTACTTACTGTGACCCCCCAGTTGAACAACTTTGTAATATGACTCCCTATTTCCAGCCTCCTCCTCACATCCCCAGGTGACCTCACCATCTCCTTCCAAGAAAAAACAGCTGGTACATTTCTCTACCAAAGTCATCTACCAACTCTGCTTTTCAGTTTCATTACTCTTCTCTGATACATAGACAAAATAATTAATTTATTTACCTTGTGGTAATGCCTCCTTTGTGCATAACTATGGTGCTGTCCATGCCTGCTCTACTTACTTACAGTAATTAGACAGAGCCCACAAACTGAGATATGAACCTCACCAAGTCACACATTGCATCCTGGGAGAGGAGAAGCTTCTTGTGTCAAAGAGGTCCCAATTTAAATAGACAAGTGACAAAAAATGGTGGAAGGTAAGCTGGAATTGTTTTTTCCTTATAAACTGGGGAGCAAGGTACAGAGTAATAAAGTCAGCTGCTGGATCCTTTTATTTGGTAAAGCAAAAATACATAATTTCCAGTATTCTCCTCACTTTCCTTTTGGATGCAGTGTTTTGAGAGACTAGAAGTCAGAGACAGGTCAGGGCCCTGCAGTTAGAATGTCCTTCCCTCAAAGGCCTCCAGGTTGAAAGCTGTATCCAAGAACCTTCTGAGTGACACCAGATGTGTGTTCTTGTTGCCTGTGGCAGCTGCAGCAGCAGGCTCTCGGCCAACATACCTTCATGACAGAAAGAATTGGGCAGACAAATGAGATAAGACACTATTTTGACAATAACGAGCACAAGAACATGCTGTTTAATGCATTCAAGTCAGCTTGGCAGGTTTGGATATTTAGTCATCAATCTTTCTTAAATAAAAATCAATCTAAGTTGTACCAAGTTATACCTTCTGGTCAGCTTCCCTCTCTTTCCTCCCATCACTGTTAAGCTGTGTCTTCTCCCCATCCCTCCCAGAGCAGCCAGGTACACTGTCTCATAATTAGGTAACTTGCTTTTGGCAATGAAGACTCTCATTCCTTTGACAGCTGCACGGGCAGATCTGAGAGTCAATCATCTAAAATAAATGCAAAGCTGCCTGGACTGAGCTCTTACAACAGCTGTTTCCTGCAGAAACCTAACATCTGGAATGCAATTCTCAAAATGACAGGATCTTAGACAAAAGAGAGCTAAGTGCTGTGCTAAGTAGCAATAAATACAGACCTAGTTGCTACTATCTTCTTTTAGATCTACGAGGAGCAGTATGTGCATCTTGTCTTTGAGAAATAGAGGTCTAGATTTTTCCCTCCTTCACCCAAGAACCCAGACTCAGAAGTTTTGATTTGTGAAGAACATGACTTACCCATAAATACCTGAAAACAACCCCAACCAAATTTAAAAGCAAACAAATCAGCCCAGGAGACAGAGCAATTGTTTAAAGTCTCATACCAGATGGGTCGAGTGCGGTTCACGATAGTGCGGAAACGAGGTCTGACATAATCATAATATCCACTGTTTTTGTGCTCCTCCTGACACCAGACTAGATCAGCAGTTGGATACTTATCAAGTTCTTCTTTCAGCAAGTCAAAGGGGAATGGTGAGATCTGGAAAAGGAAGGTAATAATTGTCAAGGCTTTCTCTTATGTGGTATTAGCCCATGGTGAGTCATTACTTTTCCATGGAGAGTGACTCATGTTTCTTTAATTGATTTAATACTCAGAAATAAATACACAGGTATTGTATAGTTTTATTAGTATGAACAGAAGTAGGTCGTAGTTCAGACCACCCGCACTCCTATGGCTTTTTTAGTGAAGTAGCTGTAGCATGTCCTTAATCAGTGAATGACAATACAGCTTCAAAGTGTACTATTCACAACATTTAAACCTTACAGACTGCATTTACAAATTTCAGGTGCTATCATATTGTAATATTCGCTTTGTTATGTTGTTCTTGAAAAGTCATCAAGTTTTCTGGATCTCATTGTGCAGTATGCTACTGATGTGTTCCTTCTGCAGAAGGCCACAAAGGATTAGAATATGTCTTGTAAGGTGCTAGGGAAATGCTATCACCATCCATTCTAGGAGGGGTGTCTATTTAAAAGCACAGGAACCCCCATGACCCTGTCTTCTGAGGATCAGGGAGCTCACCTGTTCCAGTCTGGTTATAGCTACTTCTTTCTCCAGGTCTTGGTTCTTTCTCTCTTTCACAAGGTCATAGTAGACTTTTCCTGTGCAGAGAATCACTCGCTTGACCTCATGTGGTGCCTGAGCTGCTGGCCCATTCTCAGGAATCACACGTTGGAAAGTGGTACCTAGTTGAAGCACAAATGAGAAAAAGTGCTCTCAGTGGACCTGACATTTCAATAAAGCAGCCCAAGAAACAGTCCTTTAGTCCTTTAGTGAGCAAGCAGCAGCTTGAAGTGATCAAAGGGTTCTCCTGCCTCTCTGGTCCTACTTTTCAGACTGGTAACTTGGCTAAAGTGACTTTCAGCAGTTCCGTTTCAAGAAGTTAGAAGATTGTCAATAATCCAGTCTTTCACCACACTTAACAGACTCATATCAACAGTAGACTTTTTAGCTTTGTGCTGTGTATTACATCTTTACTTTTAAATTGATTGGACAGCTCAACTTTGCTTCCAGTTTGGTTTTTTTTTTTTTCAGAGAATTATCTGAAATACTCTTTCTTGTTTCCAAGATTATCTCAACCATGCAACATTAATACAGCTTTACAATATTCTATTCAGAATATTCTATAAAAACAAAACACATATCCGTAATGCAACTAAATCTGGCAACTGCAGAAATATTTACCCAAGCACACACACGACTGCTGTATATTTGATTTAAACCTCTGTATGAGAGCTAAAACAGCAATAGCCAAAGCAAAAATTAGCACAGAGCTGAGCCATAAGTATAAATGCTAATGTACAAGTACAATTTCAGATGCATATCTTCACTGCTACCATCTCCCAGGAGTACAATTTGCTTGGGATACTGGAAGAGGGACTTGATGGTCTAAAAGATCCTTTTCTTTGCTCTTGTATATGATTGAGTAGAACTATTTCCACATTAAGCAACTGCAGGATAGCAGACAGCAGCTCGACCTCCTATTCTGAATCAGCACACCCACTTACCAGGAGAATAAGCTCCTGTTTGAACCATTTATCTTGGAGAAGAAAAGCAACAGCACAAACATATCAAAGAAGAACTGATTTATGTCAGAATTATCCTGTCCCACTGAACAGCAGAATTCATCATTAAAAAAGACTGAATCTGTGCTTCATTGAGTCAGCTGGAGTCAGTCTTCCTCTCTCTCAGCTTTCTATTAAAAGCAGAGCAAAAAGGGTTAGCTGAGAGTCAGAAACACTTTATTACCTGCTGTCCTCTTCAGCAGAAATGTGAAAGTCTGCCAAAATTCAATGTTAATTTGGAGTTTGGCCACTACTGAGATTAGCCTGAAGTAGAGGGGACTCCCAAGACAAAGTGACAAATCACAAAACCTACAGAATTTCTAATCTGACCCATCCTACGAAGTTTTAAACAGTAATAAAAATACAAAATGCCTTTTCTTTACACACTTACAAAAATAAGATAATACAATATTTAAGCACACTTATAGCGTAAGTTGCTTTTAAAAAACCGAGCAGTTGCTCTCTTCTGAGAGCAGTCAAGACCCTCACTAGAACTGGAGACAGACCAGCACACCTATGCCCACATTCTCACTCTGAACTGTCACTTTAATGCCTCACTCATTACCTGTCACTGCATTTCCTGATGCCACTCCAACACAGTCTAACCAGTGCAAGGCAGGCCAAAACCCCTGCAGTGCTTGGTATTCCCCCTGCAGTCACTGTGTGTCTCTTGGTGCTGATGGCATGCCAACAACAGCTCTGAACTCACCGATCTCACTTTAGATCACTGGTGTGATACACCAGCCCTAAACCAAGCACTGGGCACATTATTCTTCCAAATGGGCCCAGTGTAATTACAACCTATCCCTCAGTCATGGGGTCAGGAGGCATGGGCAGTGCAAAGAGCAACTGAATTTTTATATGAAGAAAAAAAGAGCAGAAGGATATGGGAGCCTCTTGAGGGGAAAGTCCCTGCAGAGATGAGAATGCACTTTCCATTATGATTAAGGGCTGGTTACAAGATAAACCTATTAAAATTAAGAATCTATATGTAAAAAAAACATTTTCAGCAAAAGCCCCTGCTAGCTCTCACTATGACAGCTCCACAGAAATTATGCTGAAAGAAAAGACAAACTTTGCAGAGTAGATTCTGTTCTTCACAGTCTGACATGCATAGCTTGGTATAGCTAATTATTTTCCCACAATACTTTGAGGTGACCTACCAGATACCATTTCATCAAAACTGGATTTAGCTTCTGGATGCCTCAGCAGTGACTTGGGTGTCAAAACAATTAGCTGTAAGACAGAAATTTTTCCAACAGTCAGGAGCTGCTTTATCTCCATTACACATGCAACATTGTGACACTGTGCACACGAAACCCACTAACTGAATATGATACAGAATAAATTAATATGAATTGCAAACACAATTTTTTTTTGAAAGCCATGAAAGTTTCAAAATTATTCAGAAGATTGAGGTAGCCTACTCCTTTTACAGGTTCTCAAAACTCACTGCTTATGCTTTCTTTTGACAACAAAATCAAATCACAGGCTATGAACCAGTAAAACATTCAACAGTTGTATCTTGGGTCTTGGAAGTTCCAGCAATTAGACATGCAGACAATAGTTCTGCAGCCTGTAAGCTACATCACTAATATCTTGACAAGCTCATCTGAAGATCTGCATAGCCAGATGGAAGCAAAGCTGAAAACCAAGTTTTAGAGCCATAGTAAATCAGAGCTGAGCTTCTTTCCATCAAACAGGCAATTTCAACCTGTGTTCAGTTAAGGTTTTCCAGCAGCAGTCCTCATTCTTTTCAGCAGTGTGTCATATGCAAAGGCCACTCCTTGTTTGAGGGCTAATTTACCTGGAATAATCAAGTCCATTAGGGTAACCTTACCGGCTTTCTGAATGGCAGCAAGATCTGCCTTCGGAGGACATGAAAGTAATTGGCTGGAGTTGAACAATTCACCACAATCCAGTTGCACTCATACAGCTGGGAAACTTCAAAGTGTTCAGTGAACACCTGAGAAAAATATTAAAGGCATTAGAAAAATGTCTGAAGGATCAGAAAAAAAGTTTGAAAGCAATTCTTCTATTTCTGACTCTCAGCAACTCCCTTCCTCAAAGAATTTATTTAGCAGCTCTCAGCTGAGATTGTTTTATTAGCTAGGGAACCATCCCTACAAATCATTCCTTTCTGTTTCTACTTCTTCCTAAAAATTTGTGCAAATAAACATGAAAAGTTTCCATTAATTCAGAAAAGAGAAGGAAGTCCAGAAAGGAAGACTGAGGAGGACTAGGACATCAGCAGATGGAAGAAAAAAAATAGAACCACTTTGAAAGAACGTTAAGCTATAATTAAATTTTTGAGTGTACAGTTAGCTTTCACTCTCTCTCCCATCCTGTAGAGCTATGTACTTTATCTGTAGAAATGAATGACCAATCTATGAAAGTCTTATCCCAATTGAAATTAGAAGTTGCTTATTTTCGTGCTCCTAGCAGTACAATTTAGCTCCATTGCAAAGAGCCAGGGTAGTCTCACTTGACCTCCTTTAGAAATTGGCTAGAGACACCTATTTGCAGTACACACAGCAATATAAACAAGCGGGATCACTGGCCCTGAGGAACAGCCATAAAAAGATCATGCTGCCAGAGATGAATTGTATGTGACCTCAGCTTTGTAATGAACAGCAAAGCTGCATACTTCCATTACTTTTACTGGGATCAAGTTAATGTCACACCAAGACTTGAAGTTAAAGCCTAACCCGCTATCCCTAGCTGAAAGGATGCTACTAACAAAAAAGTCTCTGGTATGTGAAAAGCAAGAAAAGGACAAAACTACTTACTGGATAGGCATCAGAATCATCATTGCTCATCTGCAGAAACCTCTCAGGCCTGGCTGATGAATGCTCTGGACCCTGGTAAAGGTATCATTTAAAACAATGTTAAAGAGCCAAATGAGCAGTTAGACATCAGTCTAGGTCACTCAGTAGGTGAGTACCTCCTGTCCACTCTGCACCAGCAGCACACCTGCCCCCCAGCCAAAGGCATCAACAGCAGCAGTGGGAGAGAGGACACACCACAGGACAGAATTCCTCATCTTCTGTTTTCATAGGAGATTGGGTTTCCAATGTTTCTACCACCTGCAAGTGACTTCCACCCTCAGTCTAGCTGCACAATGAAGACCAGTGGAAAGGCAGTGGGTCCATGTAGGCACAACAATGACCTTGCTAATGCAGAGCATGAGGAGCACGAGGAATGTCAGAAAGAGAAACACTGGGTACCTCAGAGTACTGCAGTCACTCACACTTCGTGCATGCTGAACAGGAGCAAACACCAAGTTAACTGCTGACTACTTTTGCTGTATTAGCAACAAAAGCAGGCACAGGATCTCTTCTACTGTTGTTCACTGTTCTGTACAGGACCAAATACCTAGAGGAATGTTTTAGCTAAAACGGATCAAAGTACACACACGCATTATCTGCCAGACTAACCTATGATTAATTTCTGCCTCCTCAGGAGATATTTTATGTTCTGTCATTACTGAACACTCCACTATCTCACTAGCAGTACCCATGGCAATCACTTAAATTGCACAAACACTGCTAGCTCCATTTTACATTAGCAAAACATGCATGCTGGCCACAGAAATTATCAGAAATAAGGAGTGTAGAAGAATTTGTTATTTTTCCTTGTCCCTGTTTATAAAGGATCAGAGAAAGCTGTGAGGAGTGTGAGAATGTTATGTGCTTTTTTATGTATTGCTATTGCTGCCAGCCTTGGCTTGTTCAAGTGACAGTTGCCCTTAGGAAGGACTTTCATTTCACACACAGCTGTTAAGTATTTTAACCCAAATAAACTACTACACCTCCCTAATCTCTCCATGTCTCCTAAGCTAATAATGTTCATAAAGAGATTTTTTTCCTTTATATGGCTATCTCTCGTTATTTCCTCTGTTGAAATCTTAATACATGATCTCCACAGTCAGTCATTATTCTGACAGCTGGAAGTCCACCTTGATTGAACACATCATCCTTCCTAATTCCAAGTGCAGGATTCCCAATCCATAGGAGGGACACAAACATGATCAGAGGACTGGAGCACCTCTCCTGTGAGAACAGGCTGAGAGAGTTGGGATGGTTCAGCCTGGCAAAGAGATGGTTCCAGGGAAATATTTTACAGCACCTTACAGTACCTGAAGGGGACCTGCAAGAAAGCTGGAGAGCGACTTTTGACAAGGTCAAGTAGCAACAGGACAAGGGGGAATCGCTTTAGGCTGCAAGACAGCAAGTGTAGGTTTGCTACAAGGAAGAAAACCTTTGCTGTGAGGGTGGTGAGGCACTGGCAGAGGCTGCTCAGAGCAGTTTAGATGCCTCGTCCCTGGAAGTGTTCAAGGCCAGCCTGGATGAGGCTTTAAGCAGGCCCTGGTCTAGTGAAAGGCTCCCTACCATGGTGAGCAGGTTTGAACTAGATGGTCTTTTCAGTCCTTCCCAACAAAAACCATTCTATGAGTCCGTGATTCAGTCTGCTTCACAGACTAAGGGAATTCAAAGGAAAAAAGCATTCTGTTGGCAACAAAGTTGTAACACAAACAGCCTAGAACTGTGCCCTGTATCACTGCTCCTTTGAATTCTGCCTCCACTTTTGAGGTGCCAAATAATCTGGTCACAGACAGGTATGGACTTGAGAGCAAGGAGCAAAGCTGCACAAAACTATGGTGCATGGCAGCAGTCCAGTTTATTGTAACACCACTGCTTTTCACATCTGTTTGCTGTAAATCAAATCCTGCACTAAGCATGGCACACACAGCACAAACCCAGTGCTTCACAAGCACACTGCAGTCAGTACACTGGGAACAGAGATGTTACCAGCAAACAATTACAGCAGAGGCAGGTGAGGCTTCCCCATCACTCACACACTGCCCCAGCAACAACCTCAGTCCAGAGCCTCAATGTTCACATCCATCTTCAGTTTCTGTGCTGACACCACCAATCAGACTGCCAGCAACTACTGCGTGGGATGGGGCAGGGTTTATTTCTACTGTGACCACCTATCCAGTGAGACCTATACTGAATCCATTAGCTACTTCCAGATGAGTCCCCAGGGAGCCATTAGGCTGCAGAGTCTTTCAATCACAGCCAACTTGCCTCTGAATGCCTGACCTAGAGGTGAAGGGATCCATATCCCATTAAGAATCCTTCCCCAAATCATCTTGTCCCCAACACCGCAGTTGTAGAAAGACTAGTCCTCCTGTAATGAAAAGGTCCTCTGGGAAGGTAAGATTTCAGCAGCCTGGTGGGATTCTTAAATATTCCAAAAGCAGCTGACACTAGCAGCAAAATAAGCATGTTTCAGAAGACCTGTGCATATCTTTACTGCCAAGTGGCAGTGGGAAAAGAAAGATTAAATGTATTCTAAGCAGCAGAGAACCAGCCCCTTAAGCCAAGTGCTTCCCTGCAGAGGACCACACCTCCTGCTGAGGGCTCATTCAGGTTGTCCCCTCAGGATACAGTTAAAAAAATTAATTTATCAAAGCCCTTGTGAACAGCATCAGACCCTTTATTCTTTAACCACAATGGATATGGAAAGCCATTCATAAGATATGAATGCACCCCATGTATCAGGACAGGATCATAATTGACTGGAAATAAACTAAATTGTTTGTGAGAACAGAAGTGACACAGTTTGTGGTGAAAAGGTCTAAAGCATTTATACAGATGGAGATTGCCACTGTGGCACATACTATGCTTTCTTAAATAGAAAACTAGAAACATACATGCAACAATTCATGAAGGTTAATATATTTGAAAAGGAGAAAATTAACCTTGCCTGTCATGATGATCATGTAATCTTAAAAATAATTTAAAACATTTGAAGAACAATTCCACTGCTGATATGAACTTCATGTAACTTTACACATAGGGTGTGCCCACGCCCTTTCCCTCTAAGACACTGTCTAGCTCCTCCTACCAGCCACCAAAGAAAAGACAATCAACAGCTAGTAGAAACATTTTCCTTCCCAGAAAGAAGGAGATTTCTTATTATATCAAAATTAACCAAGGTCAATGATTTTTGAAGAAGTTTTAAAGTTGTTTTATATCATTTCATGGCAAGAGAATTGAGTGAAGAGTTTACACAGACATACTTTATGCAAAATAAAACGGAGTGAGCACTCTTAGACATGATTTTTTTCTTACTGTACACTGAGAATGCAGCTTTCTTAGGGAAAGATAGCAAAAAAAGAGAGGAAATAAAAGGAAAAATGGGGAGAAGTGGTATGTGCCTCTAAGAATTACTCCGGGTTTTTTTGTTTTCACCAGTCAATCTTTCTACATTCTTCTCTGGAAGACTGAGGCAGCCCCACATGCTTAACAGTGCCTTCCTCCCCTGGGTTCCTATCACCACTGGATCCCCAAGCCACCTTAGGCTTTTCCAGCTGCAGAGAAGGCAGTGCAGCCAGCAGTGCCCTCCTGCACGCGGCAGGCAGCAGCACTCACCATTCCTTCCATCCCGTGCGGCAGGAGCAGGACGATCCCGTTGTGCCGAACCCACTTGGTCTGCCCGGAGCTGATGAACTGGTCTATTATACACTGAGCTGTGTTGTGAAAGTCCCCAAACTGGGCTTCCCAGCACACCAGGGCATTGGGACTCGCCATAGCGAAGCCAAGTTCAAAACCTGACAAGCAAACAAGGAGGAGAAATAAAAAATAAACAGATTTCCTGAAAATTCTGTTTATTCCTTGTTAAAAATTAAAAATAAAACAAACCCAAAATTAGAGAATGAACTGGATTTTTTGAGCCCTGTTATAAACCATGCAGTTTTCAATAGTACCATTTCCAAGCCTGACTTCAATCTTTCAAACTTCTCCTCAAACACTTCAATATCATAGGAGTTCTTGAACAAACTAAATCCCCTCCCCTCCACTCCAACTTTAGTATAATGCTTCCCTAAGAGCTCACTACTATCTTCTGCAAAAAATGCACTTACAGCACAGTTAAAGAGTTATTTATTCATTTTAGTATTTCCCCAGCCCTACACAACATTGTCTTTCTTTCCCCCTCTCATATGCAGAATCATGAAGAAAATTACTGGTGACATCAATTTTCAGTCTACAGACATGATACTAATCTTCATAACTTCCAAAAAACTTGAATATAACAGCTGCATGGCAAACACATCTGGGACTTGGATAAAGAATCCTTTCTTAGGCAGGGCTAAAGGCCCTTTAGGTTTCTGCTTCAGTGTTAAAATACTTGATCTCTGTCTATATTTTCCTTTGACCTCTTGATATAGCAGAGCCCAGAGTGCTGAATGAATACCTGTACTCAGATGCTCCACCTATAGTTTGGAGTGATTACAGCCTAAAAGGTTAAAGCTCTCAATAAAAAGCAGAGCTATGTAACAGTGCTCTGGGTGTAGGGGTTCTGTCTGAGACAAAACTAATTCAATACACACAGAAAATAAATATTTGATAGATAAATTTCATGTTGAAGCTCTACACAGACTATAATGATCTGGTTTCAAACACAGAACTCCCATATGGGAATACTCTCATTAGAGCTTATCCCAGCAGATCAACTAACTTTTGGGTCTTCATCGTCTACTCCTTGGTAATTCCAACCTGGTTTTTTGTTTACCATCCCCATGGCAAGAAATCTTTGAGTCCCTCGGCTTTTGGACTACTGATCTCTGAACAGTCCATCCATGACTCCAGCAGATGCTCATGGTCCCACCAAAAGGCAACTGATACATCAGAGGCCAAAATAAGACTGGAAAGTCAGACAGACAGCCCTTTGTCTGTGAGTCCCCATGACAGGTCATTAGCAAAGAGAATGACTTTTGCTGGCCTTGCCTTTGGCCTGACTGCCTGAACAGCCTTTCCTTCAGCCTTTCCTCCATCCCTGGCCTCCGCATTCTTGTAATTCCATGGTTCTTAACACAATGAAAACAGCAGAAAAATTTACACAACTCCTTCAATCATATTCCCAAAGGTATCTGAAAAATAGATTTCCCTAGATAGGCTTGAATCCCATTCTAATTTTACACAAGCATTAAGAGACCATTTCTACTGATTGGGTGACATGGTTGAGAAAATATGCAATATGTTCAAGACTTATTTGTGCATATGCTGCTCTCTGTAAGGGTGGGGTAATCTAGCTTTTAGAGAAGCACAAACTGAGGTCTTGACGACTCAGAGTTATCAATAATCAAACAGTGCTTTTCAAAGAGTATGGAGCTCAGTGCATACTCAAAATTTGGTCACAGCACACATATCATTCTACTTCATCTATGAAAGATCATCCCTAAAATTCACATGGAAAAACAAGTATAATTTCTCATTTCCTATCTTGTTGGCAACTTCACGCTAATCTCTACAGGGTAAAAATGTTCTAGGTGAAGCTGCATCAAAAACTGTCATCTTACCACAGATGCCATTTGCAAACTTTCAGACAGCTATAAAAAATGTCTAGGAGAATATATCCAAATGTAATCTATAAATTCTGATTAATATTTTGAGAATAATGTTGCTGAGACTAGTGTTTCATGGCACATGTGTCTGTAGTATACACATCTTTGTATACCAGAACTCAATTTTCCACCAGGGAAATGGCAATGAGAATTACTAAATTAAAACTATTTCAATTGTGACTGTAAGAGTGGAGTAGCTTTAACTCTTGACAGACTAAGGAATCTGTGAAGAATTACTACTACTACCTTCATGGGGAGAAAACAGCTTAAAGAACAAGATCTGAGCTGCTAAATAAAAAAAAAAGAAAGTGCTGGTGAAGAGAGATCTAGACAGAGGTAAGGTAAACAGCCCACGAAAGGGTGAGGTGTTCTATTGAAAGGGAATTTTTGGGGCACCAGAGTCAAGATCAGGGAAGGTGACCTGAACTAGAAAGTCTCCACCGTTCTAGAGATGGGACATGAACTGCAGGGGCGTAGGTTCCTACTCAGGTCCCTGAGTAGGCTCAACCTCATGAGGGCTCAACCTCAGACCAAGAAAAAGAATAAAAAATAAAAAAAAAATTTAAAAAACAAAAAAAAAAAAACAAAACCAAAGAAAAACTACAGCAGAGACCTTGCAAACTTTATTGTTTGCATCTGCAGAAACAAGAACTGAGTATTTCTTTAAAATCCTGTGCAGATTTTGTGTTTAAAGTATTAACTCTTACACAGCTAGAAACAGAGAACAGATTGAAACTCTGAGGAAATCCAAGGCAACCAGGCAGCAAAACAACTTTCAAAGAATGTCAGGTAAGGAATCTGCACACCCAAAGGGTGTTGGAGAGCAACCAGCCAAGTACCAACAGCAGGCAGCTGCTCAGGGCTCAGAGCACACCAGGGCACAGGGAACCAGGAACCAGCACAGCAGTTTGGTAAACTTCTGCACTGAGGAGATGGGGGAAGAAAAATACCCAGCACTTGATTAAGGCTGCAAAACTGATGTTTCAATTGCTGGAGTTCATTATGGTCCCTAGATGACAGACCTAGCAGAAATGCCTGTTTCTATTAGTCCAGTGCCTGCTGTGCTCCCTCACTGTTCTTCCGTCACTCTGGCACAGAAAGAAGTGTTGTCAAGCAAAGTGGCAGCTTACACAGCATACTGTGCTGAGTTTTTCCCCACAGCATTTTCATGATTGTCAGAAGAATAGCTGTTTTTTAATTAATGTAAGTAAGGCTACAGCCATAACTTAATTCTATATGATTTTAAAATTACTTAGGGCATGAATGTTAAGTAATGGTTAAAAGGGCTTATCAGTACAAGGATTTTATATCAGAATGAAGAAAGCATCAAAGACAGATTTTTGCGATCTTTAACAGAAATTCTAAGCACAGGGACTACAGAGCCCTGCATCCTTTCACAAACCCAAACACAGCTCAGGACAAAGTGAAGTTAATACCCATCTGGTGGCTGACTATTAAACAGGGAGACTTCTCAGAACTCCATGCAGAAGCCATTGATTACTACAGACTGTCCTAACACAGTTTCTGACAGGTATTTGTCAGAATACCCCCAACACTAAAAATATATTGTTCTGACTGAGCAGTAATACTACATATTTCATCCTAGGTGTGTATTGCAAAAAAGTAAATTTACATTAATACCTGTCTTCTTCCTTTCATCTTTTGCTTAAAACTTGACTTTTTCCCTTGAAAAAACTACAAGTCTCACAGTTCAGGCATTTCCTGAACTACACACTAGTTCCAAGTCTATCTTGTCTGATATTCCTTCAAAGCTCCCAGGTGCTCCAGCCCAAGACCTCTCAAAGGCAGTAGTGAACCTGACATAGAACCTCACCTCTTGGACAGAGATTCAACACTCCCCAAGTCATTCTGAAGGCCATAAAGAAAGACAGGAAATCCTTTCAAGTATTTAAAAAACGCTGAAGAGGTAGAATGGAGCATCTGTAAGTTACTTTTGTTTTTTTCTTCTATCCTCTAATCAGCAAATAAGTTCAGACAAACATCTTTTGCTTAAATGACTTCTCAAAACCATCACTTACACGTCCAGATATTCAGTTTCAGTACAAGGGAAAAATTATAGCAAGGCAGGTGGATGCACAACTAAATTATAATAATCCTGGTATAACTAAAAATATTAGACATAGTATGTCAAACAAAACTATCAGAGGTTGTTAAATACTCTAAATTATCAGAGATTGTTGAGTACTCTGATTTAATGCCCAGGTTACACCCATTCCAGCACTTCCTGTAGACAAAACATAAGCAGTTATCTGAACCACAATTGAACAAGATTGCCTTTGTTTTCTTTTTAAGTGAAATCAATCTTGCCAGAGTATAATTTTAATGGAGCAATGGCTCCCCAGGTATTCCTAAATACCTCAACTATAACTTGGTGCAAAGCTCAGAGCTCTGAACAGATACCAGCTCTTGGCTTATGTACCTGCCGAGGAAATGACCTGTATTTATATCATGCTGGGCTGACCCATTTTCACTTAGCTCTCCCTCACAGAAACTAAGGGAATTCCCAAAATGCTTCTGAGATGCTGCATGTTAACACAGTCATCAAATAAATTCCCAACAGTTTTTCACCATTTTTTCCCTTTATATTATCTCACAATTCTCCCTACAGCCACCGAACACTTCAATGCGCTAATTCTAAACTGTTTCTTTTAAGAGAATTAGATAGCAGAAACAGCAGTTAGAGAAAATAGTGGTCAGGGGTTTTGGTTCTCCTGAAGAACCAATTCCTGAAAGCTTTCACTTTTTCTTCCATGTATTTAAAAGGAAACCCAGTGATGTTACCAGCCAAACAAATATAAATTCTGATAGCTCTTCTTTGACTCAGAGCCTTAACTAGAAGAGACATGTTCACACACTGCTGCTTATCCCAAAACTGGCTCTCTATGGAGGCAATACATAGGAGTAAACATGTTGGAAAAAGTCCATATATAAAAGCCAGCAAGAGAGAGAAAACTTCATTATAAAATCACTTCAACACAGAACATGGCATTTTTAGTTTGAAAAACCCCAACCCAAGAAACACACAAAAAGCCACATCACTTATCAACTATTTGTATCAATTTAATCTTCTTTGCTGTTAGAAAACATCTCAGATGTAAGGGATTTAAAGTTTTTGAAAATTAAAAGTATCAGTATTATTAGTTTTGGAGAACCTGTCATCCCATCTGCTGAAGCAGAAATGCACAGAAATTATAATCTTGTTCTCAGCATACAAACAAAATGCTATTTTACCCTATTGCTTGTATTCAATGAATTTTATTAAATCAACTTTCACCTGTCTTTTGCTAGGTAAGGTGGAAGGGCAATAGTGAGCAGGATGAGATCAAGAAAGAGAGAGAGCCCACTTGGTTAGTTTTTTAAAGAATGGAATTGTGACAGAATTGCCTTCACACCATATCAACACTAGGCTTCCTACTGAGGTGTTATTTTCGAAACAAAATCAGATTTCAACCACATCCAGATATTTGTCACCTCTTTTGGAATGTCAAAAAAACCAAATCCAGAAACCTATGACCCACTTACCCATAAGATTTGCAGCAACACTGTAAACAGGCTCAAATTAAGAAACCCCAGAACACACTGAGAAACAACAGGAAATTGGAAACAAAAATTCTCCGAAATTAAGTTCTTGATTTTTATTTATGCATTGTTTTTCTCCTGTTTATACACATCCTTGCTTGCACTCTCCTATTTAGAGTTTACCTTTACATGTTTATGATACAAAAAATGAGATTGTATTCACACCAATTCTGTCATAGAGCAAACAAAAATACCTAAAAAATCTGGTCTTCAGCCCATGCTCCAACTGTACAGTCTTATACCACTTTAATTTTAATATTATTGGCAATAGGTAATATGTAGCATTGCAAAAATGACTCAGTAACCAAATATTTCTGGAACTTTGAAGCAAGCAGCTATCAACTACCACCTTTATCTACTACAATGTTTCAGGTTTTTCCTTCACATAATACTTTATTATCCATAGAATCAGTAATGCTTTGATAAATTATTAGATGTATTTGTTTCGTGCTCCACATTCCTCTTGCCACCCTCATCATGTCAGAGTAAGGGTATCCATTCTCTGTGGCTGAAGGTAAAATAATTCACTGTGATTAATACTATCACTAAAAAGAATTTGTTTTCTTGGAATAGCACATTCAGAATAGTAGTTCAGATAAGGCGAGGATGGATTTTTTGTATCTATGACAAACTGTCTCTGGTTTTCTTGTCAGTTCTTCCCCTTTAAAAAAGCATCAGGTGCACATTCCAACACTGCCAAGATCAACGATAGCAGATGGATGCTTTTAACTGAATCCCAAAACTGTAAAATGTGGAGATGCTTGTTTAAGGGATGCCAGAACCTGAGAGAAAGAGCTTTGCTACCTGTTTCATATATGACCATTTTACAGCTTTTTTTCCCCCACATTCTTTTCCTTGCTGAGCTCTGCTTCTTGTCTAGCAGCCCCAGCAAACCCCAGGCAGATCGAGACGTACCTAAGACCCCGTACTCGGAGAGGGAGCTGTTGCACACGGTGTAGGGAGCCTGCTGCTCCCAGAGGTGATTCATGGGAACACAAATTCTCTTGTCAACTTCTTGATCGTGAAGCACATGGTGACGATGGCTGCAAAGAGTTGTTGAAAGAGATTTATTAGCCAGGAATCATTTTAGGCTTTAACAGAGCTGTTTTCAAAGCTAAAGCATCAATATTGTGTTCTGGAAAGCAAGCAAGCACCATGGTTATCTCTGCTACACACAACACCCTGGTTTGGTTGAAACCATGGGAAATACAATCACATGTCTAAATACATTGCTGCACTGTAAGGACTTTCACTGAATATCCAGGCTTCTCAAGCACTCACAGAAACTGAAAATACCTCATCGCAAGTAGAACTGGGGAGAAAGAGAAAAGGATGGGGAAGTTGTTGCTATAAAATAAAATTATTAAAGTAAAGAAATTCAGAGGAACAAAATTGTTATTAAAAACATTTTGCTCTGCCTTCCTCACAAATTCTGGTATTTTCCTTTAAATAATTGTTGTTAGTATTTAATGGAAAAAAATGTAATCTTCAGCACTGAAACTTGACAGAGTTGTATCCTCTTTCCTGCTATTTCCACTCACATGCACCATTTACAGTTCTCTAGAACACCATTAATCAGCATTAGAATAGGGCACCAAGGAATACTACCAAAACAGAGATGACTGAAGTAATTACTGCAATCCATTAACTCTCTGAGCAGACTGAGTGAATCACAGCAATATGTCCAGCTTTACAACCACTAACATAAGGCCAGTTATTGTACTGGTAACAATACTGTGCGTTGTAGAGCTGCCAACACTGAAGTCTGAATCTTTCTGCACTTCCCTTTGCTATAATGAATGCTAGCAAAAGAGCTCTGAAATTTAGCTAGAACTCAACAATGTAAAGCCAGAAAAAGACTGAACCTTTGAAGAGCAGCACAAGGATGGAAGCAGAGTGAAAGGGGGAAATTCACACACCAGGCAGCTGTTTGGCAGAAATAATTTTTGCCACTCCAATTCTGATTTTGTCATTAAGACAACGATAGAAGACCTAGCTAGGTGTTAAGCTTCTTGAGTACAAAATTTTGTGTTTCCCTAGCAAAAGGTGATTAAGATGAGCATAGATGGCCAGGCAGAAAGATACAGACATACAATTTGCACATGTGCAATTGTCAGATTTACTGACATCAAACCAGTACAGAATCAAGGCCGTCCCCGCTTCCCTCCATCCTCAAGAGTTTGTCTCCAAGAAGAGAAGGGGTCTGGTGCTTTTGTCTGCAGCTTTATCTAGTTTCTATCTATTGATTGTGTGGAGGACTGAAACAGGAAGAAATGAAGCCATCACATGGAATATTGAAAGCAAGAACTATTTTCTAGACATTGCTTTAGAAGCCCCAAACCAGTGAAAGCACCCCATGGTGCTGTTGTGTTGTGGCAACACAGTATATTCAGTTCTTCCCAAATTCTAGCCAATACTGTACCAGAAAAGACAGGCACCAAAATTTATTTCTCTCTTCTGCAAGCATTCACAATGAAGCACAGTGCAGCATTCACCCCAGGAATTGGCATCACATTGAAGGTTTCAATTAAATACATCATTAACATTTTATTCTACAGAAAATCAGGTAAGGCAGCAAACTGTACATATTTTACCAAGTGATGAGATCTTGCCTTCATAGGCATTAAAAATATCAGCACAAAAGATCTATTTCACTTTAAAAGCTTCATCAACTGGCTATGTTTGTTTACAGGGTGCACAAGTTCCAAGCAGCCACTCCTGGAATTTAGGAGACTCAGGATCTGCTGCAGCAAGTATCTTCTCTCGCTTCTCAGCAATTACATGGAATGCAACTGTATTTTTTGTTAGAAAGCAGGGGAAAGATACCATTTCTGCTTTTCAGCAAGAGAATCTAGAAAATGTCTAAAAATGTTTGTTCTGGCTTAAATATTATGCTTTAAAATGCTGCTTACAGAGACACAGGAAATTTTATTATTATTGACTGCTAGAACCTATAACATTCAGATTAATGCTAAAGAAAGAGCCCCAACTTCCCCCTCCCTGCAGAAAACCATCTTTTTAAAACAAATGCCAAGTTGTTTCTTTAAGTGTGGGATTTAAACATTTAAGTATTAGCAGCAATTAACAGTGATCTCAGTACTGACCTGAAAGTACCTCTCTCCACATCCTGCCCACTTAGTCGGACATGGATCCCTTCTTTGAGAACAGAGCCAAAAGCCATGTACTCTGCTAAGGCCCAGTCAACCAGCCTGCTCTCGGTCATTTCCGCGCGGGCTTTCAAAATCCGAGAGAGTCCTACATCGGAATAAGGATCAGAAATGAATGGATCTATTTCAGAGAAATTCGCTGTTCACTTTACATTTACCATTCTCCTTTCTCATTAGCTAAGCTAAATACAGATACCAAATCAGGTCTACAAACTGTTTTTCTAGAACTGAATTGCTGGCAAAATAAAACAACTCTCTTTCCAAGCAAACAGCTGTGTAATGTTCATACCTTGTTTTTGAAGAAGAAAGTAAGGTTGACTGTGTCAGAAACTACTGAGGACAATTAAAAAGACCCATGGTGAAATTCTTCTTCCTCAAGATATATTTTCCCATCTCTAACACCAAGTACTGTTTTATAAGAGACTGAAAATAGAGACCGAAGATTTGGTTTCTGAATGTCTTCCTTCCTTTTCTCATTTTTTCTTTGCATTTGTCTCATTGCACTTCTGGAGATGTTATACAGTGAAATAGGCTGGATTGATCAATACTATGAGTATCATACAAATAGAAAACCTGTAGCAGCTGCCAATGGATTTTCAGTTGGTAACCAATAGCTGACTTTTCAGTGAAGATTTTATAACCTCATAAGCCAAAATACAAGTTACAACACTGTAACTTTCAAAGGGAACAAAACTTCACAGCTGCACAGAGGTGCTTCCAGCTTTGAGACCACAAGTCTCCTGTGTTCACTGTCAATTAACAGCATCTTACTTTCACATCTGCACTGATGATTTTGGTAAGATGTCCCATATGTTATTTTCCCATATTTCCCTTTCTTTACTTTCCACAATTTTACAGAAAAACTCCCCACTTTCTTTCCACATAAAACTCTCATTTTAAGTAAAAAAAAAAAATCTTGAATTTCTTCCCTTTAGAATATACTAAACATTTAATTAAAAAAATAATCTTCCCGTTGTTTTTTGCAAGATTATATGATATTAAGCTGTTTCATTCTAGTGAAAGGACAAAGTACTTCAAATTTCTATTTTTCTCCCCTTCTATTTCTCCACAAATTCTCTCTCACGGCCTTTTAAACTGCATAAAAGAATCTTGCATACCATAATTGTTTTGCACCATAAATCCACCTTATATACTGGCAAATGTTCCCTAGTGTCAATGGTTAATCAACTTACTAACGAGAGACCAATTTACCTTTTTAATTAGAATGTCTAGTACTAAATTTTATTGGGCAACTCTAATTTTTAATTTATCAGTGTCACAACAAAGTGCACAAATGTGTAGAAGAGTTAAATTTATCCGTTAATTGTATCTGCTCAACAAGCCTGCCGTTAATAACTGGGAATGCCCCACCATCATTACTTGTGTTTCATTTCCCAAAGGAACACTAGCACATAGAATATTTACAGAAGACAAACTTTATTCCTTGATGGATGACTCTAGAGAGGATTCGCTTTCTCTCTTTAGAGATTTTAAAGAGAAAAAAGTTCTTTATTCCTTATCCTTAGTATGTACCCTCCAAGTCAATAAAAGAAGAAAGATCCCTAAACAAAGGGTCTCCATGTTTCCCCATGGAATGAGCAGGTTATTGCTCCCAATAGTTGCTGAATTTCAACCTGCCCAGGAAATAAAACTATCTCAGAACTCTGACACAGTGTTGGGGCTCCCCAGTGAGACAGGCTCTTACTGTAATACATGCCAAAATGAGGACTGAATCTTTTCAGAACAAAAGGTAAGACTTTTTGGAAAAAAAATGCAAGGACTTGAAGAATGAAAGGAGTTATTAATTTAAGGTTGCAAAGAGACTTTTACCTCCCTCAGAGGAAAATCTATTTCAATGAGGTATGAAACAGAAGTGGTGTGATACTTGAAAGAATATTATGCTGAGAACAAACAGCAGGAACTTAAATGTCACATTCTCCTCACCCATAGAGGGGAAGAGTCAAAGTAAAAAATGTCACTGGCATTTTCCTCTTTGAGAAATGGCCCAAGAGTAACTTCTGTGCAGAAACACAGAAATGGAGCAAGACATGAAGCCTTCAGCTGACCTGGGTGTATTTTGAAGTCTTCGACTGGCACTGAACTAGCGACGTTGCCAATGTGCCTCAGCAGCTCTTCCGAAATGCCCGTCGGAGGACAAGACATGCTCTTGGGTTCTCCGTCCGCGTTAAAGAAACCTGCAAGGAAAAGATTTGCTGAGATGGTCAAGGACTGTTTAGGAGGTATGTGTATTACCTACAATTTATTCAACAACTCAAGTGACATGCTAAGCAGCAGACTGAGCCTAGTTCTTCCCCTTTTGCTGGGAAACAATCATTTTGATTGTCTGCATGACAGCAGAAGCTGATCTTACAGCCACACAATGATCTATTTTGTTTCTGCTTTCACTCCCTGTGAAGTCCAACTATGTGGGCAGAGGCAGCCAATAAAAGGCATATGGCACCTCAATCCCTCAAATAAAAATAAATACATTAATAAATAACATGAGACATACTCCTTCTTCCTGACAGCCCAGACAGTTAACAGTACAGGAAAACCACTTCTCTGTTAAACTGGAAAATAGCTTTTTCAAAGTCACAGTTTACCTGCACATTTTTTAACAAAAGCATTTATTTCAAGTTGATCTGGCAGAATGCTATTATTTACTATTAACAGGGGCAAATAAAAGGTCACATATTCTATTTTAAAGAAATGTTATCTAATAAAATCTATTTAAATCCTAGATTTTGGGCTCAAAATAAAAGCATATTTGGGTAACACTAGGATAAGTGAAAGGACACTCCTCACCAGGCCAAGGTGAATCCAGCCAGTGCTTGATATGAAGGATCTTGTTATCCTTAGATCTAGTATATGCTTCTTCACATATTCTGTCATACTTTGCAATTTCTTCCTGTAGAACAAAAAGGTTTTAAAATGGATAAACATAACACCCTCATATCTTACAGATGACACCTCTCATTCAGCATGATAAAACCAGCTATTTAACTCCGTCAGAAAATTTAGTTACAATAACGCAAATAAATAAAATTAATTTTATCTACGATCAAACTGCCTTCTAGAAACATGCTTACACACATTTCTCTAAATAAATAATTTCATTGGACAGGTGTTACAGAGAAGTGTACCAAGAGCCAAAGCTGCAAGCATTGCTCCAGAATGAGACAAAAGTGAAATATCAAATATAATTTACAGTCATACTTCTGTGATGAAAATCATCCAGCTCTCATGCTCCTGGCTATGAAAGCCACTAAAGTTTGGAAAAGAAGTTTACAAAAAATTAGTCTGTGTGGGAGAGTCTAGCAAAGAATCTTCTGGCCACACTTCTCAATGGCAACAGATTGAATGCCATATTCCACAGAGGCAGAACACCTCTGCACTATCTGTGTTTCAACCCAGAATTACACTGAGGTTATTGAACTAGCTAATCTTTAAAGGAATTAACAGCAATGTTGAGCTCAGTCTGTGCAGCCAAACATTCATCCAGGATCCAAGATCCAGTCACTGAATCCCATGCTGCCTCTGCTGGCACACTCTTTCAATAAATGATTCAGGAAAGCTACTTCTGCATGAGCTGTGATCCTTCTTACAGACAAAAGAATGCACCTACCCAAACTGCTTATTTCTTGATCTGCAATATGTCACTACACCTTCTCAGAAGGTCCTTGAAGGTTTTAAGGCTCCTCTAAAGGTTTTCTGTGCACTCTAGACACCCATTCACAAAAAAATTAAGGTAAAGACCTAACCAGTTTAATACAGGCACCAGACTCCACACTTCACTGGGATACTTCAAATGATCTCTGAACTCGGTTGAATTCTTGCAAGAAAACTAGAAGATTAAATTGATTCTATTTCATCATTGCTGGACACAAGCCTGCCAAGGTTATCAATATGATGCTATCAACAGGAATGTTCAAATACTGTCTTGCTGCTGAATCAATGTTCTAGAGATGAAGAACAACTGACAAATGCTTCTATTTTCCTATGTTCTCATTTAATTACCTTCTCCCTCAGAACGGAAGCAGTTTTTTTATGTGCAATATATATTAATTACTTCAGAGCACTTCCAGTTCTTTTGTTAAAACAAAAGTATTTCACATGAAAATCCAAGCTGAACTGAATGACAAATTGTCAAAGGGTAAAGACTTAGCACAGTAAGGAAGTTTTTGATCAGGCAGCATACAGTTACAGTTGGGTCTTCCTCCTTACAACTACTTAGATTCCCTCTAACTGTGCTGGTGTGTACCTCAAACTCCTGCAGTGTCACAGTCCCATCTGCAATCAGTTTGTCAGCGTATTTCTTCAGCACTGGCACCTGCTTATGGATCTGCTTGTACATCAGAGGCTGGGTGAACATGGGCTCATCCATTTCATTATGCCCTCTCCTACGGTAACAAACCTACAAAGGGAAAGATTGCTTCTGTTGATAAGGAAAAATGTAATATGGAATATTTCCATTTAAGATTTTAAGAGGTTTATTGTATAAAAAACATTCATGGCTTCTTGTGGGCCTGTTAGTTGCTTGATTTTTTAAAATGAGGAACCTAAAGGCCTTTAAAATCAAATATGTTTCTTGACTGGACCTTCTAAGCCACAAAAAACTAAAGACTAGTACATAATGCACAGAATTAAAAGTTAAGAAAACCAAGACTTACCAAGTCAACGACCACATCCTTATTGAAAGTGTTTCGCCACTCTGCAGCTACATTGCACACATACATCACTGCCTCAGGGTTGTCAGCATTCACGTGGAAAATGGGAGCATTGACCACACGAGCAACATCAGTGGGATACGGAGATGAACGGGCCATACGGGGGTCTGTGGTGAAGCCAATCTAAAAATTCCAGAAACTTCTATTAAAAGCATTTGGGCACCTCTTTCTACTCTGTTTTGAAGTTTGCATTTATAGCCATTCACACAGCAACAGCATCAGCTTTTCATTTTGGCTAGCTAGCTTCTTTTCACTCCCTTAAAAACCAAAGCAAGCCTAATCCAGTTAAGTATTACAAACAGAATGGAATGCATGCAGGTGATAAAATATTATCCACTCAAGAGTTGCTAGATACTAGGATCATTTTCAGAAACGCCTCAACCATTCTAATAACCAGAGGGCGCAAGGACCCAGTTAATAACAAACAATAAAAAGAGATGGATGGGCAAATATTCAGCAGAGAAGTTGATTGCAAAAGGCTGTACTTGTTACCTGGTTGTTGACCACAACGTGAATAGTGCCATTTGTGGTGTAGGATGGGAGGTCACTAAGATGAAATGTCTCATAAACCACTCCTTGTCCTGCAAAGGCAGCATCCCCATGTAATAATATGGACATAACCTAAGAGGGAGAATTGTACACACACATCCACACATACATTAGAAAGGAAAACCACAATTTGAGCTTCTCAGGAGGATTTCTTGGCTCCCTATTTCTGTTGTGCTTATAAAATAAAACAGTAAATTTATAATAAACTATAAATTTCCCAGCATTCTCTTGTGTTTTCTCAGTTTTCAAAGGAAATAAAGCTTTAAACTCACTTCCTGAAGTTACCCTTGAGGTCTCATGTCAGAAACCTTATCTAGTTCAAAAGGCAATATACCCCTTTTGAATGAGGAAAAGAGGAAGATTCTGTGGCTAACTACTGGCAAACTGTTTTTTTTTTTAAATACCATGAAAAACTACCATTAAAAGTTAATATATTAAACAATCTTTACCTTTTTCCCTGTCGTATCCCCTCGATAAAACTGTTCAGCTTTTGTTTTGCCTTGCACAACAGGATCAACTGCTTCCAAGTGAGAAGGGTTAGCCATCAGGGACAGAGTGATTTTCTTGTTTGTTTTTCGGTTGATCCTCTCATGGTACATTCCCAGGTGGTATTTTACATCCCCAGATCCCTAACAAGAAAGACATAATCACAATTCAGGAATGTCATTCAGACCTGCTCCATCTGATTCTCTAGGCCTCAAATTTCTGCTTCAGCCTGAAAAATGCATCTGGTTACCTGAACATCAGTGTGCAGTATGGGTTTGACACCATCATTGCACACTGGGACACTGTTCCTATTCTATTATCTTACTGTTGGCATCAAACGTTAGATAAATACTTAGAGCATATTAATACTCTGCTCATATAAAACAAACAGAGAGGTTATGAACTCTGTCAAACGGAACTTATTTATCTACAGTCACTCCTCAGAGACCCTCCGCATGTTAGAATATAATTTTTAAATTTTTAAAGAAATTTCACCAAATCATGTTCCTCAAACCAGAAAAGAAGGCACTGCAGCTGATAATGCTGTTTTCATAGTAACCATGACCAAAACAACTGAAAACTATCTTGAATGTTGATGTCTCCATACAGATGTAATGAAAAAAGCCTCTTACCTCATCAGCTGCTTCAAGTTTGGAATCAAACTGACAGAAGATCTGCTCAAGCTCTTTTCGGATTACATTAGCCAATACATTCAGCCGACCTCTAAGAAAATTCCAAACACAGTTATGTCTCATAAATAGTACTAACAAACAGTATAAAACTTACAAAATCTGCAAACCACCCTGTCAGAAATTTGCAAATGTTCTCTTCAAAGTTTTGAGCCTGAAACCCTTGATTCAACCCTTCTTCCCATTATAAAGTCCCTCCAATGCATTCCCTAAGACTTTTTATAACACCTAGTTATCCAAGTGAATTTTGTAGCTATCTAGCAGTCTTTAAATAATCACATTATAAATTAGTTAAGGCAGCCTGCAAAAATAAGTTCAAAACTACCCCACCAAGCTTTCCCAGTTCTAGAGACTCTATGCAATAACATAGATATCATGGATGCCTCCCCATTTGCTTGCAGCTTCAAAGTACACTGAGGAGTTTCTCTACCATTTACTTTTGAAGCCTGTAGCCTCTTACTGACAGGCATTTGCTTTAGTTTTGTGTTCCCATTACTTATTACGACTAACTCTTCCTATATCAGCTATTCAACTTTTTTTTTCAACTTTTCAACTTTTTTAATAATTTCAACTTTTTAATTAAGTTTGTAGAACCCAAAACTTGTCCCAACAGTAAGCCCATTCACTGGGGTGTTTCCATTGGCATTACCTATGAGGCATTCCCATTATAACATATTCAATTCCCATTTCACTGGATTTATCAATGATGGTCTTAAGTGCAGGAATCATGACTTCACATCCTTCCAAACCAAATCTCTTTTCGGAAGACCACTTACGAGCAAGGAAGTCTTCAAATCTTTGCCAAAAAGAAACAAAAAAAACCAAGAGGAATTATTTGTACTAAGGTAATGTAGCAAATAATTATTGTTTACCATCTTACAGCAAATAAAGCTACATTAAACTGTTTCAAAACATCTGTGAATACAAGTTATACACCTCTGGAATTAAGTCACACATGGGGAAGGAAACACAGGAGAGAATTCAGTCTTCTTTCTTCCCCATCTGAAAACTATTTACTAGGACTTCATAACAATTAAGGGTCTCCACCTCAGACAAAATTCACTTCAAGTTAAACTCTGCTCTCATGTACACAAATCTGATCACTGGGAAGGTATAGTGACAGCAAACAAGCCTCTCCCATGAACTGAAGAAAATATAACAGAGAACCTGTACTTTCTAATACTTGTAACAAAACCAAAGTAGAAAACACATCTATTCCATAGGTCTCATTAAATAGCAAGGCTCCTCAGACTGTGTGATGTAACACTTAGGAATGGGCCAAGAAGCAGGACACTTGTATCCCTGCCTCAGCTTCAGCAGCAGAATGATGTCAACCCCTGACAGCTCTAAGCTCTTTCATTCTTTAATGCATTTGGGCCAGAGGCAACGTGAGTGGTTAAAAAGTACCTTTTAAAAAACATTGAAAGGATTATACAGTGTAAAGCTTGGAGATAGGAAAGGCAGAGAAAATACATCTTCATCAAAGTAACTGTATTGGTTACATCATCTGTGCAGTGCCTCGCCTCCTAACACTGCCACAATCCATTAATACTCAGCTTATTCCTCACTAGAATCCTGACATTTACTTCTTTAGACTGAAGTTCTAAAGGCAGTGATATGAATTGTTGCCAAAATCTCTCCTAGCTCACCCATCAATACCTTACAATCCAGCCATCTAAGCAACAGGGCAGATCCTCAACTGAGCTATTCTGCCAGAATTCCTCAGGGAATCTGTGGGGCTATGCCAGTTTTTATATAAAGGGAAAGCAGTGTGCTATGTGAACAGCAGGTCCGACAGGGCAAAGGACAGCAGTGCACACACTGATTTCTTCCTCTTTGCAGCAGCAAGTTAAGCCAGTACTGGACAAGCAGCAAGTTCACTACTTGAGGCAAACTGCCACTAAGTGTGCAGAGATGCAGTATTTCACAGCCACACCTTGCCAGATCCCCACATGCCACTGGGAGTCACAGAGCCCCAGCCTCTGTCACTACAAGCATTCAGTACCCAGTGAGGAAAACACCTGGTGAAAGCTGGTTGCTCTCAGAAGGGATTAATTTGAAAATGCTTGACCCTGCCCAGATCAGGCTCCACATCAGGGTCTAACATGTTTACTAATGCATTACAAAGTAGCTCTGAAACATACAATGCATATTTTACAGAAGGAAGAGTTTAAAATGACCCTTTGTTCAATAACCTATCAGTGAAGACCATGAGGGATGAGAAATCCAACTTTAAAATTCAGTTTCAAGTATCTGAACTCTGTAGTTCTTGGAATGAACATTTTTAAAAACAGTCTGGAGCAAAATAATGAAAATCTCCTTTACAAAGCCACAAATCTCAAGAGGACAACCAGTTTTCCACAAAGCCAGACTTTTTTTCTAGGTCATTTTCAAACAATAAAATAAAAAGCACTCTAAAGACAGCTGGATAGAAGTTTTTGTAAAACTTTTTTTTCCACCGTTCAGCAGACAACTAATTTGGCAGAAGATGAACATTAGGCTCCTTCATGCCACTAGAAACCCCAGATCTTTCCACAGCTTAGGCAGGAATAAAAGCACAAATTCTTGTCTTTATAAATAAATGGAGATGGTTCATATTGAGGGCCTGTTGAACAAATTTAAGTGTAATATACACTTGACCAGTAAGTGTCAGTTTTGTTTCTGTTTAAATGAAACTTTTAATGAGACATTAGAACACTGGCAAACTAAACATCTGGTAAAAGTATCTTTTAACACCTCCAATGAGCACTTCATTTTTAGATCTTTGAACATAGAATCTTAACCAAAAAGTGTGCCTTTACAAATCTCTGACTCTTGTGTTTAACAAATTACATAAACACTGTTTCAGATTGTAGGGACTGAAATAAATCTCGTCTGAGAAGCCTTGTTCCAGGGGTAAGAGGATAATTTGATCTCTGGGATCACAGTATTTCCACACAGATAGCCACAATGGTAGCAGTCAATAAGCTATTTCCAAATGTGCTTTCTTTTATTGTAGATACTAAAACTGCTGCTGCCATGCAACAGCATGCAACAGCACAACTTGGCACATCTCAAAATGAAAAGGGCAGAAAGGACTTGAAATCACACACCAACATTGTTCTGACACTTATTTTCTGAAACATGCTAGAAATCTTTAACACAAATGTCTATTACTAGTGTGTTGAAACAACTTTTCCATAGGTTACTTCCTCAAGCCAAAGAAAACACTGCCAGGCATGTCACTAAATGCCTTTTAAGATAACAGAATACTAAGCCACACGGACCCTGACAGATTCCTCACAGCACACACGTTCCTTTGATATGGCAGCCAGGTTAGCTACACCCACCTGCACTCCAGATTTCAGTGAGACTGTTTTCCCCCACATCAGCAGCTTCCAGACCCCACAGGCCCCAGGCACAGAGCAGGGTCCCAGCCCAGCCCAGCGTACCTCATTGAGCGCACCAGCCTTGCCAGCAAAGTCCTTTTATCCTCGTTGCTGAACTTCATAATGCCCGGCGTCTCAAACTTCTGACGGATCCACTGGCACTGCTCCACATCGTTGATGAACATGAACTCCAGGCCAATGTGTTGGCAGTAGGTATGCTAGCAAGTCAAAACACCAACAGAGAAGCTTTAGGAGCTAGTGGGCCACAAAGAAATTAATATATTTTTTGAATTACATTCTCTGTTACTCTCCTGAAAGCTACCTTGTCTTCCTCCTCCACAATACCTCCTCCAAAGTAATTCCATACATGAATGAATTGTTTTACTGAATCTAGTTTTGTGTCACAAAGATTTCTCTACAAAGTAACATTTCACAGTTTTTAAACTGGAAGATTCTCATCTGGTGCTGCACTCAAAGTAGGCCAACAAACCTGCCTTACACTGACTGGCCCATTTCACCTAACCCAGTGCTTTTCTTACAGGCATAGTACAATCTTCTTTAGATGGGCCAGCAAAGATTTCAAGTAATTTATCAAAATTTGTGTATTTATCACATTTTTTATAAATGTCACCTAAACCCAAGAAATAAAGACAGTGAGAAGACAGCTTGAAGTCTAACGCAAATTATCTGATAACGGTCAAGTTTCAGAAACCTGGAAATGTGAAAAAAAATCCAAGCAGCTGAGAGCAGAGAAAGGGAAAAATGCAAAGACACAGCACAAATTTCATCTCCTTGGTGAGCAGAGAAATTTTCTTTTTCTTGCTTTAAAAGGAGTATTTCATTAGAGAAAATATTTCCAAAATACAAGTCAACAGAAGTAAGACCTACTGTGAGCTTGAGACAAAACTACTCTCAACATAGTGTGTGTTCTCTACTGCTTTAAGGAGTTGAATGTTGATCTCTATTTAAAAAAAAAAAATCCAAAGCTCTAGAGAGAAGAGGAAAGCAGAGGGTTCTCTCCTTAACACAAATCAGTTCCTTAAGGCTTTTATATTTTGCAGTTGATTTTGTCCTTTTATTAGCACATTACAATTTTAAGGATTATTGCTACACAGACAAGCTAGAAGTACAAAAAAACAAACAAAAAAACCACACCCAAATATAGAGCTCAAATGCACAACAAAGATAATGTGGTTTAACAATCTGCCATGCCTCAGCTAAGCCACTGTAAAAGTCAAGCAACTGGGAATATCCAACAGTGACTCACTTGGCAGCCTACAAATTCATTACCATTCCTACTTGCTGCTTTGCTATTTGGAGTTCGCCTCTAATGATATTTATTCCTTGAAATTAGGGTTTGTTTGGATTTTTTTTTTTATTATTTTAGCTTTGATGACTTCCTATGGCATAAACCATGTCACCTGTCAGATAATAAAACTCTAGAAAAAAGACTGGGGATGGAAACCAAGGACCATCACTGTCTCCAAGCTACAGCTGGGCTTTCATGAATTTGGTACTCAGCCTTCATATTTTTCCTAAAGTAAAGGTCTCACTAGAGCTGGGGATCTGAAAGCAACCCCTGAATGTCCTGAGCACTGTGTGCACAGGTGTTTTATCTGTGGTACAACATTTAAAAGACAATTTCTAAAGGCTTTACTCCTTCTAAACAATATCAGTTCTTTCCAGAATGAGGGCTGGCATTAATATTCTTCCATATTCACCTCTTTTATACTCATCCTTAATCTATGCATTTCCAATATCCAGCTAATTGCACCAGTGGTGCTGCAACCTCTAGAAACAGTACAAAGGTTATTTTTAATGTTGTTGGAATCCCTTACATGCTCTGTTAATAACTGGCAAATGGTAAGGGGTTTCTGTGGCTGACACCTGGAAGAAGTTCACTTTGGTCTGAGTGAAAACAATCACAAATGAAAACATGTCCCACTGACCTCCAGGCGTTTGATGATCTCTCGCAAAGAAAGACTGTTCTCATTTCCTCCTATGAAGGTGGTTGTTGGCAGCTGAAACACTTTGTCCAAGTCTGATTCATGCAAACCATAAAACCCTGCAACAGGGACATTATTGATTTGCAAAGCAGAGCAGGAGACAAAAAGGAAACCAGCACTGTTTTTCAAGAAATGGCAATCATATTTAATAAAGCAGTATTAAGAAAGAAGGTACCAGATGAAAAACTGGAAGTGTGAATATTCTGAAGGTATCCATTAGTAAAATGGACTTTAGTCTGCATTTTAGAAAGAGTTTTTTAATTAGTCATTATTTGATTCTTTCTTAAATGCTCAGATGAAACAACTGAAATTAGAATCATCCAAGCCTTTCTTACATTTTACCATATTAAGACACATCATCAATTTTCCATACTACTTACTGCAGCGTCCTGTTTAATAAAATAACCAACTCCATCATAAGCAACAAACACAAAAAGAATCCCTTCTCACCAAAAGAACCAGTTGGTTGGAAGTGTTTTACATTAGTAGGTAGACCAAGAGAATGCACAACAGGTTGAATAAACTGCTGTACAAGCACTCTGGAGAACTTTCAAGATATTTCTATTCACACTCTTGTTAGGGAAATGAGTTTGAAATAGCTGTGAAATGACCTGTACATCTCTAGCTCCCAGGCAGTGACCACTTACAAAATACAGATTTTCCACACCCCCGCCATCTAAAACTTGTTTAACCACATTTACCTATCTTGATTTGGACACATCTAAACTTGTTCTGGCTGAGAATATTATTTAAGAAAATATTTAACCTAACTATTATGCAGTTTCAAAAGCCAAAATACTCAACAGACAAGACTGACAGGCTGGTAACAATGCAAGTTAAAGGCCTGGTATGATACAAGTTTAACTTAGACCTGTTAAATGAAGGAAGGAAAAAAAAGTTCCTTATAATTGTAAGCAAAGGTACAACACTTATAATACACATTACCCACAGTTATAGAACCTATATATATATAGGTTAATATATATATATAACCTTTATATATACATTAAAACTACATATGCTCCTACACATGTAAAAATATTTGAAAAAATTAAAAATAGCTTCTCCCTTTTTAATTTTGAATACTTTATCTTGGTTCCAGATAAGCTGTAGAGATCCACTTCAACACCGATATGACAGCATGCACGTAACTCTTAAATCAATAAAGTGCTTAAATGTTAAGTGACTCTTCTGAAGATAAAAGCAAAGCAGCAAAAAGGATGAAATCATACAAGCACTGGAGAGTTGAAGGCAGGCCAGTGCTACCACTTTTACTATACAGCACTGCCAGTAAATAACACATTTTTTGCTTTAAAAATAAATTTTAAATGTTAATGTTGGTTTAATTAAAAATTTTAATAACATATTTAAATTCCAAACCTGCAGTGGCCAAAAAAAGCATAGGTACCACTACTTCTCCTTTTTGGCATCGTAACAGGTTTTTTCCCAGCAGGAGGGGAGAGTGACACAGGGCATGACAGGGCCTTTTGCATGGTTTCAAACAAAGCAGTGCATTTATTTCTTCACTTTTGCTGACTTTCCCTCAGACTTCAAAGGCTCTTGATGTCCTCTCATGCATAAACCAGAACACGTACAGGAGTGATTTGGGCACACACACAACATCTGTGCTTTGTACCACAGCACCACATATTTACTGAAGCATCACCTTGTGTTTAAAGAGATACAACCTTACTGAAATCCTGAAAGCAATTCTCTACTGTGACTCATGCAGTAGGTACATCTGTAACTATCTGCGTTTCTAGAAGCAATTCTCAGAAGAAATTTCTTACCACAAGGTTTCTCAAAAAGAAACCAAAAGATGGGACAAAGAAAATGCACAGAAAAATCAAATATTAAAATACTTTCTGTTCTGTCAAAGATCTTTAATGAGTTTCCTGCATGGAACATTCAAGGATAGGCATTTAAGATCTTCCTCTATTTTAGCTGTGCCAAGACTGGATTAGAAATTTTGTTTCCCCTTGCAAACTGAAATCTCCTCAGCTGTACTCTCAAACACATCCTCCCATCTCATTCAGAGGTCTGGCATATTTTTCCTATGGGCATGAGGGCTTCAAGTGGATGCTTTCTGACCAGTCCCAACACCCTGTACTAAATTATCTGTAGAGTGTAAAGAAATGTGACATGCTAGTAGTCACCCGTGTTTCAAATTAATTCTATTTCCTCAGTAAATGTCTCATGTGTTTTCTAGTAGGTACTTTTCTTTAATTAAAGCTGACAAACTTCAGAGAGAAGACCCAATTTGTGTAAGCACCTCTCTATTTAGTCTTAGGCATCCAATTCCCTTATATGATCAGAACTGCTTCTCTCCCTACACCAGAAACAGAAAACAGTAGATATGCTTATAGTAAAATTAAGCAGAGAGTGTTTTATTTACTTCCTGCACTATGTTTCATGTCTGATGGAAAAAGCTTCCCTACACACCAAAGAAAAATTGATTCTGTGTCTTCATCAAGTAGAAAACCACATTTTAAACAAACCAGGTAGATTGACGAGCAGAGAAAAATCAATCAGGTGTTTTTTTAATTCAAGTAGAGAGAGGCAAAGGAATTGATCAGTGCCAATTTCTCAGACACAAGCCCTCCTAACAATGAGAACAACCTTTGCAAAAGCAGACCCTAGTGCACTACACTCTTTCAGCAGTAAACCGGAGTTTATAATAGAAGATATAATCACCATTGGATTATATCCACAGGTAAAGAATTCCACACTTTCCATGTTTTCTTCTGATAACTTCAGAGACTTCTTCAAGATATACATAAGGAATAAGCATCAGACATTAGATTCCAAATTTGGCATGGAATTTGCCCTAGGTTCCTCTGTCCAGTGCTTTCTTTATTGCTTGGTTTCCCTACTGAGTAGCCTTCAGATGTCTCGAGTTCAAACAAGTATGAACTGTAATGCTGTAAGAGTAATTTAGATTATCAGAATGTATTGATTAGTATTAATTTCTGGTGTGGTCCAAAAATAAAATATTTAGATGGTTTACAGAGCATTTATAACTATCATTCATCAGAAGATGAACTCACAGGAACCTCACCTGTGACCTCAGAGTAGAAATTCCATCGTCCTGAAATTTTAGCCTCCTTACAGATGCTCAAAGGCTCTATGTCATGATATCAGCAAAGAGAAAAGGTAGAAGCATCCCTGAAATGTGTCATGCCTGCCCAGAGGGGAGTTGGAACTAGGTGATCTTTAAGGTCTCTTCCAACCCAAGCCTTTCTATGAATCTGTGCAATGTCTTATTAAATCACCTCAGTCCAGTGATACACAAATGAGCATTGCAAATAAGAAGGCACACAGCTTACACACCAAGTTTATCAATTGTGGTAATAAGGTCGGATGGAATAAACGAATCCAAATCTGCATCCAGAATTCCAAGGGGATCTAGCTGAGCCACATGATGGCCACGGATCTGAAAAAGGAGCAAAGTAAGAGCAAAATGAAATCACACTACAAGTCAGACCAAGGGAAAAGTCAGTGATATCTCTCCATAGTTTGTGTATCAGCCATTAAGCTGAACAAGCAAACCACTAATGTGATGACAGGGTTACATATTCCCAAGTTTTCCCATAAGAACAAAAAATAAGCATTATATCACTGATTACATATATACCTCTATCAAAAATTACACATTACAACAACCTTCATTATGTCTGACACACAATTTAACTGGGATACTGGAGTTTTAGTGAAGAAGGCTACTGGAGAGTACTCTCTCAATCTCTGGGTAAAATTAAGAAACTATCATGAGCCTATAGATCTTACCATTTGCCAATTCAGTAATTTTGTATTTTTGCCTGAATCCTCCTTTCTGCATCTGCAGTATATTAAAATACAGAATTGCTGATTTAAAACAGATTGGTGGTGAAGTAGTTTATATTGGCAGTGAAGGGATCACTCTACCTGAGCTCTGCTCCACATCAGATAGCATCTGACAGCATCTATTTTCATTCATGAAATTTCAGAAATTTGATCTGATAGAATTGACATTCGAGACACTGAAGAACAGAAATTGAGTGAGGAATTTATCCAGCTTTCAATGATCAGTATGACTGGTCTTAATGCATCCCATAGTGAATTATCCTTTAACGTTGCTACAGAAGAAATAACTAATTGATCGCAAAGGGTCACAAATATAAAACTATTTTTAATATGCCTCTTATGTGTGACTCCGATACACCAAATGAACTCATTAAAAGCTTTGTATAGGTGAATATATTAATAATTTATCCTTATAACTTTTCTTTTTAACAACGGATATGCATCCCTTGGGTAGAATTTCATTCACACTACTAGTATCCTAACTGTTCTTGAAAAAACCCAAAATTATAAAGTGCAATATTAAGAGCGAAGTGCATCTCACAGTAATAGAATATGATTACATGTGGTTCACCAAGAAGGGACCTGTAAAAACACTGTTCAATTATTATATATTTGCAGGAGAGTTTATAACAAAATTATTCCAGTCATGAGAAACCAGAAATTCTCAGAGCATCTTTTTTGGAACTACCAGCCCTGTAAACTCAGTCTGACTTCTGTGATTCTTTGCATCTCATGAATCACCAGTAATGAAACTCTGACAGGCCAAATGATGCCCACAGCAACATCTGTGCCATCTGACTGTTTACAGCAGCACTAAGTTTATCTGACTGGAACAAAGCAAACAATTCTGTCACAAACATCATCAACAGGAATGAATTCACCTCCCTAAGTTACATCTGCTCTTCAGTACTAATGGGAAGAAGAAGAAGATCAGCAGGAATGCCAAAAGCCAGAAAGGCAGATCAGTAAATGCTGTGCCATATTATTCCAGGAGCAGTTTGGTCTTTAACTAAAACACAGTATTTTCCTCAATATCAAGGCATTTTCTTACTAAGTCCTACTACTTTCACTGAATAAAGAAAGTAGTAACAGCTGCAAAAATCAGAGATCAACCTTGATCTGAAAGTGAAAATACATACATAGAAAATTTTCATAGATTGCCGTAAGACTAAATGCAAGTACAGACTACCAGGAATTAGACCTTGATTTCTCTGGCCTCACTTTTGTTAAGCACACACATCCCACTGAAAATTCTTTATTCTGTGTGCCCAGTGCTCTCTATTTGAACAAGCAATAGATTAAGTGCCTTCTCAAAGTCCAGCTCAACAGAGCACAAAGCAGTTTACCACAAAAACTATAAAACAGTGACAGGTTTGAGAAATGAAAATTCTGTATCCGTCTCCATTTCATTTCATTATCAGGCAAAGGAAGGTCACAAATTATCATACCCCTTCAACAGTGAATTTAGAGGGTACTAAATATCTTTGAAAAAGCAGACAGTTGCCTTGGGCAATCCTCTGTGACTGTTTGTCGCAAACACATGGATGCCTGCCATTTCTACAGACATTTCTGTTCCATCACTTGACAAATACAGGGAGCAAAATGGCAATCCCTCAACTATTTTCAAGTAAATTGTGTCAAAGCAGCCTAACATTCTCCAATTTTCTCTAATACTTCACCAAAATTTTACTGCAAAATTGGTTATTTTCTATATATCTATTCCTAAGCAAATTTCATATATTCTTTATATTCACAACCATTTCTACTCTTTTACAACAACCCTCCAACTCAATGGTGACAATGTGTACAGAAAAGGGTCTTTTAAGAAGTTCCTCTTCTATTCTTCTCATGACACCAAACAGGATTTAAAATACTTATGGCAGGGAAGAACAGATCTGCTCAATTCAAACTGCAGGAAACTTCTTGGGAAATTACTAATTTAAAAAATAGTTGTAGAATATTTTGTTAAACACAGATCTAGTTTGATAGGTTGGTTATTTTGGGGTGGGTTTGCATAATTTTTAAGCCTTTTGTTGAAACTAGATACTAAATACAAGTCTAAACAAAAATATTTAAACTTGTTTTTCATTTGGAAAACATTTAACAAAATGCACTGTCCTATTTCCAAATTCCTTCTTCTTTTAGAGGAAAAATAATGAAATTAGACTTAATTTCTTAATTTAATGAAAGGGTTAAAAATCAGAGTGTGAAACAAAATCAATTCTGATGAATAGCTCTCTAAAATAATCCATCAAAGTTAACTCAAACTCAGTACTGTCAGCCTCCCAAAATTCAGTTTCTGGTTAATGCACCACTCCTCTCTCTTTTTACCTATCATCCTGCTCAAATCAGGAATCCCAAGATTCACCTTAGATGTATGAGAAGGCAAGTACATTCTGTCCTTTCTTAAAGAAGGGCAGTAACATGTAGAACTGTAGTACAAACGTTCCCAGAGGTGAAGACAGACTTTCACAGACCACTATCTCCATAAAGTCCTTCTGGGCTAAGTCAGATGACCAACATCAGGTCTGTGGGTAACCTGAATTATGAGTTTGCTAAACCAGAGGATCACCCCAGCCTGAATCCAACACTTCCATGTTTAGACACTGTGCTGTCTAGTTCAAGGCATTTTGGATCAGAGGCAAGACAATAGTTTAGACCAGAACACAAACAAGAACATAAAAAGGAAGAAGGCTGTTTGCATAGAAGAGGCCTTCCCACCCCTACCCCAAGATGCACTTACTTGGTATGCCCTGATCAAGGACTGCACAGCAAGGTGGTCTTCAACAACCTTTTCAGTCCTTCCCGGCGTCGGGGCCAGGCCGTGGCTCTGCAGAAACGATCCCTTTCCTTCCCGCTGAGCTGGCAGATGGGCTGCTTGGCCAGCATTAGCACTTCGGAAAAACACATCCCAGGACTGGACACAGGCACAGAGAAGAAAGAGAAATATTTATTACCTCAAACAAAAGTCTCATCCAAAGCAGCTCCTCCAAGCTGCAAATGGAACCTCACTGTGTTATAGTGTTAAACACCACTAACAGACAGCAAATAAAAGAGCACTGATATGCCCCAGTCTCACTAGCAAACTGTGTTTATTTACACAGAACAATTTTCTCTCATTTCTTACACTGAGCTTGCTCAGCAGAAAACTCTGGAGAACACAGGACTATAAAGCATCTTCATATATTATCCATTCACATGGCTCTTTTTAATTGTGCTGTTTATTTAGGCAGCCAAGAATGGGTACAATATAATGCTGCTGGTAAAGAGCTATCAAGCCTCTAAAACAAAGAACCTTAATACACTAAATGAATCCATTCCTTTAATGATACTTATAGAATTTATGGCACTTCAAGACACTCACTGATTATGCTAAATCAGAATTAGTCCTCAAGAGCTTTTCTTGAAGAAACTTTAAAAGCAATTGAAGTTTTTTTCAGTGAGACTTTTGTTCTAAGATTCTTTCCTCACCAGCTTAATTTACCTTACCATGAAAGAAGTTATGGGCCTGGTTTCAGGTGCAAGTCATAAGTTTAGAAAAGTAGTTATCTCAGACACTGAATCACAACAAACAAAAGATCTTTTTATTTCCTTCTGTGCTCTTATACAAGCTACTTCAGTCACATATGCCCAGATCTTATTGTCCTGAACTGTTCTCATTCTGATGAGGTGCTCACTGTGCCAGGTAAGAATGGTATCAGATATATGAAGGTAACAGAGAGCAACAGAATGGGACAAAACATGTAAGACACTTATACTCAGCAAAGAAGGAAGTCTGTGTAGAACACTTCCTTCAGTTGGCTAACTTCAGAAAACAAAAGGGAAGCTATTTCAAGACTTATATATCTTTGTGACTGGAATAGAAGAACTGCAAGAGATAAATTTCTGCAAGGCTCTGAGCCTTGCCTATTTCCATTTCATTTCCAAGAAGCAAGTGCCAGAAAAAATAAAAAGTAGTTATTTTTAAAAGATTATTTACTATATGCATTACAGAACCCACAAAAGAATCAAAATAATGTAATACAAGCATGGCATGACAGAAAAATCTTTACAAAATCCTTTTTGTTTTCATTAACAAAACATCTTCATATTGGAATTTCTAAAAGCTCTAAGGTGCTCAGAAACACCACGAAAGGAGCAGGATAAAGGAGCTAAACATCACCCAACCTTCCAAGCTCAAGTTGTGGAAATGGGGGCAGTCACAGAACCTGTGGGTGGGAATCTCATCATTAGCATGAGGCCACTGCCCAAGAAACACTGCTTTAATGCACCCCTCTTACTTCTTTATTCATACAAAGCTGCATCGATACAAATACAGTGAACTTAATTCATCACCCTGCTCTTACACAGGCTTATCTAAAGATAGCCTGACTTTTATATGCCCTGACAAATTAAGGCAGACAGATCATGTGTGGTAGCCAGTTCCAGACACACTGATGAAGAATTCATTCCTCTTTCCTTCTCTTATTTATGCCCATTTCCTATATTCTTCCTACCTTGACATCTTGGCAGCCACACTGAGATTAGAAATCTGAATTTCCATCCTATAAGCGGTTTACAAGAGTCTATTAGTGTGATTGTATTTCAGCTGGGATTCTCTCTATACACCTTCTTGCTCTGTGTTAAGAACAGTATTGGTATGCCATGCCTACACAGCACCCAGTCTGAGAGTCTGGAGACCTCTGACAGTGAAAAACAACCATAATCCCTTTTTTAACTACTGAAGTTACCTAAACTGGAGAAATTATTTGGGCAACATACGGCTACCAATTCTCATTAAACATTAAATTAGGAAATTCCAAACATACATTTGGATCCATGACATCTCTCACATTCAAAGTTTTAATAAAGAATTTGCTTTGCTTATGTTAAGGTTTCTTCCTTATTTTTTCTAATGCCATGGTACACATGCAATGATGATAATAACATAATTACTCCTTTTTTGAGTAAAACCTTCCATTTAAATGTAAAAGTTATCACAGCACAGTCCCACAAACAAATGTGTTTTTAGACAACTGCTCTGCTTTGAGAGTTGTTAACCAACTCCAAATAGACTTGCCCAACAAGTTATCTGTTTAAGGAGAATCAGTATAGGGCTCTTTCTTCATGCAAACTCACAACTCTAAAGAAAATGTTTCCATCTGAAGATGCAGCCAGCTGCGACAGAATGGACCCAGACTATTTTTTCCTATCACATTTTTGAACTTATTGATTTGTTGGACAGGCTTGACATTTAATCAGAGGGGAGGGAAAATACATCATTTGGCTACAGAAAATTAGTTTTTACTAGATACACATCCATCAAAGCCTTTACAAATTTCTATAGTGTCTTTCAAGATTGATACCAGATTATAGTCTTCAAGTTCTGTGTATCAATGTCAGTCTTTGGCAATAGCATTTGCCATCTGACTGAACAGACAGAAGACCAGCTTGTTCTCACTGCAAACCTGCAGCTTCTCAACTAAATTAGTAAAGTTCATCAAGAAAATGGCAGAGGAGATTTATAATACAGAAATACATTCACCAAAAAAAAATTACTATAGTGATAGATGATACATTTTCTTTCCTTCTGCCAGCAAATCTATATTGTAGTTTACCATTACTTTCTCAAGTAATATAACACAATTCAAGTGATTCAGTGGCAACGTTTTCCTAATAATAAATTATTAAATAATAAATATAATAAACAGTGTTGCAATTAGAATAACAAGTAACATATGCTTTATCTTAATGGTTTGGGGTTTTTTCCCTAGTGCCATCACAATATTCATCAACTGCAGTGAGGACAGTAAAGCCTTAGAAGACACACACTGAGCACCACTATATCCTTTAAAAAAGAAAAGGAATAAAATTAAGTGAAAGCAAAACAAATCCCACATCTTTTCCTAGCCCATAAACCAAGGAGGTGATTACACACTCACAGCAGAGCGGCTGCACACAGGATAACATGGCAGGCGTTATGTACTCCATAGCAAACCATACAGTTTTGTAATTAATCTTGTGATAGTAATAACTGAGCCTTGTCAAGCTTCTCTCTTATGATCTATGGCCCTGACACCAAGCTTCAAGGAGAAATAATGACACCTCTTTCAGAGCCCACGTCATGTTATTCTGATTGTTGCTTTGGCTACTCATACGATAGGAATTCAAAAGGCAAGGAAAAGCAAGAAGTCATGGGAAATGGATTTGAACAAAGAATAAAATCTCATATATGTGTGTGGGTGTAAATATATATATATAAATATACATGCATATTCCTTGATACACAATTATGATATACAGATATATCATATCTGTATATCATAATCATAGATAGGATGAATTCTTAGAAACACTGCCTATGCTCATTGGAATGCAACTGCCATATTTCAAACAGCTGTAAATAAGCATACATGGAAAGAAATGTCCAGTCAAATCTTTTGAGAGGGAAATCAGTTCAGGAGCCCTGATTAATTAGAGTTTCTTAGTACAAGTGAATACAGTATGACTTTTAAAGCCCAGGAAAAATCAAGCTTTTCCATCTAATCAATGAGGAGGCACATCCCCTCTGAAAAAGGGTTATCTAAGAAACATGAGGAGAAATAGGGTATAAAAAGGAAAATGAGCAAAGAGAATGCAATGTCTAAATGCCCAAGCTGGTTCTCTAAACCATGCTGGACACACTGAATAAAACAAAAAAAAAACCCCAAGTGGCCTGCTGAGAGCCAAATCATTAACAAAACCATAACCAACACCACGTGGTGTCTTCTGGACATTATTTTGCAACACTTCCTCTCCTTTCCATACCCAAATGATAAATGCACAACTTTACAGTCAAAATCACAGCATGAATTTTTCCGTATTTTTGAGAAAACAGGGTGATTTCAACCCTTAACATTTTTAACTCGTTTTATGAAAGCTCAAATTGAACAATTTCTGTCAACAAAGATCTTGGGAAGGTATTTGCAGCTTTCAGCCAATGAAGTGAGATGGTTTTCAAGAAACCAAAAACGAATTTTGTTGATGAAACAAAGTAAAATTAACTGGCATTCTTCACCCCCTCCCCTTTTTTCATAGGCTGTAAAAAACCGAATAATTTAGGCAAGAATAGCTGTAATCTGTTATTTCCATCCATCATATTCTTTCAAGCCTCATAAATCAGGGACACAGTGAATTTACTTCAGTTTATTACTGTCACAAGTTTATTAAACACAGTTAACCTAGAAAAGAATTCACACACTTTTATAATCGTGCTGGTAATTAATCGCACAGTAACTGGTCTGGACTTCAAAAGGGGGTTGGCAATACAGAGACATTTTTGTTCTTGCTGAGCAGAGCTTAGACAGTGTCAGGGCATTTCTGCTCCTCACCCCACCAGTGAGGAGGCTCGGGGTGCTGAGGAGTTGAGAAGGACACAGCCAGGACAGCTAACCCCAACTAACCAAAGGGATATTCCAAACCACATCATGCTGAGCATGGGGAAAGAAGAAGGAAGGGGGGACATTTGGAGTGATGGTGTTTGTCTTCCCAAGTCACCACTACATGTGCTGGAGCCCTGCTGTCCTGGGGATGGCTGAACACCTGCCTGCCCACGGGAATTGGTGAATGAATTCCTTGTTTTGCTTTGCTTGTGCATGCAGCTTTTGTTTTCCCTATTAAACTGTCTTTATCTCCATCACAAGTTTTCTCACTTCTACCCTCCTAATTCTTTCCCCCATTCAAACGTGTGTGAGAGAGAAAGCACAAGTGGCTGCGTGGTTGACAGATGGGGTTAAATTCCGACAAAAATGCATCTTGAGTCACCTGCGATCCACTCCCTAGGCACACCCTGCATTCCTCTGTCAACTCACTTGTGCCGATTTATTGCTTGCTGTTCAACCCACAACTGCATCACACCTCAACAGGATCCATGATCAGACTGTGCATCTCCCGGCCGCCTTGGTTCAGCACCCTGGCCAGCTCCGGCCCCGCGCTCCAGCGCTGCCGCCCCGCTCCCGGCTGCGGCGGGCTCTGCACTGCCCTGCCCGCACCGAGGGGAACCTCCCACCCACAGAGATGCCTGGAGGGCTTCCCAGCTGCAAAATGCACTCCACCGCAAAGGGGCTGAACCAGGAATTTCATTCATCTAAAAGGAAAGAAGTTAACCAGAAGCCAATATAATCTGAACACAATAAAAAACAGGATATCACCTTGATGTCACCAGACACTCCTCATGCATGAGTTCATCCCTTCAGTATCCCCAGTACAGCAGGGCTGATATCGATCTACAGCCTTGACACATCATGAGGGCTTTGAAGAAATTCAGTGCACCTACACAATGTGTTATCCCACCCCACACTAGTGGAGCTCAGCTGGCAGCTACAGGATAAGGGCTCAAAGTCAGATGAGAAAGAGCCACTCCTGGAGAAGGTTTCTCCATCCCAAGTTCAGGTGTAGCATAAAAGACCTAGGATAGGTCTGCTATGTGAATAACAGTCAGTCAGTCTTCAGAGTTGGCACTGCACATGTCACCTTTCAACAAGACTAAGTTCATACACAACATCCAAAGGAAAAAAAACAGCTCCAAAACCACCCTTTTTGGTTTCCTTTTTTGTTTCTGCCCTCAGCATGCATCACTTCCTCATGCTCCAGACAGATTATCAGACTTAGAACAACAACTTCTAAGTGACATTTTGATATACGTGCCTCGAGAATAAGGGAACAGACAACCAATTTGGTAAATATTTTGAGCACAATTCACATTAATTCCTGGAAAATGACTTGTCTGTCTTAGAATTGATCAGACTTCTCATCGACTTCTTAAGTTACTATACATGTATCACCATAACAGAGCCCTTTGTCAGCAGAAAGCTTGTTAAAAAATAAGCTTATGTATTTTGTCCACAAGAAAGGATTTGGGTAATAGCGTTTTTAGGAAAGCAAACAAATATCTATTGACTGGAGAGAAAAGGAGAGACACAAAACAAAATACTTTTCAAGATACTTCAGAAGAATATTCTGACAATTTCAGATTCTAAGGTTACAACTGCCACCGTTGAATCCAAAGACAACTGAACATTCATCTTCAGACAGTTTAGAAGTACCAACACATACTATTTAAATATAACATATTCTCTGATACAGCCTTACTATAAACCAAAAAATTAAATATATTTTATTCTTGGGTCTTCTTCTGGATGTAACAAATTACTCAACTGCCTGTTTGACCAGCATTTCCATGGAGGAATAAAATTTCAGAGCAGCTTTCTATTTCTGGTCTGGACTTTTCATTCTTTTTCACTCTGCTCACCATGCCTGTGCCTCCTCTGTACTTTTATAGTTGCAATATCCCATCTTACACCAATCAATAGGTGGGAAATTAATTTCATATTTTTCATTTCACACAAGACCTTTTCCTGAACTTTTTATTAAAAAAGCAAGTGAAAAAGTGAAAAAAACCTATTCCAGTGTTAACCCAGCATTACAGTCACGTTTTAGACTTACCTTATGTACGCTTTTAGGGTTTTCAAGCCATGCATAATACATTTCCTCCACATAATTGGAATTACTCCCACTCAGGACTGGCTCTGAGGTTCCTGATGAAACATACCGTTGGCCATGTAAAAATGCCCTTCTGGCTATATGCTGCTTTTCCAGAAGTTGAAAGCCATGCCTCTTTAGTGTAGCTGCAAACAACTTCAGATGACTCATGTTTGTTTATTAGCCAGACGATCCAAGTCTATTAATAAAATAAAACCAAACTTAATCAGAAAAAGAGCCAATGAATTGCAGACACATTTCAGCCTCACAGCAAAAACTGAGGTTTCTGGCTACAGTGCTCTAGTACAAAGCTCAGGCCTAGGCATGAAGCTCCCTTCAGAGTTACAGCAAGCAGGAGTGGCTGCTGCTGGCCATCCCATGTCAGTCAGCCCCTGTAACTGGTAAGGCCACCCTGCCCCCTGCAGCAATCACAATTTGTACTGCCTGCCCCTGGGCCCCCAGCCCCCTGCAACAAATGGGGCTGCTAATCATTGACTTCCCAGGAGCTCGTGGCAACCCCAACTGCTTTCTCTCTGTTTGGAAAGCTGTGGCCTTTTACCCAGTCTCACTGGGGTGGGGTCAGCAAACAGTGTCAGCCACAGGTGCTGTGGAAAGCAAAAAGCCACTACCTCAAATTTCTGTCATGAGTAATGGAGCTGACCAATAACTAGAAATGTTAGTTAAGTGTTCATATTGACAATAGCCTTGAAGCAAACAGTGAAACACTGAGAAAAGGCTCACTTTAATTTGTTTTCCTAACTGGCAACATTTGTCCTGTGCTTCCAATGATCTCTTATAAGCTTTGTAACAAGGACAGCAGATTCCATGCAATTTTGAATTGAGAAATTCAATTTTCACATTCAATTTCTCACAATAAGGGTTGAATCTTCTGAATGCTGAACACCATCCGCTCCAGTGCTAGCAAAGGGAATCAGAGCTCACCTTCAAAATAAAAAAGAACAAATGCATCTTAATTAGTCCTGAAATAATATAATCTTACTGCTGAAGTTGCTAAAACCGCAAAGAAAGAACAATAATATGAAAATATATTACTCATTTTGTTTTCATTTTTAAAGTATTTAGAAAGCTCCAATAACATGAAGGAGTTAAATTCACATTTAACTCCAAAGTGTCTCTCATTTGTTTAGCTGTCCATCTGCAGAAATCATTTATTTGGTCCAAGGTAAAACCCAAAGTCTTTTGTTGCTTGGTGTGACTGAGTAATTCCTAAAAACAAAAGTACTAAGCTGCCAAATGAACTTCAAAGGTTTTTTTAAAACAACACCATAGCTCCCAAGAGCAGCAGCCATCTTCCACTTACTGGATGCTCTAAACAAGCACTTGTCCACATTCTCCATGTGCCCAGAGACATGGAAAGTGTTCTTCCAAGGCAGCTTCACTGAAACTAGCATCCAGTCCTCATTTAAACCTATGAGCTCTTCAGAACCACACACTCTTCTCTCTCCACCTGGCATTTGCAGCAAATTGGCAACAGTTGGGCTACTGGTATGCTGAATCCCTACTCATCAGTGTCATTTCCTAACGACTCACATTCCCTTGGCATTTCCCACCTCACAGATTCAAAGCTTTTTACAACACCTGTGTCAACACCCATCTCTGATCAGGGCTCCCAGGCAACTGGAGGAACAGGAACACCATCAGCACCATTTTGGAAGCAGGTTAAGTCCTGCAAGAGCTCAGTGACTGCAAGAGCACTGACAAAGCTCATATACTGTCTGCATACGTAATTGTCTGAAAGATTTAACAGCAAGTGTGCATGATGTCATTTTGCAAAATTGGGCGAGACTTCAACATGTTATAACAGTAAGAACAGAGAGGTCACCATGGTACTCACAACTTTATGTCTGTGCCCATTTTCATATAAATTGTTATTATTATTATTGTATCTACCTTATTGCATACAAATCTCACCCTCTGCCACAAAACCTTTGCACACATACATTCACTCCTAAGGGATTACCTACTCTCACTTAAAGTACTTTGTAAAGGCTTGAGAGAGAAGGGAAAGAGGAATATTTTTCTCAGTTTATCATACTGGAGCAGCAAGCTTCTTAAGCATGGGTAATTTTACATTTTTTCTTCATCATATGTCTGTCTGAAGAATGTGTAGTTCTTTCTTCTAGAAGTTAGTAAAGAACACATAAAAGAATATGAAAAATCTGTCTGGGAGATTGGAAAATGACTGCAAATAGCATAATATATAAGAGAACCAAAGAGCTTGCAAGTGGTACCAGTCACTTCCCTCCGGTTCCATTTAAATTTCAAAATGCAGTCAGAGCCGTACTTCAAGCAGTAACCACTGAATATGCAATCTATAAAAGCACACAGGAGCCACGTCATTCCAGCCAGATTAATACAACTCAAAACCCCTGACTTCTTCCTAGTTTTTCCTTCTGCACACATCACTCTTCAGCACAGATGTCAGCTGTCAGCAGCTAAACAAACCGGAGACCACCAGCGTGATCACAGAGCATCCCAGCCCACTCAGCCTGGAGCCTGTCAGTCAGAACCAGCACCCAGGACAGCGCACAGGAGTCAGCAAGAGCCAGAACTGTTCCACTTCACTATGTTTATCAAACCACCCCTGAAATGAAAACAGTGATTGGAAAGGGATCAAGCTGAGCTAAGAGCAACCTGAAGAATGGTATTAATTAAATGTCTACCAGAGGTCAAAAATAAGAAAGAAGCAGTGAACCACAAGAACAACCTGGTATTTAATGCACCACAGCACCCTCAAAATGGTGGAAGTCAATGAAAGCCCTAAGCAGCTGAAAATTCCTGCAGCTGCTCTGCCTCAAATCATGCCCTAGCTTTCACCTTGGCACTTCCACCTCTAGAAGTGCCCTAATGTCACAGTCTTGGGAATTATTCTACGTGGGTTTCTAGAGGGTCACAGAAGCATGTGGAAAACAGACAGCAGACACTTCTGATAACAAAGTTTTTATCCAGCGCTTTTCAAGATCACTTTCACAATAAATACAGTGCACAAATGAATCAATATCCTCCTGGTATTGCCGGTGCCCTTACTGAGTTTCTTAGCACACATGAAGCCCTGCTGCCAATGTTAACAAATGTTCTTCATGCTCTGCAGAAGTGGTGGTTAACAAATCTGGTCTAAATTTCATAAAAATAGTTCTTCATCCACTATCATGGTAATTTCCCCCAATATTTCCCCCACAGCTTAAGTTCTTTTTAAGACTGAATAATTAAAATAAAAAAAGGCTAACAGTGAAAAAAATGGATGAATGTGATAAAGTTTCTCCAAAAGACGATCACAGATAATTTAAATTAGATATACAGGGAATATCCTTATTAAATAAGGCTACTTCAGGGATACCTCCATGCACTAAATGTTTCTTCTCCCGCAGCAGAGATATGGCATGCTGCATAGAGAATGCTAATTCTCCGCACAGAAAGTTGACCTGCAGGAGGTTTTCCAGCGGCACGTTCGCCTCACGGCGCACAGCGCGAGTCCTGGGCAATGGAGGCGTCTCGCTGCAATAAAACTTAACGGATTTATTACCCTACCCTGGAAAAACGCCTTCAGCGGGTACCAGAGGGATGACACCACCACAGACTCCAGGCTACCAAAGAGCAGAGGGGAGGATCTGGGAGGGTCGGGTTTGCTCCCCGGCCCCTCCCCGTAACGCCAGGACGCGGCGTCCTGGTCACCCTGGCCACGGGGGGCCGGAGCCTGCCGGGCTGTCAAGGCGCTCCCGGCTGCGACGGGGCTGCGGCATCACCGGAGCCCGAGCCAGGAGGGGCGGCCCCGCTCACCCCACGCTCCGGGGCCCGGCCCGGCCTGCGCCGCGACCCCCCTAAGCCGCACGGCGAGAGGCCCCGCCGCGCCGGGGGCCTGCGCGGGGGACGGGCCCTGCACCGCGGCCGGGCCCGGCCTGGCCTGGCTCCG
>VWZP01002958.1:29725-103322 GCA_013396995.1 Dicaeum eximium | reverse complement strand
ACACACCCGGGACACACCCGGGACACACCCGGGATACGGAAGACACCCCGGGGCACGGGACACATCCGGGATACGGAACACACCCCGGGGCACGGGACACACCCGGGATACGCCCCCGTCTCTCGGGGAACGCCCCAGGACAGCCCCCCGGCCCCTCACAGCCCCAGCCCCGACGCCATCGCGGGTCGGTGAGCACAGAACTCCCTTGGATGCTCCCGCTCCTCAGCTCTCACCAAACGTGCAAATACGTTTGGTATTTACGAAAGTAAATATTTTTTTTTAATTAAGGATTTATTTGGTATTTTATTAGGCGAGAGCACCACGCTGGTGAGGACCTGTGACAGGGAACGCCTAAGGAAACCCATCCGATGGACAAGTTGCTCGCACCGCTCCTGTGCAGGAGAAGTTTGACGGGAAGAAGATGGGAAGTTTGACAAGGGACATACAAAGTGTCCCAAGGACACACGTTTGCTCTCCAAAATTTGTACATAAAGGACACTGAATGTAGTAGACCTTGACAAAATGATAGNCCGCCGCCCCCCGCCCCTCACCGGCGCGGACAGACCTGCGGGGGCGCGGAGGCTCCAGCGCATCGGCGGAGCGCGGCGGGGAGGGCGCGGAGGGAAGGGAGGGAGCGCCGGGAGCGTCGGGGCGGGGGCCGCACCTGCATNATATTTTTTTAAATTAAGGATTTATTTGGTATTTTATTAGGCGAGAGCACCACGCTGGTGAGGACCTGTGACAGGGAACGCCTAAGGAAACCCATCCGATGGACAAGTTGCTCGCACCGCTCCTGTGCAGGAGAAGTTTGACGGGAAGAAGATGGGAAGTTTGACAAGGGACATACAAAGTGTCCCAAGGACACACGTTTGCTCTCCAAAATTTGTACATAAAGGACACTGAATGTAGTAGACCTTGACAAAATGATAGATCTGACTTATATTAAAAAAATGCAAGACAATACAATTTCAAGTGTTCCTTTGGTGGTAGAATCTCATTTACAACTTTCATGCTTTCTTTTCTCCTGGTTGCCTTCAAATTACACATTTATTCATTTTCTCTTATAAATCAAATATGACTTATTTTTATTTACCTGCTCTTAATCAAGTTACAACCAAGATCAAATGCTTATATATATATATATATATATATATATATCTATATCTATATGGTAAAATTGGTATTTCAGATTAACTATTGACACCATCACATAGATTCCAATGTTTGGCAACTTTCTGGGTAAATAATAAATTAGATTGATGGGAAAATTGGAGACACCTTAAAAGGAAGGGAGAAAGAGCTATAATTTGTTTTTTGCTAAGGATAAACTCATTTTTTTACTATATCAGGGTCAGGTGGGCAGAAATGGAAAGGAAAAACATTAGGAAGGAACATGACAGGCTTCATCTGGAGTTTTGTCACCTAACGGTCACTCAGATTTTCTTGAGCCTTCCTGGTTGATACAATTGTTGATTAGAGTAAAATTAATTTCTTCAAGATAAAAAACCCCTTAATCCTCCCATAAATACATCAAAAACCTTATTATCATCTCAGCAGTTTTCCTAGCAGCTGTGTACCTTCAGGGGACTGCAGAGCGAGGGTGTGAATGATGTGTTCATGGTTTTGTGCTACACTGTTCAGTGCAGGGAACAGATGGAGCAGGGCTGGGGCACAGGGAGCTCCCAGGATGGCCCATCCCTCGCTCAGCACCCCGGGGAGGGCAGCCCAGCACCCCTGCAAAGGGAAACGGGTGCTGAACTGGTACCTGCAGCTGGCCAGATGCTGCTTGAGCCTTCTGGCAAGTGGTGAAACGTTGTTAGATGCTGCAACTACTAATTGAGTCTTAACCTTATTATGGGCAAACAGAAGCCCTCTTTAGAGCAATCATGTTATGCTGACTGAACATAAATTCAGTTGCAAATTATAGTGAGGACAAGCAGACCTCCCTCCCCTCCACTTTAGAGGGAAACCCACATGTCAAATCTGACTGTGAATACCATTGCAGTGAACAGGATAAATTAAATATGCTTGGATAGACACTAAGATACTACAGTATGTTTCAAGGGCTTATGTTCTTCCCAAAAGCCTTTGCCCAGTTTCACATTTCTTTTCTTTCTTTCTTTTTTTTTTTTTTTTTTTTTTTTTTTTTTTTTTTAATGCTTCACAGAATGGGAATTTGTGTGCTCGAAACAGCAATACTCTGGCTCATTGAGATTTGGAGCAGCTCCGAAATGCTCCAATATTTATTGTGACTTGGTTGTCCCACCAGCCTGCCCCAGCAGCTTTTGGTGTACTGAGCTATTGCCTTGCTGCTGCTGGCTTCTGGTGTCACTTTGTCACCAGCCTGTACCCCTGAGGTAACCCCTGTTACCACCTGCTTGCTACTCATCCATTTGCTCTCCATGGAGACCATGATGGACAATAAGCTATTTGCCCAGGATTCCTGTTTCAATTCTTACAATTTCCATTTACAATTCACATTTATCTGCCCATTTATGTGTCCACTTGTGTACTGACCTCTCCCTCTGGCCAACCAAAGGGAGATCCACACACTGGCTTTGCTTCCTGCTAAACCATCACACTTGGAAATTGGCTGGAATGGAAATCCATCAGCAGAACGAAAACTTAGAAAAAAATTGCAATTCCCAGCACACACAGAAGTCAGGTGTGCCAGCCTGCTTCGCATGGTTCTCTTGCCAGCTCCACAGTGAGGAAATGTTATGTGTTAGAGAAGTTTTGTACTGGATAAAATGTACAGCACAGGATAGTCAAAACAGGAGCCCTGTGCTCCTGTTTTGACTATCCTGTGCTGTACATTTTATCCAGTACAGAGGTGTCAGAGGTGAAATTGCCTGCTGTGCTAAAAGACATAAGACTGCCTCACCATTATTTATTTTTATATTTATCCCTATGTCCTGTAGCACCAGTGTGAATCTAACAAGTTTGTTTACTTATTTCTGCCTCATTCTGTCTTAACTCATGCATGAGTTAACAAAACTAGATCCAACCTCTTTAAACAACCCAAAGCATATTTTAACAAAACTACAATCCAGCTGGTTTTGGAAACTCACTGTGCTGCCCACTGAGGGCACAATGTGCTTGTTGCAGGGTATGGTGCTGCACACCCCTCTAATGCCTTGCTCCTGTCTCCTCTTGGGTTTGGTACGAGGGTTTTCCTCGGTGGATCAGCAGCCACTCGCAATCAGCATTGAGTTCCTGTGGTTAATTACTTCACACAACTCTCTCTCCAGCACAGCACGACTTCTCAGTGGGCTTGTTTTTGCAAAGTGTAATCTCATAGGAGGTGGTCAGGGTACAGGATTACTCATAGAAGGACAATCTCATTAATAGCTTCCCCTCCTGAGATAGATACATTTATGTATTTTTGGCAACTCTTCATTGTTGTTGGTAATGTAATTCCACTAGAGACAATGTTGACCAGAAGTTCTCTTTAAGCCAAGCCAGAAACTCCATTTGCCTTTATTTCCCAATGTGTTTATTACACACAGACTACAAACTAAGAGAGGTTCAAATCTAAAGCACTGTATCTTCTCAAAGCAAGGCAATTTGGAAGCTGTAAAACCTGCTCTCACTTTGAGCCTAACATGGATGTCACACAGGACTCTGGCCATTATGTTTGTCTAACATTTAAATCTGAGACTTAAAAGCTTTAGAGCCCAGACCAAACAGCTGCAACAAATGATTGAGTTAGTTTTCAAAGGAGAGGCTTTGTGGGGTTTCCTAGGAAGACATTTCAAATACATGCTAAAACCCTTTTTTAATCCCTTTTTTTTGTCAACAAATAATTTATCAAGCTTTTCTCCCTCCTTAGTCCTACATAAGGGAAGTATTTTAATTACATCTGACACCTCCTGCAGAAAATTTCACATGAGGAATTTCACATGGGTTATTTCTCTTCCCTTTGCTTTCTCAAACCTTGGCTCTGTGTGCCATAAGCTTCAGGAACATCCCTGACTTCTGTGAATAAACTTCCCATGGTAAAGGAGATGCGCTGCTGGATGTCTGAGGGACAGAAAAGTCAGTCCCAGTTTCACACAGCTCCTTGCTTTGGGCAGGTTAAATGTGAGGCAGCAGGGAAAGCTAACAGCATGCTTGGCTGTGGCACCTGAAGCACAGCCAGGATCTGGAGGGAAGCAATGACTGCCCTTTCCTCAGACACAGGGATAACCTGGGCAGGGGGAGCTCAGCAGGAACACAGAGCCAGGCTCTTCACAGTGCTGCATGGCAGGAGGATGAGATGGTGAAATAGAAATGGCTCAATCTAGACACAAGGAAAACATTGTTCACTCAGAGGATAAAAAACATCACAACAGGGACCCAGAAACATGCTGCCATCTTTGGAGGCAGCCGAACAAAGCCCTGGACAGGCTGGTGTGACTCCAGTGTTGATCCTGCTTTGAGCCCTAGATAACCTCCAAGCTTCCTTCCAACCTGACTGAAGCACCTATGATTTGTACCAGTTTCACAACAGAAGTCATGGGTAACCTAAGGGTAAACAGGCCATCATTATTTGGTCAACAGATAAACCCATATTGATAGTTTTCTCTGAATAACAGCTATCTTGGGTTTACTTATTCTCTGTTCTAAAATTTCAGGCTGTGATGCTCTGGAGAAAACAGGTACAAGTACAGAGTGTTTTATAACTGAAGACCAGTAACACCTAAGACTGCTCCTTGATTGATTCTGGCCAACAGATTATTTTCAAGTGATTTTATTCTCCAAACATATTTCTGGATAGAATCAAACTGCATGAGCCCATTTGTTTCGCCACAGATCTGTTAGAGAGAGACAAGCTAGACAATAGAGCTGATTGAAAATCAGAAAAACACAACATCTACTTGGTGGTTTCCCCAGTCTTTCCTAATAAACTAGCCCATTACAGCTACAAGAACAAAAGAACTGTTGCTGTAATTATTTCTTTGATACCTCACTGTATTTTCATTAAATTCTTAGAGTAGACAATTAACTATAGTATATACAAAGCAGCAAGTGAGTCAGTAAGATACATAGGTTAACTCTGGAGGAACTCTGGCAAACAACATTTATTATAGCTGCCAAATAATGAATCCATGTGGAAATTAGCAAGAGCACTAAACTTAATTTGTCCCACTATTTTAATGGGAGGTTAGTACATTGGCAAGGAGAACAACAAGAAGCCTTCCCACTAACTGTGGAAACAGATCACCACTGGCACTGCAAAAGAGCCTGCCAGCATTTGGCACAATCACAATTAACAGAGCACTGCCAACTGTCCTTTCCTTAACCAAGAAAGAATTGAAAATATCATCTTCTTCTATTTTACCAGGGGTATAAGGGAAAACTGCTAGAAAATTGTTTCCAGTATTTGCAGGTGTTTCATTAGAGAATCCTAACAAAAATGGAAAAAATAATTCTTTTTGATACCTTTCTTTTGGCTACATCTAAAACACACTGCATTTTGTTAGACTGTTGCTTTAGGTAATCATAAAATTTTAAGGTGCCCTGACTTGATCATACTCAACTGGAAAATTATCTTCATTTCTTTAGAACTATACCACTGGCTGTGTTTTCTTTCAGGAGGATCTATTTTGATTTTTAATCCTATTTATCCAGATGAAGGAATATATAATTATCTTTCATTTGGAAGAAAATAAATAAGGGAAGACAGTTCTCCATCAGCTAAGACTTCTGGGGTATCTGAGATTTACAGCTCTCACTAGGAGCAGGGTTTGCTAATGAAGCTTTTGAAGCCACAGTGGCAGCGTCTGATTGTAATTGCTGAAAGGTGACTCTTGAAGAGCTTTATTTGCACTAATCAACACCACGTTGTGCCTCAAAGCTAGAGTTCCCTTAGAAGCACTGTCCCTACTGAGTTATTCTGCAATAACTAAACAGGCTTTTCTGTTTACTTCTGTTTTTCAGAAGTAAAAACTTATCTATGTTCTTCAGTGGGATCCTTTGGAGTGGCACTCCAAACTTCTTGTACAGTTAAAACTTCATAATTTCTTTTTAACACTTTCCTCTGGCATTCCCAACCCTTTCTCTTCTGGTGCCAGGGCCAAAGGGACCATCTGTAAAAGTATTAATGTAAAATACCCAAGGGCTCAGGGGTGGCCTGGGAATAACAAACCTGTTAAATGTCACAATCATTTCTTATTTTCCTGATGGTGCCCATTGGGAAACATTACATTCACAGTGCTGAACTCAGCTGCACAGTATTTGAGAGTGATTCTGCTTCACAGCTGAAACAGCTCTGTACTTCCTTTATGTTTGGTTGCCAGCAAACAGTTCAATTTTTTTTTCTGTAAAGGGGAAACACCTGAATTGAGTAGATGTGTGAGCACCTCAGTTACCAAGGTGAGCTTACTGTTCATGCTTCATGGGGACTCTCGATCCCCTAGCAGCCACCATATCACCAAATACATTTTCAGGAAAAAAATAGGAAAAATGCAACAACTTGCCCCCAGTATGTAGTTTTGGGCTTGTTTTATCATCTTGGAATAAACTCTTCTAACTTTGCTCTAAATCCCTTTAGAACAGTTTGCTGTGAGTCCATGCTGTCACATTACAGAAATTCCCCGTTTTACAAAGTCCTCACCCATTAGCCCTGAGCTCAGTGAATTGTTCTAATGCTTATTAACACGAGGCACTTGTGGAGCTCAGCACACAGCACCGTAACGGGGTCCAGCTCTCCAGTCTCTGCAGGCCAGTTACCAGTGGATATCTGTGCTTGTGTCACATATGTGAAAACGGTATCTCTACAGCTCCATTTGAAGGCTTTTTGAGCTGCAAGAAATCCTGGTCTGATGAATCATAATATCACCTTCAATGCACAGAACACTACATGAAGAACAACATCATTAAGTGAAAGGCAGGACCCAGTGAGATGACTTTTGGCTGTAATGATGCTAGGTTTGGAGTTTTAGCTATGCTGTGGCAGCCTAAGGCAAGTACAGATGTTGCCTTAACAAACAGACCTTTCCTGCATAGACCCATTCCCTGGATGTGTATAGTGCCTGTGGGAGTCTGTCACTGAAGCCAATTATAGAAAAATACTGAAAAGTCTGTAAAGGTGTCTGGCAAGCAAGAAATAAATCCCACCTGTCACTCCTTACTCAATCCCACTAGCAAATCATAATCCTCAGTCATCACCACCTCGGAGCTTGTAGCACAGGAAGGATCTAGCTACGAAGAGCAAGGACTGCACATCACTTTGGGGACTGTGATTAGCCCAAGCCTTAAGTAAATGAGTTTGGATCTGTCAGCTCAGTCAATAGTCTAAAGCCACTGAGCATGGCTGGCACACGCTGTCCCCACCAGCGTTCCACCTGCGACAGCGGCTTAGCGGGAGCGAGCCCCGAGCCTGAATTACGGCTCCTCCCGCAGACGGGGTGAAGCTTTAGGGCGAGGCTGAGCTCATCGGCCAGACACTGCTGAGGAGCCGTCTGCCCAGAACACAAATTGAAGGCAAGCACTTCAGTAAACAAAGAGGCTTTTGCAAGAAAATAACACCTTCTCCAGCGTGGGACAGCACACACACGGGTCTCAGCCACCGGGGACTGGATTGCTAGCAGCGTGTTTGACCTCTGTGAGGAAAAGGTGCTGCCTGTGTCTGCTGGGCACTGCCTGAAGAAGGGATAAGGGACACTCACGGGGGTCCGTCACCTTTCCCTGGCTCATTCTTTCCTTCAGCCCACCTGAGAATTCCCCTCACCTGGGTGCATTACCAACTACAATACCATTGTTGTACCATTGCCAACAAAACTACCAAATACAACATTATGATACTTGGGCCACTAGTTACTGCTTGTGTTATGTCTGTCAGCCCCGGAGAAATATTAAGGCAGCAGAGAATACCTGGAGTTATTTGACCTGAGATGAGAATTCAAAGTTTAACTCCCTTAAGACATAGTTCTGTCATGTCATTGCCACACGAATTTTCAGAACAGCAAAGCCTTCCCCTGCTCATTTAAGTATACAAATGCCTTATTTTGGTCATAGATTAAATATTTCTCATGGGTACAATTTTACACTGGACTGCAACAAAAACCAATTTCAGAGGAATTTATTAACATTTTTGAGACTCTCGGTAGGTCATATGTAATCAAGATTTGAAGCAAAAAGAAGGGGATGCTTGTCTAAAGCAAACAGAAGTTTGATTAGCCTTGAAACCCTTCAAACTACTGAGGCCAAAGCCTTTTCTAGTAGGGAAAGGAGGTTCTTGATGTAAGTCAGGGTAACAAACCCCTTCCAAAAATGACATGCAGAAGGTGCAGGTTCATCTGAGCATTTCCAGGTCTCATGCCAATGACTGGAAACAATTTGAAGACTTCAAAAACTTTAGAACAAAACCAACCCAAAAAAATTCAGTCAAAAGATTTAGAGCCACAGATGCTGAAGCCACATGACTTTAGGAGGTACTTAGTTGTCATTAGAAACATCTCATCCACATGATTGCTCACAATCAAGTAGTCCAATTTCAGATAAGAAAAAAAATAAAGCTCCAAATCTGTTGCATCTTAAATTCAATCTGCTGGGTTTGGCTGCTGGTTTTTGTGTATGTGGAATTGACAGAACAAGGAAGGATGGACTCAATCAATCAGTAGGTATTTTTTTCATCTGAATGTTCAGGGAATTGTCATCACCAACAGTAAAGTCTAAATGCCACTTAGCTGAGATCTACAGTGTGGATGATTTAGGAACCTACTTTTCTCAAAGTTGTGGTATGTTCAATCCATGTCCAGAAGACAGTGATTGTATTTTTTTCCCCTTTCTCCTCAAAATGCAAAAGTTTTGATTTTCCACAGAATGTAAAATCAAACATCCCTTCACTCCTGACCTACATTTGCTGCAGGTCATTTAATTATGAATGAAAATGCCACTTTGTTTATATGAGTTCAATTTATGACAGAGATTAAGTTATGAAATTTGTTCTCCTGGCATCTTATTAATACTGCTCTGCTGTAAAATTCCTCAGGCAACAGGCAAAATAATGACTTTAAACTGCAATGAGATAATTACCTAACAAAGCAGGCACTTTGGAAATAGACATAACTGTGGATTTGAAAATACAATTTTTAGGACCTTATCCTTTATATAAAAGGGTGTGAAACACTTACAATTACCTTACTTTATTTTCATGACATTTTGGTTTAGATTCAATCAATTCCTAGTACATTAAAGAAAATTTTGTCATTATTCAGTAACAGGATTTAGCTATTCGCAGCAATTTTCTTAACCTTTAATTTTGAAAAGGAAGTCTTCAAATCTTGGCAAAATTAACATTGTGCCATGATGAAGCACTTTGATCTATACAGTGCCTTTATTGCATCTGGCATGCCAAGATGCTTTGATGAATTAAAAAAAGAACAAATTCAGCACTTCCCATCAACTTCCAGCTGAAAGCCAGTTGTACATGTGCAGAGGAGCCAAGTCCTCACTGATGCAAGGCAATGGAAGAGGATTCTCCTAAAGCATCTCTAAAGCAGATGTCACAAACTACATCTAAATCTTAAGTGGGGACAATTTAATTAATTTGATTTAGCTCCCTCCCCTTTCAAATGGAAGTAAACAAAACTTCTCTCTGCTTAGTGATAATTCACACAGTTCAGGATCATGAACTTTCCTAAGTGTCCCTTTATAGGCAACACCTGGTGTAGAAATAACACAAGAGATTAATCCACAAGAGTGGAGCGGGTTAAACTCCTGGGAAAAGAGCTTTAATACAGTGCTCTTCCCCCTGGTCAGTTCTGCAAGGCCGAGAGTGCCAGAGGGGACACCCTGCCTTCTCCACACAGGGATCCAGTTCCTCACTGGCCTGGTTATTCACAGTCACAAAAGAGGACTCCATTAATAGGGGAACATTGTTGCTGATGAAGATGCACAGGCCCACAGAAACAGTTCACTGAAAACCTACTCTCTGGTGTTCCAGGTACACAAAGCAAAACAACCTGAACCAACCAGGCAGCCTGGAGAAAATGTTCCATATTTTTCTTATTTCAATTCTAAAGTTGCAAGATTCTAGACATGTAAGGTGCTTGTCATTTCCCCACACAACTCCAAAACAGACATGACTTACTCGGACAGTTATGGTCAGAGCCCACATTGGTATTTTCAGAGAAACATCACCCTTGTGTTTTTTCTCCCCTGTAAGCAAAGCAAGACGCCCAACCGTCAGGATCCAGTCAGGACAGTCTTTCACAAATGGCAAACATCAATCAAACAGGCACCAAAGGAAACCCATACAGGCATTTCTGCTTGGACACCAACACATGGGAGATGGCAACCAGCAAATGGGAACACAGAAACAAAAACCAATTGCCTCCTGAAAGTGTTTTCTGCCTTTTTTGCAATGACCTGCAAATTTTGAAACTAAAGGCTAATTGGGAACATACATCCCTACTGCCCTTCTAGCTGGTCTTGATGATGATTTCTGAGAGAACCTAAGCATCACATTTAGACAGCACGACTATAGAAGATTACTGTAATAAATGGGAAAACATTGAAGTTTGCCCCTGGTTCTGTCTTTGCTTTCCTGGTTTATTTTTTAACAGAGACTATTATAAATTTCTGAGAATAAATGTAACAGTTCCCCCACAATCAAAATAATTTTCTATCTCCATCAAGTGAGTGTAAAAGAAAGTTAAAAACACTGAGCAAGAAGATTGCAGTTTTCCCCTGTAGCCTCCTAGCACACTCCACCACCCTGAAAAGATTTCAGATGCTCAAAAGCCATTACAGAGCACATCCAGACAGGATTTACAAGGGTTTAATTCCTTATGCACTCCACATGTTGTTCTGAGTGTAAATTACAGTTTATAAAAGCTAGCAAAGATTGTCCTTCCAGGCAAAAACACCCACAATGCCCGTAATATTTGGCTAAGGTCAGACATATTAAGGAAGTGATGACATATGGATACATTAAAAGTTCGTAATTTGTCATTACTGCCTTCCTACAAAAATACCCTTGGAATGAAAGTTCAGTGATTTGCATAGGGACAGTGCTAACACACAGATTAATGTCTTGGATCCAAACTGGTAACATCATGTGTGGCAGTGCATTATTGTTTCTTGTTAACTCTAAACTCTAATGAACTTTTAAAACAAACCTGCCTCACTGGTCCTTTGCTCCCTTCCTATTTAGCAAATGCAGCTTTTATCTGTGCATCTCACTTTGATAGTATTAAATACAAAAGGAAGCAGCTGTAGTAGGTATAAAAATTCCAATCATTTACAGAAGGCATCACTAAAAAGCAAACAGAAAAAGATGTTACTGAACTGGGCCTTCCAGGTGAAAACAACTGAGAGCAGAATAAACAAAGCCTCTATGGAAAGTTCTGTACAGAGAAAGCAGGTTCTTATCTGCATGTTACATGAATTTTCCAAGAGGAGATTTACACAAAGCAATGTTTATCACTTGGGCAGAAGGACATGAGACTTTTCAGTAACATTTATCCAACCAGGCATACTCTTACTGTTTTACACCCAATGGAGGAATACTGTATTCCATTTCTTTAAACATTTGAACATCAAAGTGCTCCTCTTAGCTATTCAACAATTAAAAGTAAAGGGCGAAAAACCTCCTATCTTTAATATCACCTGTTCAATTTACTATTAATTAATGAATAAAAACCACAGGAAAACTCAGCACAAAAACTTGTCATTTTTAGGCACATCAGCTATGCAAACAGTTTTCAGTACAGTCCATCAGACAGAGAGGACAGCTGACTGCAAAAGGCTGAGGTGTATGAATTGTGGCTACCACAGAGCCAGCAAGCACAGCCAGCTTGTAAAGACAGTGCAATCTCTAAGTTCCTGTCCCCTGCTTCCCAGATTTACAGCTGATAAACTACATTAGCAATGATCCCCACTCCAGTAGTTCATGGCATCTTCTTCAAAGCTCCTTCAATGTGTGTGCATGCACAGCAGAGTGTGCACACACCCACACACACCCCACAGTGTCACCAAGAGGACTTGGAACACACCAGTGCCTCCTTTAACTGCAGACCGAGTGCCACTTACCAGGACCACGCAATGAAAGCCCGGCTGACAGCTCAGCTCAGCAGAAATTGATGGCATTGCTGTAATGGAGTTATCAGTGACAAATACCTCCTATGCAACTTCCAGGTCACACTCACTTAAGCAATGATAAATGAGCATGAAACACTGTTAGCACAAAACAAGGTCATAAATACTCAATTCTCAGCTTAAAAAACCCAACTCTTTCAGACAGCTGTTGCATCTTGCAGTCTCCATGATTTTATGGATGTTCTCACTCTTGTCACAGAGGTGCCACAAAACAATAAAAGATGACTTTATGCAGATATTAAAAAAAAATTTGAAAAAAGAAAGAAAAAAACCAAGTCATCCATCCAGAGCAAACATTGCATCACCCTACACTGGCTAATATACAATTACCTCAGTGAACCTGACAAAGTTTGTGACAGCTTTTGGAATCCCAAGGTCCAACATCCATCTGTCCATCCTTCTGTCATAGAAAGCTGCTCAGATGATGCAGACTGTAAACGTAAATGGGAAAATTGTGAAATTCAGGTATCTGGGATTCCTCTGTCCAAACACCGACATAGGTGGGAAAACAATGGAGAAAACCAGGAAAAGTCCATGGTGAAGCAGCCCTTGCAATTGTGCTTTATCCCCAGGGTTATCTCCACAGGCTATTGTTGCTTTAAGAATTAACAAAGTGTATTCTCAAGGGTGTTTGCTGATTATAGTGAGATCAGTGACAGCCTGGGACAGACTGGCAGCTGCCTCTGCACTGCAGCAGCACAAAGGGAGCACCTTCTGCCTCCCCTGCACCTGGGATTTCCAAGACACACCATGAAGGGCATCAACCCTTCTCTCCCTTCCCAGTTGTCACGCAACCAAAGCTGGCCACCCCTAGCTCACTCAAGCACTCAGCCAAAGACTGCTCATGAGAATGGGATCCCTTTGGCCTTTTCCATGAGCAGAGTTATCTGGGCACAGTGCAGGGAGCTCCCTGCTCAACCACAACCCACCTGCTCATTCCTGCTCCCCCAGATGTGTCTGTCAGTCACCATCTTTGCTTCCATTGCTGCTGTTTGATGGACGAAATCCTTTAGTATTAACACTGCAAACTTAATAAGCACAGCTACATATAAAACCTTAAGAACAATCAAATTATATTTTTATCCTAATTTCCTGTAATGCTAAAAAAATTAATTCCTTAAAACATCATTTTGGAAAAAGTTTGAAATGGTTTTCTTTGGGAGGATCTCAGCTTCACTCTTATAAACCATAAAAACCTTTATACAACATGTAAATTATTTATATATTTTTAGGGGGTTATTTGCTTTTATTTAGTGACATTTCCTTCATGAAGTTCAATGAATAATCCAACATCTACTTGTTTACCAAAAGCTTGGGAACATCAGAATATCTGCATACTGCCATACACATGGATGAAACCTCACACTCACACTGAAACCCTTCCAATTTACAGTAGCTAATTGTGTTTTACATTGCTATGCAGATAGAAGCAACCATCACAATACTGAACAGAAGAATAAATTTCTCAGCTCTGTGTTATGTGTCAATTTACTGCTAGAACTATCTGCAGTATTATGCCCTGTGCATTCAAATGTGCTGAAATTCTTCTGTCCTGGAAAGCATATTAAGTGACAAATTACTCAATGTGGCTTCAGTCAGAATTTTTTAATTGTATTCCTACAAAATTATGTAAACATTAGCATACAGATCCAGAAAAATCAATACAATATAATGGTGCATAAACTGTAAGTTTAGAAGAATGTCAGGAACACTTCAACAGTTTATAAATTAATATATACAGTATTGGATACTCCTCATCGGATAAGGAAACATCAAAACTGAGCAATTTAGGTGCAAGAGCTGTAGAACAACAGAAGTGCTCAGACACCAAACTTGACTATGAGGCAACATTGCAATCGACGTGACTGCCTGTTGTTGTTTCATATTAAGCATTCAATTTAGCGGCTAAAAATATACAACAAAAGTTTTGGTAGGAAGTTTATTTTTACTGAAAATCATATAGCAAATATCCTTAAAATAATAAAAAAATCCCAAACCCAGAATACTCCATCACCAGGTTTCTGGAAGAGTGAAATTGAAGCTTTCTAGGCTGCACAAGGAGATCGCTGGCATCTCCATTCCACACTACTTCCCCCAGAGCACCAAAGGCATTGCCAGCTAAAGGAAACATTTCAGGGAGTTTGGAAATGGGGAGTGGTGGGTGGGGAGAAAAAGAAAGATGTAGAGCACGCATTGGGCTAACTTGCAGCAATCTGGGCAGTTCAGCTCTTCACTGAATCAGAACATCAAGGGAATGTAATACCACTGTTAACTAAATCTGGGCTATTTTGCTTTTAAAAAACCCAAAACAAACAACAACAACAACAAAATACTCTTCAGCCTGACTGTGATCAAAATCATATTCAAAGCATTCTTACAATGTTGCCCTTTATGAGATCAGGAACACACCATAGAATCCAGGATATATCACTCTTTTTCAGACAACACATGAAAATGGAAAAGGAGTTATTTTTCTTTGTTCCTGCCCATACAAGCATAATTCACTAGAGAAAAAAGTATGGTAAACATATCCTAATGAATGATCTCAAACAAAAGACATCCTTCCCCAAATTAGAAAACGCTCAGTATCACTGAAACTACAGACTGCATAAAAGGACTAGGATTATCCTGGAAGCATTTGACACTGCAAGAATTTTAACTGCATACCTATAATATGATCATCAGAGAACCTCTCCAAAGTTAAATTTTTCTGTTTCTAGAGTTGAAGTAGAATTTAATTCCATCATATTTTGGTACATTCTTCATACCTGACCAATCACTTCTCACAATGACAACATTGCACTAATGAAGAAGTATTTATATATAATAATGGGGAGGTAATTTCTAGCCATCCAAAGCTTTTTGTTGTATTTTTTTCCAGTCGTTTAGGAACAAATGCTGTTCATCTCTTTTATACAAGATCCTGAGTAGTAAGGTGAAAAAAGGTTTGGCTGATAGCACCAGTTTTCCATCACTTGTCATAATTCACAGGGTACATCTATCATTGGCAATGCATCTAGAAGCACTATCATACTTGAACCTAAATGCCCAAATAAGAGTAATAAAACAGTTACTCCTATTGCCAGAATCTGAGCCAACACTGAAATACCAGGAGCAGGAAAAAAGATTTCTGCTAAATCTGAGGACACAGGTTGCAAACACAGAAAGAAGCCTGAAATTCTAGCCAAAATCTTTTCCTTATAATGGATGGGGGTGGAGAAAACTACAGCTGGTGGGAAGAACAGGAAGAAACCTCTGTGTCCATCACTTCCTAAGTAACACACCTGCAAGCTACCCACTTAGACTTAATGCCAAGGTACAGCACCCTGAAGGTGTTTATAAATGATCCAGAGTCTTTCCTGTGGCTTCCCCCAGAGCAGATCAAGCAGTGAGTGATTTATTCTAAGCCAGACTGCCAAAAGCTTCCAGCATTTAATTACTATGGTGTGTTTGAGGCTTGGAGAGTTTCATCTGACATAACTCAAAAGGATTCATTGATTAAGAAACTTAGGTCACTACATTTCCTGCTGCAGTTTTAAGTTGTATTGCTAACTCATAATAGCAACTATGACAGACAAAGAATTCTAACACATAAGAGGTTAAACTTAGGAATCTTGGCTGAAACTTAAACTGGACGTAAACTACGAATAGACAAAAGTCTCATTGGATTTGCCCTCTACATAGACCTGAAAAGGTTTTATCACAGATGTATCTGCAGTTTTGTGTAAACTATTAATGTACTACAGCAACACTAATTTGGTATTCACAGATAGTAAAAGCAGGGGTTTTACACACGTTGTGCCAACTCTTCAGTGTTATTCCCATGTCTAAAATGACACAGGCAGAAGCTCCTAACAAAACCTCATGTTCTTATCTGTAGCCTACAGACTTTCCTCCCACTGATACGTGATTTGTTTCCTCACTCACATATGCCATGGGGATCTTATACTCACATATATGCATACTGAGATAAGGGAGAACTGATATGACAATATAGACACAACTAGCAGACCTTTACTCAAATATTGCCAGCAGCACTGAACCTTGAGAAACTTCTGATAGACTAATGTGCCCAAGACCTTGTTCAATGTGGTAACAGATAGCACCAACAAAATGGTATTGAAGAGTTTCATGTGAAATCTTTCCCTCTGCTTCCAGCTTTGGTCACATTTCTCATTTTCCCACTCTCGTTGTTCGTTCTCTACTTCTTTATGCTAACTTTTATGTCTAATTTGGTAAAGACCATGCAGTTGTAAAATGCATTCTTGGCTCCCCCAGAACTTTTCAATTTTTAACCATTTACTAAAAAAATAAATTAGACCCAGGACATTTTAAGTTAAATGAATGAAAACTTTGGTAAGAACACCGATGGTACCTTGGCACTCTTAAGGATTATGACTATTTTCAGTAAGAACAATCATTAAAATGCTTCTCTCTAACATCATCTGAGGAGTTACATGGCTGTCTGTAGTCTGGCTCTAAGCCTCCATGAGAAATCTCTGAAACTCTGAAAAATAAAGGCAAAGGAGTACAGGGAAATCTGAAATTTTTCAGCAATCTCGAGTGAAATATACGTGTACCAAAATATTCTACTTAACAAGGTATAACGCAAACCAGACTTACCAAGGAATTTTTTTCTGTACACACATGAACAAGGTTTTCATGTATGAAACCATCAAACAAATAAATCCCATCTCTCAAAGTTGTTTGTGGGGTTTTTTGTTTGGGTGTTATACATAACTACCAATGCAGTCAATATAAATTAAGCCAGTTCATTCATTATGTCCAGCAATTCACACAACATACCAGCGGGAGGAGATAAACATTATTCTGATCAAATACATGTATTTTAATCTTCAAAACACAACCCTTCTTCTTCATCCTCATCATCATCATCAGTAGAATGTGCATAGGACTCAATGGTGTTGTATATGAAAGAGTACAGCTTGACATCTGGTCCTGAAGTAGAACAGTTTCTGCATTGTTCATTGTAGTATCTCAGCAACAACCTATAAATGTCCCCTTCAAAAACCAAAAAGAAATCATTAAACACCATGTAAGAACATGCCATATGAGCAATGTATGATTGCACAGGAAGGCTAGAAATGCACACGCACACTGAGATAGTGGCTAGGAACATCTCTAAATGAGCAGTGAGAGAGGAGGCAGATGACTCTGTAATGGGAATGTCTGCAGGTTGCTCAGAACATAGGATAGGCTCCCTCAACTTCCTGCACAAGCTATCCTAACATTAAGCTTGCGTACACATTACTTACAAATGTACTGCCAGTTACTCAGCTTTGTGCTTCTGGCCCAGAAATTAAAAGACACATAACAATTACAGTAGGACAATGGATACACTGCTTTTCTTGTATTGCAACTGAAAAACACGTCAGACCACGTCTTGCAGGATCAAGACAGAACCACTAGAAGACAAATTTATATCAAGAATGTCTAAGCAGCTTTTCCCTTTTCAAAGCTTTACTGAGTTATATCAAAAGCCTTTGCAAATCTACCTACCAAGTGTATGTCTATTTTTCAAACTCTACAGCATAACTCCTAAGTTATCCTAAGAATCAGAAAAGCATCTAGAAGTGTTCTAACTGATTAGCACTGTGCAGTAGATCCCGAATCAGAAGTTCCCCATTCTGAAAACAGGTACAAATAAACTGAGACCCATTTGCTTGTGTTCAGGACTTAGTGGCAAGAATTCGTATTGGAAAATTTCTACTTATACAGATGGAAATGTCTCTTTTGTGCACACAAAGATTTCTTTTTGCTCACCAATAGTTTGGCCCTTCTCACAGAGAAAAGTATGCATGCTGTAAATGTCCCGCATCAGCTCCACATCTCCAAAGGTAAAATAAACAATATCACGTCCAGCCTCAGCAGCTGCCAATATCTGAATTAAGGCTGAAACAACAAAATAAGATTACACATGAACACAGGATAAAAAAATTTGCTGAAGGAAAAAACACAGCTTAAGTTTACAGCAAGCAACCATAGCATCCATTTCCACATGGATGCTGCAAAGCAGTACAAACAATGGGTAGGTAAGTATTACTGCCATTTTTAAAATAAAGTAAAGAATGCTGGGCACTGCAGGTCAAGAGTGTTGAAACATTCTGCTAGAGCTGTTAGTGACATCCACTGTTATTTCCAGATAAAAAATGTGCTTAAAATTGGGAGGGGTTTATTTTGGTCCATGTCTGCCCCAAGCAGCATGCAGCCATTAATTAGCCAATAAATGCCTGTGGCAGCATAAGGCAACAGAGCAGCACCTTCCATCCTGGTCTGAGCTGCCCATACAGCCACAGACAGTGGGGTAAAAAGCATCCATGAGCACTTGGCAATTTCCATTCTGTGCCACCTGTAAGAAGGAATGGAGCCAATCCTTTCACTAGGTAAGCTATGCAAAGTGAGAGCAGACCCAACTTTTAACTCAAAGACAAGAACTATGGTTCTGCAGCCTCTTCCTGCCTAATTTAAGGTGTCCATCATACCTACAATAGAAGTATGCAGCATGGAATACGATGGCTTATCCTGACCTGTGAGGGGTGATGTCAGCAATGCAATTCATGTTATTTAACTTCTTTCTGTCAAACTCATTGGCCCAAGCTGCATCCCAAGTTCTGCCAACAGCTAACATTACAATATAGACAGACTTTGTTTCTCTATATGCAAAAGAAAGAAAAATGTTTCCTCTCTTGGAACAGTTTTTTGAAGATTCACCTTGAGAAAGCATCTGGACTATTGATCAGTAGTGCTGCTGATCCAAGCTGCTGACCCACTGCAATTGGAGAAAGTAGCTCTGGTCCACTTCTCACCCAGCTCCTGACTTTTCTGCAGCTCTCAGGTACTCATCAGACATCATTGTGCCAATTCCATTCACCAAACTGGTATGAAAGTTATAGATGAAGAATAAAAGCTAATTGTTTTCTACCACAGAGCCAGGAACAACAAAGGGGAAGATGAAACAATGAAGGGGAGAAGAAAACCAGAACCCTTTTAGGCAGCACCAAACTCAGAAGAGTGCAGCTTTTTCACCAGCCAACATTGCCAGGCTGAAGTGCCACAGAGGAGTGCAATCAATCACAGGTTCATTTCAGAGAACTACAGCAGTCCAAACAATGGACCCCAGCAACTATTTAATCTGCTGCAGCCTGTCTTACTTCAGAACCTGTTGGTGCAGCTCTGATATTAATTCTTCCTTTTTCTACTCAGTAAGTAGAGTTAATTAAAATGTGATTAATATTGTCATTGTAAAGATTAATTTTAAATAAAACAGTGCACATAGTGCATTGCCACCTGCTAGTAGAAGCTAAATAGAAAGCTGTTCTGAGCTCAGCTCAAGAATCTTTCACATTTTTAAACAGTGACCTATTAAAACACTGCATTCCTTAATCAAAAAAACCCTCCTCTTGTAAACCCATAGCCAAAATTATAAATTACATGATTCACATGTGAAATTAATCTCAATCTGGGAATGATATTTTAATTAAACCACTGAACCAGCTGTGGATTTAGTAAAGCTTCAGTAGTTCAGCTTTTAAAGAGTCTAATTAACTAGCTCGCTTAGGGGAACAGAACCTAATGAATCGTCTTATTCATTCCAAACAAACAATGCAGTTTCACTTTACAAGATGTTAAAAATATCCTACTGTTTATTTTGAATTGCTATAGATCTTATGAAACAAGGATCAAAATTTCTGTCAAAAATCAGACTTCACAGTGTTCTGGACATTAATGACACAACACCATGGGAAATTTCCATGCTACTGGTACAGAAAGAAGCATCACAGGAAGAACAACAGAGCCTGTGGTACTGGGGTCTGGAGGGATCTGAGCTCTCTTGGCCCTTGCACCCAGCTGATGTGACCCCATTTAACTTCTGGACTTGCACCTGAAGCAATGGCTGTGCTGACATCCCTTCTTCTACATTAGAAAAACATACACGGGATATTACAGCTCAGATCCAAGACCTTATGCGAACTGAAGTATTTATTACACCTTCCTAACATAAATCAAGTATGCTCAGATCCTACAGTAAATACTAGTCCTGATATTGATAAGATATGCATTTGGCAGCCTATTTTATTTAATGAAAATGAAAAAACAACTGCCAGGAACTCAATGAGCATTGAGAAAAAAAAATAGATGCTTTATGAATTAAGCACATTAAGAAAGAAATGAAGAAATTAAGCTGGTAGCCTGATGACTGTCTCACTGTAGCTACCTAAAGCTGTTCTGAAAAGAGAATTTTAAATACCCTTCAAATGCTTGGAAACAAGAAAAAAAATGTAAATTTCTATTTAGGATTATATGAACCAGGATATGAATTTATATGTCAGGATCCATCAGTTCTTGAATTGATGGAAAAGTTCTTAAATGAATGCAAGCATGTGATATCTGCTGCATTACAAATACTCTAATTAAATATAAAAGAACATGAGAAAGTGAGTGATACAGCAGGCAAATCAGGAAAGAAAGCAGCATGACTGAGTGACTGGAAACCTCTTTGGCATACAGCAATATATTAAGGAGTAAAACTAAACATTAACCATTGCCAGCAAATTTGTGAAGCCTTGCAAATTACCAGGTACTTTAAACAGCTTTGCAGAGATACGAATTTCAGGCAGAATCTAAAAAGACTGCTCCACAAAGGTCAACTGATTTATGACTGACAACTGAAATGAACATGTTCTTCTGTGAACTAAAGCTGCACGTTTGTGTTTTGGAAGGTTTCAGTGCTACAAGTCCTTGCAAACCCAGCATTTCACCATCACATGCTTGCCCCAAACTTTAAACTGAAAATAGCAGAAAAGTCTAAAGCAAAAAGAATAGAGTAAAATGTTCTTTTAGTGTTTAAGGCCACATGACTCATGGCCTAAAGATCAGCACTAATGAACCAATTCTATAGAATGCTATTTCTTGGCAAAAATGTATTCATTAGAACAAAAGCAAAAAATGTTCTTGAACAAAAACATATGGCCCAGGATCAAAATGTAAGTTATTTGATTAATCTGAACATTAACTAATTGCTACCATTTACCTTTTAATCGGGAGTCCCCTCCAAAGGCACCACATCCCCAGTTCCCTGTGGCTATTGCAGAGAGATGTTGAGGTGGGACATTGGGTCGAGAGAAGCCACAGTAGGCCTGCATGCACACAAGAGTCAGAGATGGATTTGAGAGGCACTTTCAAACAATAAAATTATAACAAAAATCAGTATTGTCTTCTAGCAATACCAAATTTGAACCACTTCAATACACCATTAGTCTTCCTTTAAATTCAACATCAATAACAAAAAAATTTAAGGCAGGAAGACTTTTGCCTTATTTGGACCCAAGTTAAAAATTAAGATACAGGTTCTGAGTCCCAGGCATTTCATCACAGCTACAGGAAACGGAACAGAAAATTAACTGAAGACTTAAAATTTTCTTTAAATACCAACCACTCCTCATACAAAAACATCGGCCAAACCAATACAGTTTATAAACACTGCAGTGATTTACCATAATTTTTGTTAAAAATCCAAACAAAATCAATACACTGAAAATTGTAGGTAGATCATAAATCCACTGACGTAGGTAATTAAAATTTTGTACTAAGATATCAGTGAAGTTTACAAACTACTTAACTGTCTTTTTTAGGGCTAATTTCATTACCAACCATGAAGAAACAAGCTGATGAATGTTACTTTAGTCAAGATGCTAAGGTTTCACAACTAAGTTAAATTAGTCCTTCAGCACTGTATATCATTTCAAGAGGGTGCATTCCCTTTCCAGCTGAGAATTAGGGCAGTGTGTTCCTACGTTTGAATTTACTTAAAATACATCCTATAATATTCTATACCTTCCTGTACTGCAGAAAGCAGGAGGCTTTAACAACAGTAGCATTGAGCTCTTATATTCAACACCCAAGCTAAAGCAGAGGCTCACTGCATCTTTAAATGTAGAATCACACTAAGGAGACTCATCAGCACATTTTGGTCCAAAAAACTGGCATACTAGCAGAGTATAGCTGAATTAGCATTCTTGTACTCCACTGCCCAGTAAAAACAGCATTACCACTGCTAGAACAGGCCACACACCTCTCCCTACCTACGCCTTATGCTGGCCATACAAGGCCCTAATTCTGGCCTATTAAACTTCTTATTAACTTAGGAGAATCTGCTTTGTGACCTGGAGACTGATTCCAGACACAGCATGTCAGCAGATAAAATTTGTGCATGGGATAACAGCAAAGGCCTTGAAAACACTGGCACAGGTTGAAAGCTAAGGTCTCATAACCATAAACAGCTCACTGATGGCAATTCCTAGTCCCTGTAAAGGTACAACCTTAAAAGCTGGGAAAAGACTGTTTTAGCTTCAACTAAAGAGCAGCAGCAAAACAAGAAGAAAAAAAAGAGACAGGAAAACCTTGGCTATGCAGATGATAAAGCACCTGCCACAGCTTGGGAAAGTAACCCAGTATTCCCAAATATTATGCAGCATGTAATCTAGGGCAGAGACCAAGGACTGGTAAATATCTCAAATATCTTACTTATGGAAAAGATCCCAAATTAGGAATGGCAGAGAAGAGAAAAAAATGTCCACCACAGTTCCAGCTTCCCCTGTCAAAAGAGCTCTTCAGCCAGGCAACTTTTATGTGTAAGATTATCAAGGACCACAGTCACTGCAAAGTGCAGTTTTGTACACACATAGCTGACTTAGAGCAGGGTCAAGGACTGACAACTTTGAATATATAATTATAATGTTTAATAATGTGCAAGAATTGTTATTTTTGAATGTCAGCCCAGAAGTTTTGTTTAAAGGATTAAAACTGGCCTGCATTGTCAGGCTTCTTGACGACTGTAAGCTCTGACTGGCATGTATACACACATATGTAGTTAAAATAGTCTTTACAGCTACTGTGAAAATAAAGGGCATTTATGAACAGCTGGATCTGATCTCAAGAAGACATTAATATAGGAAAAGGTAAACTCCCAGGCAAATATCAATACCCCAAGAGCAAAGAAAAAAGGTGGAAGAAAAGCAGGTGGCACCATATTTATCAACTGCCCCATGTTAAAACATGAGGCACCTCCTTTTCCACCTTGACTGCACAGCTGAGTAGAATTCAACAGCACAACAAGACAATAACATAAAAATATCTGAAAAGGCTCTATAAACATTAGACTACAGGCTGTTGTAAGAAGTTACTGGCCTTGTTGAGCTCTCTTCTAATTTTCTCTGGACCAAATTGATCAAGGAAACGTCTGAAGTGAAATGCATCTATAGCAACAATTTCAGTGTAGCGTCGTTGCCATTCATCCCTAAAATTGGAGGGGGAAGAAAAGTAGATGACATTAGTTGTTTAATATCAGCCATATAACCCTGATTCAAAATGAGCAATTCCCTTCAGAACTTCTCTGTTAGAAGCAGCTGAAAAGGTGAACTCAGCAGACAATGGAATACTTTTTCTTTGTGGGTTGGGAATGAAAGCAGAATCAGAAATGAGACAGGCCTCCCCATAAATTTAGAAATACTCTGGCTAGACTTTGGACATGAACGTGAAACAAATCTAATTACACAGCACTATTTATCAAGTATATAAGAACACTGCAAGGTCAGTGTTTCTCTGTCTTCCTCCAGCAATGAGAGTACACTGTGTATGTTTCTATACCAAATGAGTAATTTTGTCTATACACTCTAAGGACATTGCTGGAGAAAGAAATTCAAGAGCTCAGAACTTTCTATTCAAAATTCATGGTATTGATTCTTATTTTTCTACACATCACCTGCACTGTGGCATCTGAGGTATCATTGTCAGACTTCTTGTGACATTGCAAACCATAGTTCAGTCAGTATCTTAACAAAAATAAAATATAAATACATATATCTCTAAACTGTAAAAGATGTTGGTCTAAGAACCAACATAAGGGAAGGTACCACTTATTACCATTAGTATGGCATTAGCAACATGACATAACTTTCTTAGCTTGTTTGCTCTACTGAAGAGAGCAACATCAAGCAAATATCCTATTAAGGCAAATGCTAGGAAGTACTTTAAAGTTTTCAGATTTCTAACACTTATTTCTTCCTTCACTTAAAATACTTATGTGGACTTTACCTAGGGGTCTTATCTTCATGGCTCCTTGCCCAGCGGTAAGTCTCTGCATAGCCTGTGTACTCACTGTACTGCTCAGTACCTGAAACAAATTATTTTCCAGATTATATATAAAATTTGTATATATTTTTCTCACTTGGCAAATGTTTGATAGGAATCACTGTTTCTCCAAATGAACATGCAGCTTTCAGAAGCAATGGGACACAGAATTTGTACTTGCACCACGAATACAGGATTTCCTTGTAAAGCTTCCTTCCCACAGGGGATGAGCAGCACCCACCCCAGAACATTACGAGTGCAGATCTACATGTGCTGCCCAGTATATAACAAGTGGTCAGCACCAACAAACTACCTCTGTTAAAGCATGAAGACCCAAAAAAACAGTCTGGAACATACTTGGCTGCTCTTGAAAAGGTCCAAAAGGGTATCTTGGCAAGTATCAAAGGCTGTCAGAAAGCAGCTCCTTAAGGCTACCAGCAATTTTAGCCACTATGTTCTGCTATATCAACTGCTTTTCAAAGGTTTATCCCAAGACAGAGTGTATCTTAACTGAGAACAAGGATCATAACCCTTCTAAAAGGCTTTTTTATACACCTTCAGGACCTTGCTTCAAAACCTGGGGCATTGCACAAATGCTTCACAGAAATACTCCCGAAGTAACACCACAGCAAAATCACACCTTTTCCCTGTTCTGAGCTCACAACAGCTGAGTTTCAGAAGTAATCACAGAATAGCCTGGGTTGGAAGGGACCCCCAAGGATCATGAGTCCAACTCTTCAGTGAACTCATGACCTTGGGGTTACTGGCACCATGCTCTGACCAGCTGAGCTGCCTTGTTTGAAGGTTCATGCAGGTATAGTAAGAACAGTAAGAGTAAGAAGAGAACTGTTAAGGAATCCCTTAATTTGTGATACCAGCTGTGCCTATAAATAGAACAGGGAGAATTAGGTTTTAAAGAATTGCAAGCTGACAGCACAACCATGTGATTACTAAGACAAGAGTACTAACTATTGCACAGATCAGCAACAACCTGAGAATACAAATGTTTAAATTTAATCTGAGTTTTCCAACCCCTAAATAAAAATGCAATTGAAGGTGAACAATCAAAAACATAAAATGATTAACTTTAAACCTCACTGACAAGGCAATTTGAATGTTTACCTCCAGTAGTCTCAAGCTTAGGAAACAAGCTGTTAAAAACTGTTTACAATGATGCATATATGTCAAGATATTTTCCCCATTTACCCATATTAATTTTAACTGACAAGACTTATCAGTGCTCATTTAACTCATCTGCCCTGTTACCCACTCATTATTTATTTAGTCTAGAAGATTAATCATTCTGAGGGCACACAAATCTTACTGAAGGCTATTTTGAAAAGTTGCTATGCAAAATGAGTGGGATGGTAAGAGATTCCTCATAGAGTTCACTTCTTGATAAAAGAAATCATCTGAAAAATGTGGATAACAAAATATGCCTATGCATTCATACAAATCCATGCCCTTGGATGAAGGACAACCACAAGTAGCTTCCACATTCAGAAATCAGTCTTCTAGTTGAATTGCAGGCTATTAGCCTTCACTAAGACTTTTCCTGACATGAGTAAAATCCAGGTCTCTTGAGAGGTTTGGTAGAAATGTCTGAGCACAGAGCAAGAAAAGACAGATAAGGGAAATATGTGACTCTTTTGAGAGCTCTCTTTAGAGGGCAACCTAGCAAAACTTCCAGCTTGAAAAAGGAAGCATTTCCTTTGGTGTATAAGACGGGGAAAGAAAACTCTAGGTCATCAAGATACTGTACCTGGATAGATTAAATGATAAAGTATTAGGCTGGCTTTTTCAAGGTTCACTGTTTTCATTAATTTTTATGGAAGTGTAGCATTTGATGACAAAAGCACCAGGAAACAAACAAACAAGCAAACACACACATATACACACATATATCTATTTAAAAAAATCAATACTGGAGAAACTCAAGGAAATCACACAGACTCTAAAGTCATGTCCTTGAAACTCGAAGTTAATGAAAATCAATGAGTTTTCATAAGTGAAGCTCTGGAAATTTGTCAGACAAAAATGATTATTTGACGGGCAATACTTGTGCCTGTGAACTGCTGGGATACAAACTTCTGCTGCTGGGAGAACAGAAGCAGTATGGGATAAGCTAGATATGTTGTTTCTGGTGAATCCTTTTTCTTCCCATTAAAAAAAATTGAGGTAAAAAAAGGCAAATGACAAATAAAGTTGCACCAGAACTTTAGGAACAAGCTACAAAACCGAGAAAAGCCTACATAAAGTCAAAAGAATGTATATACAAGTACCATTCAAAAATCCATCCTTTGTGAGACTTGTAAAAGGTACAGCATCAGACAAAAAGTGAAACTGCCAAGTGTTGGTGTTTATGGGACCTCAGCAATTTAGACAGATTTGCCATTATAACTAAAAATAAATATAGCTGTCTCAGATTCCATAGTCTAGCTTTACATTTGCATATGATCTGTACAGAATTATAATGTTTCCAGGGATTGGGAAAAGTCCCACCATAGTGTTCCTCTAGTATTTCTAATGAGCTAGAAATTATACCCCTGAAGAGGCAGGACCACTAGCACTAAATAAAAAGTAGATGTGAAAATTGCAGGAGTTTAGTTTTGCACTCACCAACATAAAAGCACGTTTAGTGCCATAAGAGAGAGGAAAGTCCTTCTTTCCCTTTCAATCAATTCTTCCAATCCTTATCTTGTACCACCATTAGTCTTTGGCTCTCCCAACACTGCCACAATTAGCCTGCTAAATCCAGCTAAAAACCAATTTTCCTCTCTGAGTAAATTTTCAGCCAAACCAATTATCTCATCTCATCTGCTGCCTGGCTAATGTGGTCAGAAGTCTCCAAAACTGCCCTGCTAAGATGTAGTCCTGCTGGCCATTGATAATCTGTAGATTTAAAGAAAATAAGGAACACAGTTTCATCTGCTCTTAACACTGCCTGAGGATGTGTGAGCTCAAACAGGGGAGGAAAAAGATACAAAAAAAATCGGAATGAAAACCACTCCCACTTATTCACAGCTCTAGCAGAAATGCAGCTGTAGGAATCTGCTGCTGACATTTCTGTAGGTATATGTCTGTGTTGAAGAACTCGACTGCATGACCAGTTTCATAGTCATTAGAGCAGTGATCTTAACCAGATACTGTGAAATCACAACAAATTTAATTTACCTCCCAATTGCTTGGCTCCTCTGCAAATTTAACCTACACAGTTATACCCATTAGGCCGCCGAGTCAAGATGCATCACTAAGAATGTAATTTATCAAGAGGATTGTGACACAGAAGAGACTTGGCTAAGAACCAAGGTGGAAAAGCTCCAGGGACTAAATAAAATAATGGAATGGATATTTCCATTAGAGAAGAACTCCATATCCCAAATACTAATTGCAAAACACTGAAAGAAAATATCAAGGAAGATAAAATGTTGCTGCAGTGAAAAAACATTCTCACATTTACTTGTCCATGCCAAATCACCATTTTTGTTTGCAGGGGAATGGAAGAGGGTCTTTCAAAACACGAATTTAGTGTTTCCCCCTAATCAGTTATTACCCAGACTGATAGCTGTGTTCTGTTTTTACCCTTCCCAAAAAAATCTCTCCCAAAAGACAGTGCTTAAAATATGTAATATAGTATCATATCCAAAATACAGAACAGAAGTCTCTGGTGGCCAAGAACTTTTCTTCTGACTCATTTTTTTAAATGTAATCACAAAAGCCAATTTATCAAAAACTTTTCAAAGAAAAGGCATTAATTCTGGCAGAGTAGAAAAACAAAATAAAACACTGTCTTAAAAAGATTACCAAGCATAAAACTGAAAACAAAAGATACTCTGCCCAATACAATCAATAACTCAGGACAGAGTAAGACCTACAAGATTTAAGCTCAAATTTCTACTGTGTATGCATGCGAGAGAAAGAAGTGCTATTGATGGATTTTTCCAAGAAATGTGTTCTAATACCTACAGAAACTCTTGACTTTTGAGACAGCTCAGGTAACTAAACCCAACATTTTTGCTACAGCAGACTGAAAAATATAAACATAGTCTATTACAGTATTTACCCAGAGGATCTCTCTGATCATATATTTTTTCTTTATAGTTGCTCTTCATGTAAATAACGTAGTATTACAGCATCATTTTATTTCTTCAGTCATGAAAAATGCTCATTCATGTATAGAACTGAGACAGGCAGCATGACCTGGGCTGCTCTAGCTCTTAGCAGTGACATTTGGTTTTTGATGCTGTTTTAATCCAATGGATAATAAAACAATCCAAGATCTATGACAGAGTGTGAAGTAGAGGAACAACCTCTCAGCAACATACTGGAGAAGCAGGCTGGTTTTGATGTAATCAGGAACTCGTAACTAACCTACAAGTAACATAAACACATATGTGAAACTTCCAAGATCAAAATCCTTCAGAGACAGCTCCTAGCTTTCTACCCTTTTCTAATGGATGCAGATTTTCTACTTTTCCACTTCCTCCCCTTTTAGGTAATCAGAAGGTAGCTCCTCTTCTAAAGAGTGTTCAATCCCACTGATCACATCAAATGTTACAAATTCAGGAAAGGAACAAAAACCCCACATCCTTTAACATAAGAGAAGCAATATCAGCTAATAGCTGAAAACTGTGGCTGTTACCTACATTGCCCATCAGCACTCTTTAGCTAAAGTTACTAAGTCCTCAAACACATTTACAGAGGATAAAGTAAGCTCTTCTGCTTGTTGTCACTTATTTTTCTCCTTTCACAAACCATCTTGTGGAACAGTGTCCCTTGTGGTGTTAGGTGGGATGAAGTAGGAGGCTCTTTGTCAAATGAGTATCAACTTTTCTTTCCTTTGTTTTTATAATCCTTACAGCGTTTAAACATACTAAACTTCAACTTGAAATGTATTTTGTATATATAAAACCAGAATTTGATGTGAAACATTTTCTGTAAAGACTAACCTGTGATGATAAGACATTCATTGTGATCCAAGACTTCAGTGATGAGCCTTGATACAATCAGTTCTGGATTGATTAAAAACCGAATTTCTTCTTGTACTAGTCCTGCCCCGGTCACACCACCTCCAACAAAACGATTTGCAAAATCAACCTACCAAAAATACATTCAGGAGGATTATGACAGGATAAGCAAAAAAAAGAAAAAAATCCTTTCATTACCAAAGTAAATAAAATCCTGTACAAATTTCAATTATTGTGTTGAAATCTGCTGCTGTCACTTAAAACTAGAAGCAGAGAGACTGATTAACATGATCATGCCTCTCTCTTTTTTTTTTCCGTTCAACTTCTCAGAAAACTTATGATAAATGAGACACTACACAGCAAAACAAATTTTGTATCTCAAATGCTCCAAATCCAAATTGTGTGGGTTTCCCTTGAAGAGACACGTATTTCAGAATAAAACACATTTCAGTAAATGTGAAAGATGAAAACAGCATTCTTTTTAGGGACACTGAAAAATTATTAGTTTGTCCTTTGGAAATCATTCTGCCCCAACTGTCTACACTGAGGTATCTTTAGATTAGCAGTACCCCCATAACAGTTCTATACCAAAAAACCTCTAAGGAATTCTTCTTGAAATGTACTAATAATTTCTTACAAATTATGCTTGAAATACACTTGAACAAGGCAAATCATTTTGACTCTACAGGTTTCTGCTTGAAAGAGAGAAGCTCTGGACTATTTTTTGCTGCAATAGTACATATTTTGCAGATTACATTTTCATACAGACAACAGTTTTAAAAGACTGTTTATTCAATAAAGTAATTACTATTCACTCAAATTAACTGCCCATATAAATTTATAAGTTTTAGAAGTTACTTCATCTTTCAAATACTATTAGCTTCTTACTGGTGTTTACTTAGGTAGCTGATGAGAGCACAGGTACAGGAGGGGGACAGAAGTTGCTGGGGTGACATGAACACCTGTGTAGATTACAAACTGACCCAGAAGGCAGAGTCCAAAGCACACCAAGAGCCAGCTACTACAGCAGCATGTGTTCCTTTAGTCTATCCTGGAAATACCAACACATTTCAGTTGTTTAAAATTTGCTAAACTTGACTTAGATAAAAAAACTTACCTGAAAACCAAAAGCCACTCAGATGTACAGCTTGCCAGGGTTCACTGTAACTGTGCAGGCTCCCCTGGGGCCCCAGCCTTGTCCCACACAAACACACACCCCATCCTGGACCTCACCTGAGACACATCACCTGTGGGCCCAGGCCCAGCCCTGTGCTCTGCTCATGCCCACGTGCTCACCAGACATCTCTCACTGGCCTTGGTGCCCTGACTCACCACCTTGCCTTTGTCTGATGGCCACCAGCCACTCAGCAGGGACTGTGATGGTCACCATCCCTGCCCACTGAGGCTGGGGTCACTGTGGACTCCTGAATTGTCCTGCCTTGGTCATCCTGCTCCCTGCTGGAGTGACTGCTCTTCATTTTAGCAGAGATATTTTGTTTGATAAGACTTGAAATAGCCAAGAGGAAAAATACCACATCCTAGTCAATACTGCCTTATACAGAGTGCAACACTAGAAAAATGGTCATTATTGAGCAATTGCTGAGTTCTTCATCATTTCAGCACACATTTGAGTGCTCCAGTTCCATAAAGTTATGAGACATTTTAAAGTCTGAGCAAAAAACATTGTAGAAAAAAATTCTCCTTGTCTCCTTCCTCCTCTTCCAATGCAGTACTTGTCCCTGACTAAACAAGTTCTAATTTTTACTTTTTTTTTTTGTAAAAGAATTCTAGAAGGTAGACTTTGTTTTTAAAGAAAAGCAGAGGGCAAACAACTAATTTGAAAACGCAAATGTGTTCCTTCCTATAGATATGGACAGGACAACCTCCTTAGGAATTTATTTTGCTGACTGCATCACTGACTGAAACAATGGTGCTGGCAGCAGCAAGAAAGTCTCCAGGATCACTGACCTGGTCACTGTCTGGGGCACAAGAATAATTTTTTTTAAATAAAGTGAAACCCTTGACAAGTCATCAAGATCGCAGCCTGAATCTTTTGTCTTGTCAATCTTTGATCCTGGCTTGAACCGGAAGACCTGAAGCTGTCCAGGACTTGTGATTTTCTGTCAGCCCTTTCTGTAACAGGTACATGTGCTACCTAGATGAGCTGGGGAACATTGACAGTACTAAGATTGCCCATGGAATTAATTTGATAGGTTTTTTTATGCTGCATAACATCTTGTCATTTAAGTCAATTGAGGATAAACAAGTAACTTTGTTAAGCTGGCAGACCATGGAAGTATGACAAAAACATGAAAGCCACATGAACTGTTATATGCACTTACCTGTAGCATACCTTGTCCATTGCTTTCAATGGTGCCTTCATAGGTGACATGCAATCTAGATAGTTTTTTCTGAGATCTACCATTGAGGAAAAATATTGTACAGAAAGGATCATTTTAGAACCCCCACAAAAAGACATTCATTTTAAAACAAAATACACCCAAACCCCAATTGTTTACAGACCTTAAATATAAGGTGGTTAAAAAAAACCAAAACAAAACAAAAGCCCTGATGGATTAAAGAAAATGTTTGCCTTGTAGAAACAATGTGGAATAGTTTAAGTTATTTATTTGTTCAGTTTCTCCACCTTTTATCATAAAACTGCGAATCTGAAGTTCTAAGTTTTTCTTGTTCCCCAGCAATGAAGCTGCAATACTTGTGATCATGCTGGTCATCACCAATAGTTCATTATATTTCCTGTCATTTCTTAAATCAAGCCATCCCTCTCTTTTTTTCCTCCCAACTCAAGCAACAGCACCAAAAATATGCTAATGTTTTAAAAGTTCAACTAATACTTGTTTGCTTTACAGACAAACATATGGGAAAACCATGGACACAAACTACTTGTGGCAATTCACCCACTGCCCTCTGTATTTCTTTCTGCAACAGTCCATAGCAAAGATTGCTTTCTGTAGTACTTCTAGATGTGAATCAATTCCAAATGAATGGCATTCAGTTATCGTGGACTTAAGAAATTTCTTACATTAACAGGATGTTTGACTTACCTCTCCCAATCTGGAAACTCCTGGAGACACTGCCTTGTAAACGTCACCAATCCCGTAGGTTCTACAGGCAAACCAACCCCAAAGAAAAATGTATTAAATGTGGGAGCTTAGCCCTTAGATTATCTTAACTGGCAAGCTTTGAAAACTACAAACATCATTCTTGGTAGATACCAAGAGCTTAACTTTCCTCAAGTGTGACTCTGATTTTTCCCCAGACAGCCTATGCTCTAATTGAAGACAAGTAACATGAAGACCAAAATATTACTTCTCTCCCCACTTTGCAGTTTGAGTATTTTAGTTTTTCCAGGTCTAGGAAAAACTATTTCTTAAGTGATTTTCACTTTAACAACACTAAATACTACTAGAAAGACCCAGTAGTTGAAGTAAAATGTGCTGCTTTAGAGAAAAAGAGATTGTGAACCTTTAAAATCAACAACTGCTCAGTGTGAAAAGACAATCCAGAGAGTATTCAACCTATGGAGGGAGGAAGCAGCAGCTCATATTTCCAAGAAAGTCTGACTATGTCAATAAGGATGCAGTGTTAGCAGATTCCAAATCAAGCAGTTTTTAACCCTGCCAGGATGCAAGAGAAATTCACTGTATTCCAACTGAAAAAAGACTCCTGCCCTTGAGGGAAAAGGAGCTGTTGCTCATTGCAGGAAAGATGCAGCATCATCTTTTCTCCTTATTTCACTAAAAAAAGTTCAGTTGTGCAACAGAAAGAAACTATCAACCTTTTATTAGGTGATATCATCTTAATAAAATCTTCAATTAAGACTTATTTCCCTGCTAGAGTAAATCTACTGTGATTTATGAAAACATTGAGAACACTATGTAAAGCACAAATGCAGCCTTCTAAAAATGACTAAAGTAGTCCTATGCTTTGCTTTAAAATTTAGGTTTAAAAAGGGGTTAATTTCTCTGAAAATTGTGCATAGCTTTCAAGCATAGTAATCAAGTGCTCTTTCACAAGGGAATTCTGGTATCAGTTGTGGTATTCTGCAAATAAAGCATTCACCTTTTGAGCACAAAGTATTCAGTTTCCACTGTATTCTTTTACAGAGAAGTCAATTATTATTTACAATAAAAAGAGCTACAAAATTATTACAGTAATTTATAGAACTAAGTTACTTCAGCCTTACTAATTCCTGGGACAAAAAAAAGAGTAATAAGTGGGGTATTTTAAAGGTACGATAGAAATTTTTATTTCAAGGAAAGAGCATTCAAGAATCTCATTAAGTATTATTTAAAGCTATAATATTAGGAAATCTAATATGGTAGTTTCATAAAGCATGTTCCCATCAGATTTCACATTCTCGGGGCTCAGGGACAGCTGCCTAAATTTAAGATTTGGGTTGCACTAAACCATTATTACTCAAGTATTAAAAAAAAGCCGGTACACCGTATCTCTTCTCAGTCCCACACACAGATCACAAGTTACTTTTTACCTCAGAGATTTAGCTCTATTGATACTGCTTAAAGTCTGACAGCTGAAATACGATATAGCTGCATTTATTTTGTGGTGAATTAAAAATGATGAAGACGGTGTGAACCAAGTAAGGGGCTTTTATATTTAATAGTTTCCATCTGTCTTTCTTCTAAAACAAACCCTTCTGAGAAAGTATGAAGTTAATAGGAAAATGCTGACATGTAAGGAAAAAGTTCTTTAAAAAAAGACTATTGTAAGGGTATTGCTGCAGATCTGATATATGCTACTACAGTAAAATCTCTTTCTCCCCAAAGATGCAATATATAATCTATGGTAGTTATCACAAAAATAGATCTGTGTTTGAAAACTTCTGCAAATGTTCAAATCTCTGGTAATAACAGAAGATCTGACAATGAATTAAATTCTCCAAGAGCAGGAGGTATCTCATGTCTTGCTATAATTTGTTTTATTTGAACTGGGCAAATTTAAAAACAGCTTTGCTTTGGAACCATAGAAGGGAAAAACCTGAAATACCAACACAAGTAGGGGAAAATCTCTCAGAACTCCAAATATTATAGTCAAAAGACTAACTATGCATTCTGCAGGAAAAGTGAAGCTTGACTCAAAATCTTTAAGCTTGTGATTTCAGTGGCTGTAATGGTGCCAAGTTCCCTCTACATCCTCACTTTGATGTGGTGATGCAAGTGGTTTCATACATTACTAGCATTATATATATACATATATTCATATCTACACATCTATACAATGATATACACTAGAAAAAATAAAACAGAAAGAGCTCTGGGCAAATAATTTGCTTGCATGCATCATATATATGGTGAGAAGTGCCATTAGTATGAAAATCAGTGTACTTTGCAAGCTGCCTTTTGTTAAATATTTCCATCATGGCTGTGCAGCCATTTCTAAATTTAATGGGATTAAATTTTTCATCTATCTGCTTTGCAGCTCAAAAAAAGAATAAAGGATATACTTTTTTCTGTGACTCTTCTAAAATAGCAGAAAAGGGTCTTAAGTTTCTCAGGCTTTCTTGGTGACCTCCCTTCAAACAACCTGAAAAACAGGAAATATAAGCAAATAATTAGATTTTAGGGACACAGTGCAGAGCAATTAGTGCTACTTACTAATTGCAATTTGATTTTTTGTAATTATTATGCACACATTTCATTAGCCTTGCATTTAAGTACTGTACTGTAGAAAGAACACTCTAGACAGCACCTTTGTAATTCAAGATTTTAGGCCTAATGAGTTTATTGACTTGCTATACTTCTGATGAAGATGCCAAGCAAATGCTTCTCTCACTTGCACTGATTTTCTAGTACCAAGAAATGTGATTTCAGTATGAACATTTGGAAAGCTACTAGTTTTATTTGCTACAAATTGAAATGTTTAACAGGCCATTAAGTGACCAAGGGGTGAAAACATATATGTTGAGTACTCCAAGATCCAAATGTCACCCTCCTTTCAGCTCAGTGAGTTGCTCAGATGAATTAATGCAACCTTGTTGCTTTCAAGAGCTGCACTGCACCAGCAGCATTTCTAAAGAAAATAACCTTCCCCCAACAGAAATGGCTCCATCGACTGGGCTCTTCCAGCCATTCTAACAGTCATTTGTAAAAAAACCTAAGCATTAAAATGAAGGATCCTTTTTTTAGCCATTAAGTGAATGCATTCTTTTTAGGTTAGTTGAGATACTTTTACTGCATCATCTATCTTCCAGCAACTTGAACACGCATTACTTAATTTCACTTCCAGCAGAGTGACAAGGTATTGTTATTGGCAACACATAATGGAATTTATCTGGAAGGAAGAACAGCAGTGACTTCAGAGATAATACCCTTTGAAAAGGAAGTTTACTAAAAGATGTCTGATCCACTGAAAGCCCTGAGGATATAAGATTCCCTCCAATAAACAGTCTAAGCAATGACACAACATTATTCATTTGTTTCTGTGTAGTGGAATGACAATCTGCCTTTAAAAGCAGAATGCTAAAAGAGGTGAGTTGAACTAGATTCAACAAGGAAGTGAACTAGATTTTTTTTCAGCATTTAAAAATTCTTATGATGTATACAGGCTGAAGAGATCAATTGCATCCAAAATCTTTATTAAGTCACAGAGGTTAATTTTAATAGCACGTTATTCTTTGAACAGTGCATCAGGACTTCAGGAAGGTAAACTCCAGTCTTTTACAGTCTATCCTAAAATGGGCCTATATGCAAGTTCTATCAAAACCTTGAGCTGACACAGGTAAAAAGGGGTTTATAAAAGGAGTTAATGTGTGCATGTGTGTGCAGGTGTAGCCTAAGTTACCCTCAACCTCTTATCTGGAAGTCTCATTACATATGAAGCCTTTAAACTGGTTCATTTATCTGTCACCCTGATCATGCCATTTACATGATTTGAAAATGGCCTGGTCCTACTCCATTAACCTAAATGAAGACATAACATGGCAATGTTACAAACATTTTAATCTTGAAGCTTATTTCTGAAATAATCAATTTGGCAAAATTATGAAAATTTGATTTTTAAAGCAAATATTTTGAAAAATAAAGCTATATGAAGGCATCATTAAGATATTAAGTAACATTATTCTTCAAGTGCTGCGACACAGATCCTACTAAAAATCCACCCAAAAATCTAAGTGGAAACCACAAAACTTCCTGACAGAACCACCTAGGGCCAGAACCCATTAATTTCAATTAAAGAAATCATCCAAATGAAGTGCACTGTAAATCAAATGCAAAGCACTGCAAGTCCTCTTTAGGTGAAGTAATTGAAATCTTCCTGGCAACTGCATAAGTAAGCTTTGTACAGGACGTTCCCACTGCCATGCAGTAATTTATCAGCTGCAGGAGCTGAGAAAGCCTCCAGGACTGATCACCAAAATTCATCTCTGGCTCTCCAGCCACGCCAGGGGAGTGGAGCAACGTTAATCAAACAGAAGACATCCACAGAAACACATTTAGGTATTCGAGGCCAGAGATTTTAAAATGTAAGAAAGTAGGTGTGTGAACTTTGTGTTCATGACATTGTAGATTGTTAAAGTCATTGTGGCTGAATGAAAAATCTTTCCTATCAAATATTCTATTTAATTGTTCTGAAGAGAAATACAATACATGAGAAATAAAATACTAAAAATAGTAAGACCTAATATTGGGAAAATGTAAAACAACTGTCAGTAAACATACAGTAAAGTTACAAGGCAACAGTTCATACCATTTCAACACTTATAACAAAAACATGCATGAACACTTTCCTAAAAATTTTGGGGTGGAAAAAGAAGCATTTAAAAAGTGCAATCAATATTCTCGTTTTTGCAGTCTCGACTGTCAACTCAAAATTGTCATATTTGCAACCAACATTTCCACCTTTTAAAGCTGGAGTCAAAAGCTCCAAAGAACCTACTCCCAACTCCTTCCAGTGCTGAGGCAAGTGGACTTCAAACTTGCAAAGAACTTCAAAGAGTGCACTGAAAGTAACACAACATAAAATTATTTAAGAACATTAAGAGCTTCACAAAAGTAACCTTGGCTTGCATGGAGTTTATTGGGGAGAATTTGAGCCACCTTAAATAAACAGTTTCCAAATACATTGTTTCTGATTAAGGTAAAATTAAAATACAGTATTTACCTGTAAAATTTAATTTCCAAGGAGTTAAATTGCTCCCCTGATGTTACTCTAAGAACTGGCTCCAGCAGGAGCCATTACAATCACGTGACTTAATCTCCCAGTTCAATAATTTCATAATGATATTTCCATACCCAGGTTGGGCTTCCTTTGAATGTTTCTTTTCAAAGAGAACAAGCATGTCTTTACATTGAAGTTGGAAACTATTGTAAGACCCAGAAAGGTGCACACACTTTAACAATATGCAAAAACTTGCAGTATGGATCATACTTCAAAGAATAATTCCCATTCATAAATCCATGGCATTCCATGGGTACTCTTTGCAAAAGTGTGGATACATGATTTTGTACTTGTGATCCATGTCTTTACTACTGGACTTAAAGAAACACTTGTGTTGTTTCTTGTATTTTAGTGTGATCTCACTAAAGATAACAGAACAGCTGAACAAGTACAAAACATTTTACTAAAACCTGATCTTCTACAAATAAAAGTCTAAGAGGGACTTACACAGAAGTCATATAGGTAGATGAATTTCACCCAGTAAAGGGAGTGAGCAGGGGGAAGGATGGAAAGTTAAGGCAGAAATGAAAATACTGGATAGATGTTTCCTTCCACCTCAACAATGCACGTAATAACAAAACAGTTTTAGTCTAAGGAACTGGATGACAAAACACTTGGAAAAGAGAATAAACCAAATATCTTGCTTTTTCTAGCTTGCTCATTTCAAGCCTATGCTTACCTGATGTATATATACATGTAGGGGTGGAAATAGGATGCTTAAGTATGTTACTGCCAAACTTGTATTGCCCTCCATACAATTGAGGGCTATTTTGATTAAGTGGCTGAACATCCTCAGTTGCTGAGCATCCTCAATGGGAAGCACTGAAATTTCAGGGTGATACACAACACCCTGAAGGAGAAGCTAATATAGTGTTGAATGGTACAATAACCTCATCATTTAGGATTGCATTAGTTGCACTGGGGAGCACATAAGAAGCATCCCTTCCATCTTTGTCATCTTTGTCCTGCAATTCCCAACCTCTTGGAAAAAAAAAAGTACAGTTCCAGGACAAATGAGAAATAAAAAAAACCTCTTTTTCAAAACCAGTATCATATTTCTAATGAAGTATTTTTTGAGCTTTGACTTCCAATACTAAGCACAGCTTATCAAAACAGTTTCAAAACGATTCTCTCTCAGTATGATTTGACATTTTTTGTTAAATTGTGCCCAAGACAACCTTAGTCACGTTCACATTAAGAACTGCCTATAGATGTTAGTGTATCAAAGGTCAAGCAAAGCTGTGTGCATCAATGTGCACAGAGAGAGAGGAGCCCACCATGTGAGATCTGGAATGTGTCTACAATGATGTGTGCTTATCACACAATTCCATGGGACAGACAACAATTTAATTCTCTAAATATATGAGAGCAAACCTGTTTACCATACAGGAATAATTGGAATTACATTAATTACCCATATCCTTTGCCTTAAGTGTTTTCTGAGAATGCTGTTTTGTTGATTACTTATTGTGTGGGGTTCCCCACCCACACAGAAACATATCTCCAGGTTAAAAGGGAGTTTTAAATCTCTAAAGCTTCACTTCAGTGAAAAAGATAGGACATAGGACCAGTCAAGGAATTTAATGAAGAACAGAGCTGCAACAAATGTTTCATTGCTATAGTTTATGCTTCCCTTCCCAAGGAAACAAACTACACCATATTTTGTGAACAGCAATACCTCAGACCCACTCTGGTTTCCAAGGTACCCGAGGGGGTGTGCAAGACAATGCACTAGGCTGCAAGAAGAATATATTTTTCCCCCATTAATTAAATAAAAAACATTTTAAAGTAGTGGTTATTTCATCTTTATCTCATCCTTTCTAAATTTTTTTCATGTTTTATAATGCAATATATTAGTAAAGTAGCATATGTATGTTATTCCTAAGTAAATAAATACAAATTCATTGGGGTCCATACTCAAAAATGTTTTACTGATAGGTATGTGTGATCAAAAAAGTTTGCAGACCACTGCCCTAGACAGGTTTAAATAGAAATACTTAAACATCAATTAGATAATGCAAGATGAAGAAACCTTAGCAAATTTAAAATGGGACATTCTTATATCCAATATAAAATATAAACCCTTACTAGAAAATCCAGCAGTCACTGAAAATATTTTAAGTGAGAATTAGAAGGAAAACTATTCAGTATATTACAACTTTATGAAATTTGGACTTAATGGAAATCAAAAGCAGAATAATCCAAATGAGAAATTCCTTCCAGAGAGATGCAAGGCAGGCAAACTGATCATCCCTCTAACAAACAAAAGGAAATGCCACTGTCCACACCTTGCATTTCCTGATAGAAGAACAGAGCACACCCTCACACAAGTCAGGTACAGCAACCTCGGTTCTCTTCTGGTGCTGGGTGTGTGCCTCTTCCACTCAACATGAACTCTCTCTTTCTGTATTAAAACTGCCTCCCTTCTCTCAGCTTATAAAGGACAGCATTTTAGAGTTTTCTAATTTCCTTTGTATGAAGCAGGAGAAAAACAAAACATTCAATATTTTGACCTCATGGGCAATTTCTTATTTACTGTGATGTGTCATAGGTACAAACTGTCGTCATCTGAGAAGTTATTTAAGAACACTGCACTATTCAATAACCTCATGTTGAATTAGAATTTTGTCTTTAGATGAAATAATTACTTCTAAGATGTGTGTAAACAAAAAAATGGAGCAATGTAATTTTGTTGGGAAATCTAGATGCAAACACCTGTCTTTCATCTCAGACACTCCTGTATACTCACGTCTCTGTGCTTTTCATTTTGTTGTTCTGTTTATTATACCAAGTAACTTGGCGTATTATAAATCTGTTTTAACAAAAGGTTTGGTGATTTATGAGTCTTAGGTTGATATACATCAGGTTGGTATCTGACCTTGATGAAATGATAAGATGCTAACTGCAAGTACCCAACACCAGAGAACAGTGGGGTAAAATGTTTTACCCTGGGGATCTAAAACAAGGGACAAGCAACAGCATGGTACAACTAAGTTCTGGACTACATTACTATATTTACTAAGCTAAAAACCACTCAGATTCAGCACTGGTTTAATCACTCTAGCAAAGTAATTATGCCAGATTCATAAAAATAGTGTCCTTCTGAAGTTGTCTATTTAAAGAATGTTTCCACATTTACCAAACAAATGTTGATCTAAATTTTTTTACAGAAAATTATACTTGACTTAAAGCAATCCATCCAAAGTTAATCAGTTCACATGCCCAAAGTAGACATTAACAGAATAAGTTCTGTAGGATCAGTGTCCTTTAACTAAGAAAATCTAGAACCACTTACCAGAGGAACAATGCATCTCAGTCCAAAACAAGTTCTCTTGAAGTCATTAGATAATTTATTCCCCAGAGAATATTCATTAGTGTTATGAAATTGATGTTGTTTATGGAGAGCTAATTGCATTACTGGTAAATTAGATTTCAATTCTCCTGCCTAAATGTACCACACAGTTTCCCATTTCCTTTCATATATTATATATTCCATAAAAGAAATACATCTTAACTAGTGTGTTTTTCTCCTCATTTCCAATCACTTGAAATTACTTTAAAGGTTTGTTTGATAAAGATGAAGAAATTCAGTCCCAGTGGAATACTGGTCGTTTCAGACCAGAGCATGCACTAATATACATGCCAGAAGATCTGCCAGGCTCATGCTGTTAGACTTACTGCCTTCAGTTGTGAATTCTACCCCAGAGCCTTTAATGGGAGCTATTACATCTCCAGTTTAACTACGGAGTTTTTGAACAAGGAAAATGGAAGAGTTCTTCTAACTTGACACAACAGCTCAAACAGATCTGTAACAGGTCAAAGACACAGCAGAAGCAAAGCAGGTCCTTGTCCTTTCCAGAACACTGATTCAATATTGCAGACATTTTACCTCACATTTTGCTTTCACATATAACCAAACTAGACAGTTTCCTAAATTACCAAATTCTATAGTATCTACAGTGTAATTACAACCATCACCACAATCAACTATTTTAAACTCTGCAACCAACATCATAAATGTAGAGAATCAGTGCAATTCAGGCTCTACATTCAACCAGAATCCAACTTCCAAGAAAAATACATAAAAAATAAAAAAAATGGCCAATTCTATTATTTCTTTCTTTTGTGATGGGTTATTTTAGAATAAAGTTGCCCAATCTAGTGTCATCACACATATTATAGTAGTGTTTTTTAAAAAGAAAAATGGAACACTAAATTTAGCTTAATATTTTGAACAGAAGCAATGTTTTATGCTATTTAGTATGATCTAATGTTTGGCCACTGAATGGATGTCATTCTACCTACTCAAATTCATAAAGACTAAAGCTCTTAAACTATGAATTCCCTTTTACCAACTATATTTGAAATGAATTATGTTATTAATGACTTAAGACTCATAATAGGTTCATCCCTGCCAAGCAAAAAAGGGAAGAATTCAATTAAGTAACTGAGTATTTAATTATACACAGGTGACTTCCAGTCTGTAGCAAGATAAGGAATCCAAATGGCCAGTCAGTGTCTCAACACACCATTAAACCAAGTGCTTCAGTGTCAGAAGAGGAATGGCCACATTGATTCTCCTCTCATTAGCAAGACTAACAGCAGGAGAAGAGAGGTAAAGCATAGATGATGTGTGTTAATACTAACACATACAACAGCCTTCCTCCCAGCAAGCTACACTTATGTCTCTGTGAGTCTTAAATTTTAAACTATCTTGCAGTGACTGTCTTGTTTTGTCAAACAGATTTGTACCTTGGCAGGGGTAGGTGTAGAACTTACAATATGGTAGTTAATGACACATAAAAACCTAAAGCAGGGAGAAGACTGGGAGGAAAGAAGCAACATATCAGCATTTAAATATACTAATGTTTAAGTCTGCATAAAGTGGCCTGAAAAGACTGCCGTGTAAAACCAAAACCACAAAAAAACGTACACAGTTTCTAACTCAGAAGTCACAAATTTCAGTTTTTCAGTCTCAGTGATTTGAGGGGAGGAGTAGGAGCCTTTTGTATGAATGTAGACAGGACATGGATAAAGGAATTAAGGAACACCACCTTTTCTAAATAAAAACCCCTCAAATGCTAGCATCCATGCACTCGGTAATTTGGCCTTGTTAGGGAACAAGAGCAGATTATTTTTGATACCTTAAGAACAAAGTCATTCATTCACAGTCATGGAGCAAATGAATTATGCTGAGGAAAGAACTAAGTCTGAAAAAAGCAACAGACCATAATACTGTGGGGACAAAAGGTTGGTGTGTGAACAATCTGTTATGCCCATCCCTAAGCAGACAGAGCAGAGCAGCAGCCTCCAAAGCCCTTATCAAAACATTTTTATAAGCATGAAAAAAAGTCACAAATATTTTAACTTCAGTCATTGCCTACTGCATTTTGAGTACATCCAGCTTCCCAAAATGCTTTTTTTAAGAAGCTGAAAACACACACTGCAGTGAACCAAATCCTGTCATCTTTACAAGTCTGAAACAATAGCTGAATATGTGACCATTCACTCTGTCCTTGCTACTGAAGAAGTAATTTTGCAGGACAGGAAAATACAGGGTTGATAGGAAGGAAAAAACCATAAGATACTATCTATCCTCCCTCTGCCCCCTCATTTTAGATTTTAACTAAGTCAGGTTATATACAGCAGCAGAAAACTGTACAGTCTTGTAGTACTCTCTCCACAACTCTTCCTTTTGCTTTTATCCTACCAGTTCCACTCTCACTGACATGTTCCCTCAGTTTTTATCCACTGCCTGCCATACCTTCTATTCTACTTCACTAATCTGCTTATTATCAAATTCAAAATACAGGGGGTGTAGGAGGGTGGATTTGGTGCAACAAATGGTTAAGTAAAAAAAAATTAATGGAAAAGGAAACTGTACTTATCTAATAAATGCATAAATTGGCAAACACTGAAGAAGAGCCACTTTTAATCCTCAATAACCAGAGGACATTAGCTTCCCTTCTTTTCTCCAGTTTGGCAACAATATTGTTGTTCTTGCACAAATAAAAATGGCTTTCTACCCTATGTGACTTGAAGCTGAGCATTACCTCATTCATAATTCAAAAGGAAGGCCTGAAGGTTGTCTGCTCTACTCCCCTTCTAAATAACATTGTGGGACCTTACTATGATAGCACCAGGCAGCCAAGTCAGAAAACAATATTGGACTGACGGGAACAGAGCAGAAAAGTCTGAATGCTTAATACTTTAAACTGGTCATTCTTTGAGTCTATGGCAGGAAAATATTTACCTAATAATTTCCCAAGGTTTTTTAATTAGTTTGCAATATTATGACCTGAATCCACCACAAGTAGTGCACTCTCATACTATCACCTTACGTTGCTCTGCAATTTTCATAGAGGAGCATATCAATTTACTCTAGTTATTTAACAGCATTTTATTCTATAGTTGGTAAAAAATTATCCAACTTGAAAAATGTAACTGCTTGGTTTATAAAATTTTTAAATTACAACAAAAGTAGCTTTAACAAAAATACCAAGAATACAGCTAGAAGTGTGCAGTCAAAGAGAACTCCTTCCAGACCTTTCACTCTCCTCTTTCAATGCTCTGAACATCAGTATTTTTTAATGCACCAATAGCACTTTTCATTTGTTCTTAGGAACTACTGGTAGAAAAATACATAGAATTGTATGGCACAATAATGTCCACCCAACACTTCTCTTTCAGACTGCACTCTTGGGATAACCACCAAGACAGTGACTCTGGTCTCTCCTCTGAAATACACAATATGGACCAACCTGTGATAGCCCTTAAAGGCAGCAGCTGCCAAAACCATCACCAGTACACTGGCATGCCTGACAATTTATTCTGGGAAGTCCTAGTCTGACACAGCTCTCATAATACACACACCCAAGTGTGCTGGATCACAGGCAACACTGTTTTTGTACTTCATCTCAGCTGTCAGAGCACATACACTACATCTGTTAACAGTGAGGAATAAGAAAAACTCTAGATCAACAAACTATCCAAGCTTCAGCCTAATAAACTTAAGGTTCATCTACACTTGTATGGAAATGCCAAAAAACTATGAACTTGTATTTCTAATCGACAAGTCCATGTGAACCATAGTATTCAGCAGCAGAAAATGTCTCCATCTTCTTCCCTAATTTAAAATTGAAATATTTAAATTATAAAAAAGATGTGAAGATAAATTTCTAATCAAATCTGTTTGTAAGTTAGTACTAAGAAAAAAAGAATAAATGCTTGCTTAGATATCGGAGTATCTTCAAGTAAATTCTTGTTGTGGCCTTCTTAGGTTAACTTGCAGCAAAAGGAAAAGGCTAATTTTAACATGCAGCTCTACAACTGCCTTAAAATAATGGTATGAATGCTGAAGAATGAAGTCCTATTGATATGACTTAATGTGCAGATCACCAGTGATGACACAGGAGACAACAGAAATGTGGCTAGGGAAACGCCAAGCTTTAATTTAAATCCACACAGAACACGTGAAGCACAACTAAGATATACCACTTGCAGATGATTGGCTTATGAGGAGGCAGGGAATTGTATCAATCTAATATGCCAGAGCAAGAGTGCGTCTGTGCATGCTCATACACAAAAGAAAATTTGGAATATTAATGATATCTTCCTGTGCACAAGATCCTTTCTTACATAGATGCGGTTTTCTTGTCCCTTAGAAGTAATAGGAAAAAAAGACAAAAAGCAAGCTAGTGAATTTAGTGACAGAAACATTAAACAAACGAGTTTCTCTCCTAAAGGACAACAATATTTTCATGACAGGGTTATCAGGTTCATTTACTGCCAAGTGCCATACCTGTTGAAGTTAATGTCTGGATAACTGGAATACTCAGACTTCATCTTCGCATTGCGACGTGGAAAAGTACAGAAGAAAGCATTGGCCAGAAAACTGGCGATCTGCTCCTGTGACATTGTGATGGAGTGATTCATCTTTTGTTTCAGCAGAGGTATTGGCTACCAACAAAAGAGATGAGGGGGAGGAAGGGGCAGGGGAGAAAGGAGGGAAGGAGAGAGAAGAATAATTAGCTTACCCTTTTTGAAAGAAAAAACAGAAGCACAAAATTACATTTGTTATATTAGAGCAAGAGTAATTTAGGCCATTGGTAAAGCCTTTAATCAGCAGCACCATTAAAGTCAAGAACAGTTCATTCAAGACAATTCAGAAAGGCGTCGCCTGGCAAACTTCAGATTTCTAATCAATAATAAAAAAAATCAGGAGAGCACAACTTATCAAGCAAAACCATCAGGAATGCAGAGGGGAAAAGTAGATGAGATGTTGCAAATCCTGGGCAATGTTAAAAACCAAAATAGAAATCCACTTTCAATAGCTGTATAGTTAAGAACCCTCAGGGAATGCTTTCAGCTACAATAACCATGCTTTCAACTTTACAAAGAAACACGGAAGTCATGCCACAGATCATAACTCTGACTTGCTTTGCATTTTTTTTCCATCCTACTTGAAGAAGTAACACTGATGGTATTTGTAGAAAGTGCGTAATTATTCATTCTTTTATACTCAGAATGAACAAAAAGCTCAGCTTCAGTTTTGGTCTTCAGTTTGAAGTTTTATTTTACTCTGGTCAGGGTTTTCATAATACAAAAAGAAATAAAGGGGCAGAGGGAAGAAAGAACTCCCCAACTTGAAGCATTATACATCTTTCATTTTATCTCAGACATTAGCCTTCTGATTTTGAGCTTTGGTTCACAACATTCATGATATTTTTTTTTTAATTATGTGATAATATGGAGCGTGGCAGGGGTACATCATTCTGACTGCTGAGTCCAGTAACCATTAGTATAAACCCACTTGACAGGAGAAAGAGAACACAATTTTCACCTGCTTCCAAAATTCTCAACCATCATTAGCCTAACTCCAGTACAGCTACATTTTCATCCATCTAGTTGTGAATACAGAAACTGCTGTTGATTTAGACTGTTGAATACACAGCCCTGTTTACTCCAGAAAACAAACAAGTTTTCCTTCATTCTTATAACTACTATATTCACATTCACTGAATCTCATTCTGTCTTCTGGCTATTTAATTAACAAGCTATATTATGATGTCTGAAGTCACACAGCTAGAGGGGGAAAAAAGCCTGAGAAGTTCACTCTAATAAATTCTACAAACTTATGAAAATAGAATATTTTGGATGGTGTTATACTGGAACAAATTTATCTTTCTGTCCAACCAAAAAGATGAGTCTGACAGATATCTTCACAATTTACATTGTCTAGCAGTACGTGATCTCTAAAAGTCTTGCAAGTCTTGTGCTTGACTTGTGCTCAGAAACTTCATAGCATTTTTAAACAACTTCCCTCATCGGGTTACCAGCAAAAAAAAAGTAAGAAATACTCACAGCTTGAAATTATGTATTTGCTTCAGGACCCTTGCAGCATAAAACAGTAGGGAAAGATTTTCCCTGCTTATTCCCAATAGAATCAATTTAGAAAATGGTAACAAAGGAATTTACAAATTGTTGTCACCCTACTAATACATTACCTACTATATATCCCCACTTGACCAGCCCTACTCACTTTTATCAGCTTTACTCCTTACAGAACTAATTCCCATAGTATTAATATAGAATTAGTTAAGGTTGGTATGTGTCAAGCACTACATGCTCTAAACAGAATAAAGCATATTCCTAAGTAAATGAAAGCTTTATGAAAATATCACTTCTAAGGTTAAAAAAATTCTAAAATAAAAAATTAGACTGGATGGAAATAAAACTTTAATTGGATTATTCAACTGTTCCAATTTCTAAGTGTGATTTTACAACCTGATTTGTTGTGTAGTCACTTCATTTAAGAAATGCAAGCAGCAACTTCAGCATATAGAAAGGAAAGCGTTATTGAAGTTCAGGCCAAAACTATGTCAGTGAGATTTACTTTTTTTTACATTCTATTACATAATTTCAGGTGTATATTGTCCATTCTGCTCCCTAGGTCTCATCTGCCTTCAACACAAAAATTACAGCTTTTATTAAAATCATAACATGATGTTTTGACCGTAACCATCAGCTGCAGATTGCAGAGAAATGCTCTGCTACAGAGCACTTGCTAGCTGGGTTTGCTTACCTGGGTGCAGATACTAGGGAGACAGAGTGCCAGCTTGACCATATCAGGAAGAATGGACTGGAACAGATGTTGAGCCTCTGCATCTTCAAGAACCTGTTAAAAAGAAAGAAGGAAAAAAAAGCTTTTTACCTCAGAAATAACCACTGAATTAAAAGTTTGTGAAAATAGGACCCATGCAAAATAAATGAGAAGAAACCAGGTCTTCTTAGCTTCATGCCAATCTGTAACATTTTCACAAAAGTGCCTCACTGAATTTACCTTGCAATAATCCACTGACTGAGATACAAAAACAAGTCTCAAAAGTTGCAGTTGAGAAAAATGTGTCACCAAATGCCCTTTAAAGGAAGCTTGAATAAGTTATCATTTTACTCTTACCAAGGTAATGAACCAATTTTCATCTGAAAAATCACTGCCTAACCACAGAAGTACTGGAATGATTTACTCAAATTTCATATTCAGGTCATAGTCCAAGACAAGTACCTGTGACATTCTCCTATAAAGGACAGATAAAATGCACGCCTGGCCCAGATCAGTGGGCCTTTGCCGCAGCAACAGGAAATCCTACGCAAGAGGATGCAATCCTGGGCATTTTCTGCCATCCATCCCCATCATGTTCCCTCAAGAATTACAGCCCCTGTTACATAACAGGCGCAGCCACTCAGGCCCCACATGAAGTTGCAACCTTTTCAGTCTCTTTCTGTAGGACACCTGATACTACGACTATTTCAGCTGCCTCACCCTCTCTTCTAACATACTTTCTGAGAAGGGGAGACCAGAATTGACAACACTGAAAACAAATGGGCACACCAATGTTTCACAAGGCCTCTCAAAGCTTTTATACCCAAGAACAAGTCATATCAAACCTTTATTGCCCTGTTCTCTGTTCATCCCTGACACTGTCTGGCCCACTGTTGACATGTTCAGCTGCCAAAGCCTATCAAGCCAATATATTCAGAGCAAGTCCAGGATCTCCCTTCCATGCAACTGCCAGTTCTGAGCACAACATTCCACACCCAGGGTTTAGATGAACCCACCCACATGCCTGTTCATGTATCACACACCTATTTTTAAAAGATGCAAAAATTTCTTTAAGGTGGGCAATGCTCCTCTAAGAAAAGTTAGGATAGAAGGTTATAAAAACAAATGCAACATAAAGTGGCACAGTTGCAATACGTGAAGCAGCACAAAAGTGTAAAAACTCTCTCAGTCTGCTGAATAAACAGGCTGAAGGGAGATGTAGAGAAAAGCACATTCCTATGCTGTGGAAGTTTCTCCTGTTATCTGTGGATACAGGCACCAGATGTGAGTTGCTGTCAGATTTGCATGCTGCATTCAAGGCAAAAAGCAGAGAGAAGAGAACCCACAACCTGCACTACAGCTGGGGAACGGAAGACAAAGGTCAAAGCCCACTCCTTCCCCTGCACCCAGGGAATCTGTATTTGTGACCACTACTTTCTACCAGTTTCTAGACTAAAATCCTCAAAATTCTGAAATAGTGGCTTTAAAATGACAATATTATTTTTCAAGTAATACTGAGAAAATTGATTTGCTACCAGTTTTGCACAAAACCAGCTGCAGACAGCATGAAGGTATTATCAACTTTAGTCTCTACAACACTTATGACTAATTGTGAAATCACAGGAATAGATCTTGTTAGTCATCAGGGCTTTGTAATTCATATTTCAACTGAAAGTTTCACACAAACTTCAGAATATAAAAAAGACACTGGCAATTCTCTTGAGAAGAGGAAAATATGGTGCCTCTGACTCAAGACACACTGATCCTCATAAACACTGAAAATATTGTTTGAAGGCTAACAGCTTCTGCTCTTCCAAGATCATTAAAAATAACTACAGAAATATCCTGGCTCTGTTGTCTTCTGCTCCAAGTAATACAAAGAGTACTCAGGAAGTTAAAAACCAAAACACAAACAAATGCTCAAAGCACAAACAACTTCTGTTTCAGAAAAGGGGGAAAATATAACAATGCCAAAGATCTACACAGTTACTTTCTATGCATTATGTATGCTGCTTGTGGAGGCATAAAAATGAGGCTTTAATACAAAGTTTTAAAATTAAAGAAGAACTTAAGAAGAACAGTAAGCCCCGGAAACATAAAATAATAATTTGAAAATAATTTGATATGAGGAAGAATCCAAGTAATAAACAAATTACTTCTGAAAGTAAATTTATTTTTAAGATGGGAAATGAGCAAGATGCATCTCTCTCTCCTGTTGCTGGCTGCATAAGCAGGTACATATTTACACTGCATAAGTCAAACCCTGAAAACTATGACCTAACCTTTAACATTATCTGCTCTAGCAGGAAACTTTGCTCTGTTCTTAGGCACAATGTTTTTAAGTGCCATAAAGTAACCAAATGAGCATTTAAAGTCTGGAATTTTAGATCTCAACCCATAAAATGAATACGTAAGTTACAGCTATTCAAAAAGTGACATTTAACCTCAGATGTCTACCAGGCTGTCAAATTCTGATATTCTCTTCCCTTCGGGTAACACTTTCTTTCTTTTTAAGTTGACACATAAATAGTGGCTGCTGTGCTTTGCTGAGTGCCACAGACTATACAGTATCACTTATCTGGTGACACATTATGGCACCAGACTTTGTCACAGCTGTCAAGACTTCAACCTTTTCTTTATGCTTCTTTGAAAACAACATAATAATAGTATGAGACAATTTCTTCCCAAAACAGAGGCAGGCCAGCAATTGCACAGCTCAGCTCTGATGCAGAATACTTAACTATAAAGGTCACTTCTTCTACTCTGAAATCCTACTTTTCCTTCTTCTTACCTTCCTAATGATGTACCTTTCTTACTCTTTTCAGAGTACGCTTTCTTTTCTACAGTATTTCTATGCATGAGTTTTTCTAGATCTCCACTAACGAAAACCATCAACATTTAGAGGTGTTACTGCCCAAAACTGTTCTCATTGACTTCTGATTATTCTTATATGTGAACAAATTGAATTTTTAGAAGAGTGTTGGGTGCCATGAAGACCCCACAACTTCAAATACATGATCATTGTGAGTTCACAGATCTTGTCAAGAAACTCCTAACTCAGCATTGTCCTCTATCAAATGGCCACACCCATTTAACTAAAGTTTACCCTGTGTCCATACACTCTTCCTGAACAGGTAACATTCCTCTGAGGTTTCTATGAAAAAGAACACCTGCAAACCCCTGGCTGCTTGGCCCTCACAGCCTCTTCTGACCACTCACCCAGCACACCATCACAGGTGCAGCTTTCTAGACCCACCACTGCCACTGAATATTCTCAGCTATGCTGAGTGCAACACAGAGGCTGGTGTTACCTGACACAGTCTTTCCAGGCTTTGAAAGCAGCAAAACAGGGCACACTCAATCATGGAAAGTAAAACAATTCCAGGATGTGGAGTGCTGACAACACAGCTACATCTGGCAGACATCCCATGATGCAAATGCCAACCTGGAGAACCTAGTATCAGCAGAGAGAACACCTGGTCACAGGGAAGATTTATTTAGAAGGCAACTCTCTTCAGGAAGCAGTGGCTTGTACTGATGTAAAATCCAGCATATTTAGAGTGACATTACACTTTCTACAGTTTTGAGGCTGCTGAAAGAGGGATATGTTCATTCTATCCACTCAACCACACACACACACACCTCCTCACACACATTTCATAAGTTCCCATGTTCATCTGACAATTTCCTGAAGTCCTTCATCTTGCTGATTTTACAGAAAAATAATGTGGAGGTGGGGGTAGTCTACCCATGCAGTAATAAGTTGAAGCAGCCTACCAGAAAGTCATGCATTATTAGATGCGTGCAGAGTGGGTGTTAAGTGAGAAAGAATCAGTCATGTCCCTTGTCAATGGGCTACAAAGGCAGATCTCAGTTGCAACTCTTCTCACTGAAAAAGCAAGAATGTACTAGTCAGAACGAAGTTGTTAAAACAAGTTCCTCACTTAGAAGTAAATCTGCTAGTACAGGAATGTCTGTATGAATTCACTAATGTGCTTTTAATTGTGTACAACTTTTTCAAGGCTACAACTCTGTAAAGATTAAAAGAAAGGATCGAGTTTCCATTTTTAAAGGAATTAACATTTGTTTCCTAACTTAAGGAATTCTAAAATGTGAAATGGTTGTCAACAACTTATCATAAAGGAAAATATATTTAAATACCATCGCAATTTTGGTTTTAAACAATTGATCAGTTTCTCCCGTTCTTATTATGGACTGCTGTCCTTCACAGCTTCCTTCAATATTTGAAACAAAAACACAAATACAGTGTTGACTTTATTGTGTGCTCCAGTCATGCAAAATATGTAGGAATTAAATACATGCAGGGGTTATACCCTGAGGGAAAAGTGTATGGAGTCAGAGTTGCAAAGCATGACTTGCTTTTTACCTAAGAAATAATTTGGCAATTCCCTCACTATTTTCACTGGAGTGACTGATTAAATGAACAGGACTTGGGGCTCCAATTCCTAAGATGCAAGTGGCTCAGTGAGCCGTAGCAGAGGTATGAGCTTTTGGCCAAACCTGCATTGCAATTTAGCAAAATGAACATTTATCCTGCAGCAAAGAGGCCTGACTAAACATGGCTGTAAGTAATGGCCTCTTGTCACTATAAACCAGTCCTCCAAAATGCAGCGGACAAATACGCCTGACAGCCTAATAAGAAGGATCTGAGGTAGCATAGGGTGATAGTGATGGTAGAGAGTTTAAATCTAAATCTGACAGCTCATCAAAGCAAACAAACTGCACGTAGGGTACACAAATTTGGACAGCTCCATCTATCACATGGGAAGGCACAGCCATCAAGCCAACAGGCAGCCAGCATGCTAAGACAGCAGTGGCTTAATGCTTTCAATTTGGTTGGTTTTATATCCCCATATTAACTTTTGTGGCAGGACAAGGACCAACTGAATCATGTTCTTAAGGATGAAGAGGAAAACCAGAGTGCTTCCTTCAGACTGGGTGTCTCTTTTCCTAATTTTAATGGATTTTAACCTTCTGACTTTTTCCTTCACAGCTACCTGTTGGATAATGCCTCATGCTGTCAAGTGATCTGAACCATCTACAGTTACTACACTGAACTTTGCAGTAACTAGTTTCCAAATTATTTTAGTGTAAGGTACCATATGGTTAGAGGTGATAAGGCTGAACTAAATAATTGGACAAACCAAGTAACTTGTATGTACTCTATTTACAGTAGGTTCATTCTCCTAATTTCAGGAATAGGTTTTTTTCTTTTTCCTTCACCATATTCAATTTGTCTCAAATAAAATATCTATTTATATTTTTATAGGGTATTTTGAGGCACATGAAATACTTCAAAGCTGAAAACACTGTCCTTGGAGGTATTTTAAAAATCTGTGGCTGTTGTGCTTAGGGACATGGTTTAGTGGTGGACTTGGCAGTGCTGTGTTAATGTTGGATTCTGTGAACTTCAGGGCCCTTATCAACCTAAACAGTTCCATGATTTTGAGACATTTAAACATCAGAGTGTGCTCAAACAATCACAACATGTGGCTGCTCCTTTATTGCACTATTTTCATTCTCTCTTCCTTCCAGAGCAGCCTGTACTTATTTCTTTGTTCTCCTGTCTTATCCAGAAATCTCATGCTTTTTGCATACCGTTTAACACTTAAACGTGGTGAAGTCTAAATCCATTACTAGAATGCTGCTGTGCCAATAAAACAATGAAGTTGCTGGTTATGACATTGAAGTCTTTTACCTGAAAGTAATCAAGCTCAGACTGGCAATCTGTACTCTCTTTCTTCCTCTAATCCTTGTCATAGGTGCCTTTAAACATTACAGAATCCTAAGAGCAGACTTTCTCAATCTGATATATGGAACAGCTGGGGAAAAACAACTAAACAAACAAACACACAAAAACAAAAAGGCCCATGCAAGTTCTTATTGGGTTACTTTAAAAACTAATCTATTAAAATTAAACACCCAAAACAAGCTTCACTAAGTTGTACTCTCTACAAAGCCTTTCTTTCTGAACAGGGAAGAGATCAATTCTACTTAAAGACATTGTGTGACAACTATCAGTGTATGCATACCCAGACAGAGACACCAGGCTGCAGCCCAGTAACTCTTATGTCTCTGTAAAACAGACTCATCATAATGGCAAATACTGGACATATCAACAAGACAAACATAGAAGAAATGTGGGGTGGAAGGTGTGGTGTGTGTGCATTCTAATTCCCATTTTATCACACCAATGAACTTCTAAAACTGCAGGAAACAATACTGTCATCTGCCTCTTCCAGTTCCCTTACAAAACTAATTCAGTAGGAAACACACTTAGCTGTCAAATCCATCCCATTTATTGAGTGCTTGTCTGATTAGAAACAAAAGGAAGGACGAAGTAATCTTTGGAGGCAAGAAGAAAGAAACCGTAACACTAGATTATGCAGAGAAGAATCTTATTTGAGAACAAGAATGCTTCTGACATTTATCAAAACCACAAACTGACACTTCAAAAGGCAAAAAGAAGACAGCTTACAAGGCAGAGGTTAATTTGGTTATGTTTAATTTTTTTTCCCCCGCAAAGGCTCATTCATGTCTTCTGCCAATCCAACCCTGGAATAATCTCTCAGGTGTATCATCCTTAACAACTGCTGCTTTGTTCTCAAAGCTTTTAAACATTCTAAATAAAATCTGAGAGAAGAATGTGTGTTCATATTTCAATCGCCTCTTAATGGTTTTAGAAGCCCAGTTTATACTTCCAAGGAGCTGGAAATCTAACCTCAGTCATTTTCACTACCCTTCAGGCCACCAATAGCTTCTACCTCTGTGCTCCTGCAGAGTGATTCTGTCATGGGTAGAAGCATCACAGCCATTTCCAAAGCAGTGGCAGAGTCCTGGGATGAAAAGTCAAATACCACTTTCTAAGTACTTTCAAGTTATTCTAGGGAAGTAGAGCAGTGGAGAGGACAATGACTTTGTCTCTACAGAAGAGCTGTAACATGAGGGAAAGATAAAGTACCTTTCACCTGCCTGATACAAGTTGCCAGTGTAAGTGATCTATTTCCAGGCTTATTCAAAACTTTTACATCTCTGAATACAGTAATAGGGGCAAAATATTTACTACTGCTATGATTTATAAAATATTTTTTGAAAAACAATGTAGAAGTATTTGAAAGCCTTCAGATACTAAATACGTTCTGCAACCACTTTTGAAACCTTGGCACAGAAAGCTTCACAAGACAAGACAGCTGTTATCCTTATGAAAACTGTATTTTCTTTAACATGGCAAAAAAAACTAAACCGAAACAAAAAAGTCAAGCACAGGCAAAAGGGGAAAAAAAAAAAGGATCAAGTAAAGACAAAACTATACCATTGCAGATTTTAACCAATCTGTAGACAATTTTTTGCTTGACTATCAGTATTACATAGGCTCAAAATTACCAATAATTAAAGAAAAATATCCAAATAATTACTATTTTATTGGCCAAATAAGACCCTCAGACCATCCTGAAGGTACACACCTCGTCACCTTTGTAAACCTGCTCTTTAAAGAATGCACGGCAGCAGTAACAAACTCTCCAAGGAAGCCATATAAGCAAATTCAGTTTTCCAGATGAAAAGGAAGGAGAAAAAAACCCCAGGAATATAGTTACAATCTACTTCATAGTCATGCAAAAAAAATGGCAATGCCTCCTTATCACTTCCCTACCTACATTTACACCTCTTCAGTGAGCATTTCCCTTGAAAGCTTTGACCACCAGGGTTTGTTTCGTGGGGCTTTTGTATTCTAACTGCTCAATACATTATAAATAAAATTTTAAAAAAAATCCAAAAGCACTAAGCAGCTAAGGAAAGCCCACCCCACAACAAGAAGAAGCTTCTCTTAGTCATTTGGAATACACAGGTGAGCACAGAGAAATGATGACTTACACATAATCCAATGGAAGTAAAGAAATCTATTCAACAGTCATCTGACCCCAAAACAAAACAAAGCAAATACCAGAAGGCAGCTTTAAACCCAGAATTTTATATTTACTAGTGGTTTTTTCTTTTGTTTTTCAAACAGGAATGTTCCCAATACAGTGAAGAACTGTGGAAGAGATGCTCAGAATGTGTCTTTACACAGATCTTTATTAAAGCATTGAGTATCCACAAGCACTTGGGACTCAGCATGATTATATCTCTGTATCTGCTATGTGCAGCTATCCCTTCCATGGTAATTCCAATCAACAGTCACTGCGACAGTGCTTACAAAACACCACTTAAAAAGTACTCAACTGTTCTGCCAAGACAGTACTGAAAACTAAGAATAAGCCTGTAATTCAATGCTCTTTCTCCTCTACAATGCTTAGTTTCTAATGTTTTGAATGTGTACAAGATGCATATTCCCCCCACCACAGAAAAGCTCACTTTTTGTTCAATATGGGAATAAATTCCTTTCTGCTGCTGTGGAAAGAAAACCCTTCATGGCACACTCAAAAGACCTTTTCAGTTTAGATTTTAAAAAGGTAATCTGATGTAATGAAAATTGCTTGAAAACATCTGGACTAAAGTAAAATCCAACAAGGAGCAATGGATAGGCTATTTTCAGCCTTGGGACATTCTGTTTCTTGCTTAAAAGCCTACATTTGTAGTGCTGACATCTCTATACAATGCTCACTTCTCTTAGTACTGTCCAGACAATTATAAAAATGATTTATCAAAAAACCAGTCACCAGAACAATTTGGTACTTCAAAATTCCTTCTATTCCAGTTTCACTGATTACAGCAATCACTTTTTCAAGCAGGTCATTCAAACAACAAAACAAACAGGAAAGATTGTCATGGTTCATAAGACCTACAAGGAGACAGGAGTGGGGTGAAGCCTTATTAGAACATAAAGATTTCCCAAGATATGCACATACTTAACTGTAGTAGTGTTCTGTGTTTGCTCTCTCGAACGAATGAAAATCTAGAGCTCAACCATAATCCAATTAAACTATACTGCATTTGCATCATCTTCAGATGTTGCATTTATAGTAATTTTTTAGATGAAAGTTTGAAAAAGAAGTAAAAAAAATGGAACCATAATTTCCAAAATTACCCAGGTAATTTGAAAATTTTCTCAATTTAATTTTGAGGTTATTAAAGATAAGACTATACACCCACAAAGACTGTGTGCTTCTGTGTCTGTCTGCAATTCTGCAATTGAAGTAGAGTATTTCATTGACAAGACAGTTCTTAATTTTATTCCGTTATCTCAAAATGCAACCAATTCTTCTTAGAAAGGAAGCAGACAGACTGCCAGTATTTGCATGTCTGATTTTTTTGCTCAGTTCTCTATCATTTAGTATGCTCTATCTTAACTCCCTTACTTGTATCTGACATTTTCTGAAAGTAACAAGTTCAGCCAAACATGCTAGTATGCTAGGTAGTAGCATACATTTAAATGAGAAACTACACTTTGGCCAAAAAATGCACTAAGCACATTCTGTAGATATTATCCCAGGTTTTACAGGTTTGCACCACAATCAGCAACACACATGTGCTAGGTGTTCCAGTGAAATACATTAGTGTTCTTTTATTTACTGTAATTATTCTTAAGTGCAAAGCATTGACTAACACGACTCATTGTAACAAGCTCCATCACTCCTCACTTTCAGAATATTCTCTTATATTCTGGAATCTGCACACAACACCTGCAGTAGAAAAAGTGGTAATTTAGAATGTGTGTGTGCACATACCCATAGAAATACTGCTAGGCCAAAATTAAAATTTAATTTAAAGGATTTGTGAAAAACCAATTTCTAGTACAAGAGTTAACTTCAATTTTGCAAGAAAAAGAAACCAGACCCTTGGAAGATCAAAAAATATATAATATAGATGTGTGGTATTTGTGGAAAACAGAAAAAGTTGTATTTCTAGATTAATTTCTTTACATATTAATCTTATTACTTAGTACATGTGTTTTTAAATTACATCTATGGAAAATTTAAAAAAGGCATTAAGTGAAATTCTAAAAACTTACAAATAGAGATTTGCATGTAAAAGCAGACACTAACAAAGTCTCCCATGCCAGCTGTTCTGGACTTCTAAAAGGATCCAGCATGCTTCTGAAAGCATCCATCATTTAAGTTTTAGTGGAATGAACTGAGAAATGGAACTCCTTTTCTAATCTTGTATCAAAATTAATTACAGCTGTAATTATAAGACAACTATTTTTAAAGGGTGTAGAAAAAGAGCAATATATCCCTTCAGTTTGAAAAGTACTTTGTTTTTTGCTACATGGCTTTTTATCAGATTTTAGAATAAGTTGAGATTTGTGCCACAAAAATCCCCAACTGCTAACAGTCAGTTTTGAGGCTAAAGCCAGTGAACTCACTCTTGACTGGAAAAGGAGAAAGAGGAAGACAGAGAAAGTAGTCTGGTAAATTCTTCCCTCCTGCTGAAGGTTCTTTTCTGTAATTAAGTACAAAGAAGGAAAGAGACTGGTCTTTTTAGATACCACTATCATTTTTCTTTCAATCTCATAGAAAAATCCAAAGGTAAAAATTATACAGCTTCTTTTGTAATGTAAAAGGATTTCCTGAATGCTGAATTTACATGGGAGTCAATAGCAAATATTCAATTACTGGCCATTAAATAGACTGATTGGCTTCAACAGATTTCCCAAAAGGCAAAAAGACAACAAAGCATCCATACAGAGGCACTGCAGACACAGACACAGTTTTCTCTATACTAGAAGCATATCCCCAGCATATCCCCTCTAAGTATTCCTACTTGAGTCAAGTAGGCACCAAGGGTCTAAAGAGAGCCTGGAAAAGCAAATTTTGAAAGGCATAAGTGCCTTAAGTGATTAAATGTCAATGACCTTTAGTATTTTTGCCTCTCAGAAAAGTCTATTGTATGGAAGCCATACCATTCTGTCAGCAACATCTCATATTGCACACTATGCAACAACAGACCCTGCATGACAAGGCCACTTGTCTCAACTCTCAGCTTCAATCCAACCAAGCCATAAAAATGTAAAAATGGACAGTAATTCCATGTACAACAGAACAACAGTAGAATGAAAGCACATCAGCAAAGGATTCCTAGAAAAGTCTAACAGCAAGAAGCAAGTAATCAGCAGTACTTCCTCATTTGCAGTAATCAGTATCAGAAATGCCCAGAGTCTAGCAAAATATCTCTGTCGGTGTCAATGAGACCTTTCTAACAGCAATTTCTCCAAATTCCTTCAAAACCTGATGTAAGGCCACAGCATCCTCTAGCTCCCCTGACAAGGGGTTCCACAGCATTCAGTATCTCAATAACTGTTTTTGTCTGGTGTTGAAACCCTTACCTGCCAAGACCACTCATCTGGTGTCCCTTACCTGCTGTAAGAATGGACGGTCATTTCCTCTTCACCCTCTCTTACACTTCTTTTGGCCAGCACTGTTATACCCATTACTCATGTTCCTCAACTGAGATGAGAAGGTGAAATGATCCTAACTTGTTTAGACATTTCTCATATGGGAACTATTACATACCTTTGCATCACTCCTGACTCCTCTCCCTGTATCTTCTCCATTTCCTAAACTTTCCACCAAGATGATCAAAGACTCCAGACAAACAAAATACAGTTTTGGATTCACTGCATTGTACCTGCAAGAGGTGTTGTCCATTTGTCAGACCACTTGGAGAAGCTCAGAGACAATCACTGCCTATGGCACACAAATTCACATGAATTAAATCTTTAGCCTATGCCAGTTTTCGATTTAAACACTCCTCTGTTCCTGAAAGGGCAGGACAGATGCAAGCAATAAGAGGAAGAGTTCATTGACAAGAATTATGCTCAAGCTCTAAAAGACTTTAAAGCAATATAATTAAAACAAAGCATGTCCAGCACAAGGAGGCCCAATCTAAAAGCAGCAGACCACGTGATTCTCTTAAATGATAGAGCCCTACTTTTCCCTTTAGATAAAGTTGCTGTTGTCACAGATTAGTCTAAGGCATAAGTCCTGAATGACCTAACTAACCTTTTTATTTCATGCACTTGGGAAAAAGAAAAATAACTTGGCTTTGCCTGGAAGTGGAATGGCAAAACCAGAAGAAAGAAAAATAAAAACTACTACAGTACATAGCACTGTTGAGCAAAAGCATGTAATTAATACCCAGCCCATCATCACTCCCAGAAATAAAGCTCATCTCTAACACATTGTGGGTTCCAAAACAACTCCATTCATAGTGGTTTCTTCACATTTCCTTTTCTGCTTGTTGCTTACTCTTTCCTGGCTTCTAGGTAAGTTCTGGGAAAACAGATGAAAGGATGACTTGCAAGTGACAAGAATTTTGCACGTACAAAGAAAAATAGCAGCACTAATAACTTTCATCCACTAAGTAATAACTTGAAGAAATCCTAAACATGTATGCCAATATCAACAGACAGATGGCAAAACAAATTAATACAACATTGTGGAAATTCTGTAGAGAACAGCAAAACAGTCAGATGTCTGAAGTAAACAGCCAGCAAGATCTTTACATACACTGTTCTGTGAACAAGTTCTATGTTCTATATACAAGTTCTATGAAATTGTCAAAAGAAACAGAAAAGAATCCAAACATCCCAATTTACCTCACCGTACAGACAAGAATTATACTTCCACACATTAACTGACATTCAAGAGAATCTTTTCAAAAGTGTGAGAGCTCCCTCTTCTGACAACACTTTGACCAAATTGCAGAACTTGCAGGCTGTGTTGTTCCAGAAAAAATTCCTGGCTCACATACATGATATTATTTCCTATTAGTTAAGAAACCTAAGAGTGTTTTCATCTTAAAGAGAAAATAAACCTAAGCCAAATAAATTGGTAATCATTGTTATTATAAAAAAATTGACTTGATCCTTACAAAGTAGTGTTTAAAAATAATGCGTATTTTGATAGTATAACTTGCAAGGAACTACCTAAAATGGGAAGCCCAATGCAAGACTGATATGACAGTATTTAACAGAGTAATAGATGAGGTGAGCTGTGCTCATAATCAGAAGATAAAATAACAAGTGGCACTTTATAACCAAATACAGACCTATTGAAGTAATATCTGAATAATCCTCAGAACAGACACCACTAGATTTACAGACACAGCTCCCTTCTAAATCAGAGTACAAAATCCTTGGTTAAGCAGCCACTGAAAGTCAGTAGTGCCCAACGATATAAACACATATCTGACAATCACAGACTCTGTTTTCATCTTTTTCTCCTAATATATATTTGTGACGACATCTCCTGTTGAGCTGCTGCCACTCCCTTTGGGCTGATTACCCAGGCCAGCTCTTCTTTTAATCAACCCCCTCAATCTTGGCTGGGCAAACCTGAAACAGCTTCTCTGTACCCGCAAAAGATAAACCAGAAAATACACAGGCCAGTGGTAAGCCCTTAATCATTAACTCACAAATACAATAAATTCAAAAGCACTACAGCTCACTACAGCCAGTATATTTAGGCCATTTCCACAGAGGATGTCAACTTTCACACAGGAGCTGCTCACTTAAACAGACTGCGAGCATTCTTTGAAAGCAGATGCCTTGTTAATTTACAAAACTTGCCAAGTTCACACATCCCTTTATAATGGAAAAATTTGAGCATTTCTCTGCAAAATCTATCCCCTCCACATGTCCTGTTCACTAAACTCAATACATTCAACAAAGCCAGGGCTTGCTTTTGCTCCTATGGTCTACAAGAAGCAACTCTGTCACAAGCTCTTCACTCTTTCTTATTTAAAATACTGCTGCACACTCTTTTAACTTGGTTGAAAATCTGTGTATTAAACAGATCTCTGCCCTTCATCTGAGAACAGCACAAATAAATCATCATTCCCAGGATACAGAAATTTCCTTTTCACCCTCATGAAAGATTGATGCCTGATCCCTAGTTTATTTCCCTATTGTTCCCCTCTCCTCTGGAGACAGCTGATATTACTTACGCTCTCTGGCTGATGATCTCTGAATCTAATCACCCAGAGTTTCCAAAATCCCAAATGCACAGTGTGAACACATCAGGACAAGCTCAGTTGTGCTTGTAGCAATATGATGCAAATCTGGTAATTTCCTGAATCAGATTTTTAACTGAACATCACTCATACTTTATAACATTCTAATTTAAGTACCTATACTTCAGAAACACACGAGTGAACTGAACAGGCCAAGTGAATTTTGCTTAGCAGCAGAGTCAATAGGAGCAGAGACTGACTGTCCACAGCCTCTACCATGGAGCCATGTCAGTGACCCCAGAGATGAGGAGGAGCACTAAATCTGCAAGATGGGTGAGCTCAGCAGCTCTCGTGGCTTCCAAGTATGGTACCACTGGGATTTTTATAGGTGCCTTTTGTCAGCATGCAAAAGAAAAGTCATTCTGTGAAAAAGCAGTCCCCACACACAATGGAGACAGGCAACAGAGAGAACAGCTCCTCTGATTACATGGCCTAAGCAGACATCTATTTATATACGTAACAAACAAAATTCACTTCAAATCAAATTTAGTTTCCACTGAGTCTTATAGAGCTTAGCAAGCCCCTCCCAAGAAAACAAGTATGTGTGTTTTAGAAGTACTTCTGAAGTATTGAAGAAAAATACAACAATTTCTACTGCATCTCATTTAACCTTTCATAATGCTTTAATTAACATAGTTTCTAATGTCAATCAGGATGTATGTTAATATTAGTCCAACTTGCATTTGAGACCTACTAATCATTTCTCTTTTCCATTCTCCCCAAGTACTAATACCTAATACTTGAAACTACAAATCTCATCCCAGTCTTTCAAAGGCTCTACAGTTTAAATTCACCATCTCACCAAATAGCTAAATTTTCCCACTATGCTGGTAAAGCACAGTCTATACAACCACCACTGCAATATAACATTAAAACTTTTCAAAAAAGGAAAAAAAGACCAACACTTTTTAAAACAAAGAAAACATTACACTGGAAATATTAATATGATTTCTTAATAAATCTGGCTGTCATAAAACAGGAAAAGGGCATTTCTCACCTTACCTTCAGGAAACTTAGCTATTACTGAAGAACCCAAAATATGTGTATAAAATTTAAAATTAAGCCAGTTTATAAAGTATAATTATTGTTTCAGCTGAAGTTAGCAGCTGAATAGCTGCTCACTTAGATATCTGACAACTGGAAACATTTAATCTTGAAAATAGAAAAAAAGGCGAAAGCATTGAGACACATAGGCAAAACAGTTACTTTTATATTACTTTTCTTCCTCTTTTAAATCAACTTCTTTTACCTTCTCACAGAAGTCAGTAAGAGCTGTGAAATCCCACTTCTTGGAATAAGCAACGTTGTACCTCAATATGGCCTCCTAAGGAAGAAGCACAACACAACAGAGCTTAGAGATAATTATTAATGGAAGAAACACCGTTTTAAGAAATTTCCTTGTTGAAGGAACAGCACCATCTGGTGGCTAAAACCTGCCACAGAGCCTAGCAAAATCCACAGCACTTCATTTGCTCTATTTATATAGACCAAATCCTTGATACTGAACCCTCTGTTTTGGGTTTAGTAATGAATAAGCTTCTGTCTATGGGGTTTTTTCTCCTAACACAAAATAAGACAAGGCATATCTCCCAACAAATAACACAAATGTTCCCCATCCCACACTTGCTCTTGTTAACAATACCAATAAAAGGTATTTAAGGTATAAAAACAATATAACAGAAGTCGTATCAGTTTAGGAACTTAAAGAACCACAGCAAGACTAAACAGACCCTTTACAACAACACCACTTTTAAAAAATTCACAAGAAAAAAAAATCAAATCAAATAGCATCAAGTGAAGTCTCCCCAGTTGTTGGGGAAGCTCTATTTGTTCAGTTAAAGCTCATCTATGGCTTTTACATCCTCCTCCTTCCCTGCCTTTCAGGTATAACCTAAATTACATTATTCTTCACCAAAAAAACAAAACAGCAACTCTAAGCTGCTCCTAAATCAATATTCATGTTACTGTAAGACTTTGTGCTAACATAACTGTAAGAGCTACCAATAGAGCATTAGTCTCCAAAATCTACAGATTTTTGTCAGCAGCTTGAATTGTGATTTTAGTGGAGTGAATTGAAGCGAAGAGTTATTATTTCCAACTCTCTCACCTGTGCATCCCCAACCATCTGGCTACACAAAACCCTCATGCTATGTTTACCACAGACTAGTATACACTTCGCTTTTTTTGTGTTTGTCTTTGCTGGACAAACACAGTTTTGTGTAGACTTTAAAATGGCAATTCATTTAAATAATCTGAATAAATTCACTGGTAACACTTAGTACTCATTAAGAACCTTCATTCTTTAGGAAATTCCTTGAACAGCAGAGACTTTTTCGTAATTTACTTTTCTAAGTCATTAAACAAATAGAACCAAGACAGGATCACTGGCAGTATACAGACAACCTGAATGTACTTATATGCATATAGACTTGATTTCAAACTGACAGGCTTACCTTCAAATCATGTGAGCAGGTAAATTTGTTAAGTAAGGCAGTTTGGATTAGTTCCCATCGACTTCCAGCAGTTCTATCTCCATTCTTTAAAGTAAAAGCCCAAAATGAAGTCAAATTATATTATTCAAAACATAAAGACACATTTACTGTCATCTGTAAAATTGGTAAGTGAAAAGACTGAGTGTATTTAATAGAGGCTATAAGAATTCTTTGCTTTTGAGTCAAGTATCAACAATCATTATAGTTTTAACTACAGGACACAGTTGCTGATTATATTCACCCTGGTCTGAAGTATTTCAGTGGGTATGTTTAAGTCTCAAGCAGTGACAAGAAATACCAGACCAACAAAGCATGCAGGGCTGATCTCTGCAATTGTTTGAGCAGAACAACAGTCAGATACACCTCACTATCAGCAGTACCTGGCAGAGTATTATGATCAAACTGTGCTTACAAATTCATTCACTTCTGTTGAAATTGCCAATTGCTTCACAGACACAAAATATATAACATATAATATGTAAGTAAATAAATATATCATTCGTAAGGAGTTAAAGTTTACACTCCATATAAATATAGAAATATATATATATCATCAAATCATTGGCTAAGTAAAATAATTACCAGGAAAAAAAAAAGTCTTCTGCTCTGTCTGAAGCATCATGACCCAAAATCCAGTTTTTCAGACATGATTTTCTAATTCCATAGTCAGTCTGACAATTGAGCAAATGCAGTAAACTGAAAACTCATCTATGTGGAAACAAACTTACTTGCTCACACAACTGTAAATATTTAATCTTACCTCATCCTCTACAGGGTATAAATTTTGTTCTGAGCAGGGCATTTTAACATGCTTGTTGTCCCACAAATCTTTGTAGTGAGTTGGAAAAGGTTTAGGCACCTCTCCTTCCCTCAGAAGATCTACCTGTAACACAGAAGGACGGGGGAAAAAAATCAGACTACTTCCAAGTTTTTAAATGGAAGAAATAAAAAGTAAGCAAAAATACAGTTTAAAAAGCTCTCATCTACAGCCATCCTTTTTAGAAAGGGGAAGCTACAAACTGACTACATGATAGATGCTCAGAAAAAAATCCATCTGTTAATCTTACATTATACTTGTTGAAAAGAACGCCACCTTAACACACTCAAATAAAGGTAATATATTCAATTACTATATATCCAATCACCAGCTAAAGATTTCCTCATTTATCAATTTAAGTATCTACATATTTTCATCCAAGGATTTTCAAAATGTAGTTACAAATGTAACTGCAGTCATATGCAGAAATAGTATTTTTAACCTAACACTGAAAGGGATGATGAATCATTATAGATGCAATGTCTCAAGTTTACTCCACATCAGAAGGGTAAACAAAGGAACACCACATTCTTAAAGACTTAATTTGCTATTCAGCCCTCAAGCAGCACTAAGTCTCTCAGAATAAGTATTTAAACTCAATGTGCCTTTCTTTTGGTTGGGATTTATCCATCACTCCATAGTTTTCTGGTCATGTTTTGTTTCAACAATAATCAGATTGCATAGTACTTCAAAGGATTAAAGGAAAACTTAACAGATTGGATCTAAAATGCAGTGATAAAATTGCAAGAAGCTCTGCTTCATTCTTTGTCTTTTCCATATCTTGACTATCTTGAGCCTTTTGTATGTCTTGAACCCAAACCAGAATCACATTAAAATGAAAACAGATGAAACTGTTAGAAGTACCAATTTTACTAGTAGATGTATTTAAATTCTCAAACTTTACAGCTCAGTCAAGGAAGCACTCACAACCCCCCATGAAACAAAAATACTTGCCACTAACAAGACAGAGCCAAGACCATTATTATGTTTCTTCTAGATCTTAATATTCTAATTCTATGCACCAGAATAACCAATTTTCAGGAAAATCAGTTGCCCTCGTCCACTTGCAAGGAATGGCAAGAAATAGCACGAGCAGGATGTCAAAATGTAAGACTAACACGAGGCATTATTTCACATTACTGAACACCTGAGGCAGAACTTGGCCTGAGGCAATGCAGAAATGCAGAGCATTACTGTACCCTGACGGTCACGGTGTGGTTGGCTGAGGGCCGCAGGTGAGGCAGGCGGGCCCCACACGCTGGCATCCTTCTCATCTCTTCAATCGGGGTTCCAAACCATTTCTTGTTGCTTGGCAGAGGAGGTGGTGTATATTTAGCAACCTTCCTTCCTGGCCTCTGGGCTTTGAATTCACATTTTTCTTTCCTGCTGTTAAAATACAATGCATTGAAATATTTTATTTCCACTGAAAAAACTGATAGGCAAATACACAAACTTCCACCCCAGAGTTACAATTATAGCAGTCAGTTTATTTGTCAGCCTTTGCTGCGGCCTCAGGCCAAAGCTTTATTTGGGGAGAACTCCCACCACCAACAACCTTCCCCTCCCCAAGACACACAGGTACATGTCTACCAAAACACTCTTCTCCACAGGCTGACAAAACCCTTCACAGAACTGCAGTGGGTTAGCAAAGCAGGGTATTCCTCTGCAGAGCCATGCTCCTTCCCAACAGGATCTGTTTATCCATGGCCAATGCCCCAGTAAAGATGTGCAAAACAACTTTCTTGCCCTAATTGAAGGACTTGAGTCAAGTCAAAGAATTACATGTTATACCAAAATACAGAGTCCTTTTGTTTCTGTTCACTCCTTGGACACATTCACTTTCTCAGCTCCCACTGAAATCTAAGGTCTTCAGAGCAGATTATCCTTTTGTCCTTCCTGCAGAGTCCTGTGTCATACTCAGGGCTCCTGTTTCCCTTGCTGCAGTGTAATCACCGGTCCTTCTCTCTCTCAAATTATGAATAGAACCAAACAAAACAAACCAAAAAAACACACCCAAGTCCAAAAACATCAACAAAAAACCAAACATCACTACAACTGCTCTAAAAAGTGATTTTTTTCCATATCTATTTCAATTAAAGCATCAATAACATTGATAGTTCAACAAAACAGATTCACTATTTTTGACAGATCAAACTAATAAGAATTCTAAGAATTGCACTGGACAAACATATCCCACAAAAACCCCACAAATAGCCCCATTAAAAGTAAGTTATTTCAATCTTACATCACTTGTCTTTGTATCTTAAGATACATTTTGCAAAACTCCTTACAAAATCCAGCTTCTGAAATTCTATCAGCAAAGAGGAAATTTCCAAGCACGAGAAAAAGAGATGAAGAGGCAGACAGAACGCTACCTTTTCTCCTCAACTTTAGGTATCCTCATGAAGTGAGAAGTGATTTTGGAGTCTCTCTTCACACCCTGTTTTGCACCTTTGCATTCTGATGATGGAGCAGGAGAGATCCCAGGTGCCTTTGTATGCAGACTGTCCTCTTTAACAGAATTATCTACTTCCTCAAAGCTTTCACAGCCCTTGGCAGAAAAACGTGATTTCCTTGAATCCAATTCAGCATCCCCACCTTGAATTCTAAAAGATTTGTTTATGGGTTTTGACATATTAATCTCCTCTCGTTCATCCAGAAATGGACTGGTTTCTTCATCGGCCTCTGACCCATGGCAGCTATTTTTAGAATTATCCACATCCATTGGTGACTCTGGTTCACTTTCTTTCTCAAAAGGAGGTGAGTCCCCTGAACTGCTCTGACATTTGCTCAGTTTCCCAGGACCTCCAAGATCAGATATACAGGCATCACAACCAGCATCCGAAAGTGGACTTTCTGGAATTACATCCCCTTCCTCTTGCTCACCCATTAAACAGGCAGAATTGCAACTCTTCAGCTTCTGTGAATTGCATGAAGCCACTTGTCTATCTGTCTCGCTGTCTTTCGAAGGTTTTGAATTTCCTGTTTTTGAAGCCCGACCTGCTGATAACTTCCTCTGAGTCCAAGTGGGACTGCTTTCTTCACAGCCTCTCTGCTTGCCAGTTTTGTGCATCTGATCAATGTTGGCATTTTTAAAGAGGTCTGCAGACTGCAGCCCCTTCACAGGATCTGTATCTAAGACTGCATCTTTTTCCTCAGCCTCCCAGTTACACATGCTGCCTGTCTGAGGCAAATTTACTTGCTTTGCACCAACTTCCACAGATATTTTTGCATAATTTTGCTGACAAGTATTCTCTAGCTTTTTCATATCATGCTCACAAAAGTTCTCTTTTTTAATGGAAGTCATCTTAGAATTTGCTTCAGGATTGTTATTAATTTTGCTGTGCAAGCTGTGGAAGAGAAGTAAGGGAATTCAGTGACTTATTTCCAAATGAAATTTCTGTGTATATTTTTTTAAGGAACAACAATAAACATAAAAACAGAAAGCACAGGTTTTTATTCATTCTACTCTGTAAGTGAGCACTACCAGGAGCAACAGGTTTTACTGTACTGAGAACTGTAGCTCACTAGTAACCAATTTCCATTTAAAGGCTCCAAAGGATGATCCATCAGCTGCTTACCTCAGGAATCTATTCCAGGTATTCATTATCCTTATCTTCAAATCTAAACATAATGACGCTATTATTTAACTATTTTCTCCAGATGAAAAAAAAATTAGCAGTTGTGATAAAGTCCTCCATAACTTTCATTTCATTAAATATAATGAGCAAGGAAATCAATGGTTTTATGGCCATTCCCTCACAGCTACAAATTCATCAAAGAAGAGGCCACAGCAGTCCCTAGTCTCCTATTACTTCCTTACTTTTATAAATAGCCCATGACTTAAAAAAACTCCATACAAAAGCTCAAGTGTAAAATATATTTCAAATTGATAATAAAAAGTAAAAGATATGTTAAATCAGGAGGTTTTTAAGAGAAAAATAACCTGATTTGTCTTTGTGTAAGGCAGGGTAGGATAGAAACGTGCTAATGATAACACAGGGAAATGAACTGAGTTTTGTATGACCAGATGTCAGAAAGTGATTTCACATTTACATACTAATTTATGTGTCAGTGTATCGATAGAAAATTACTTAGAGGACACATGACTATTAAAAAAAACCCTGATTAGTCTTGGTGAATACAGCACTCTGAACAGTATCTTCTCCTGAATGTACTGTTGCAACACTGTATAATCCCAATGCAAACTGAGCACACAAACTCTGTATGTCTGGTCACTGCCCAGCTTCCCATTTACACTAAATAAGAAAATATACAATTGCCACACCATCTTAAATTCAGGCACTGAACATTTTAATAGACTATAGATCCCTGAAGGCATTAACTTTGTCCATGAATGGTAACAGATCCTCTTCTAAAAGACCATTCAGGATAAGGAGAGCTAATAGCTTGGAACTTCATCCACAGGATGATTATTTGAAAACAAAAGCATCTTAGAGGCTTTATTTCACGATAATTTAACTTCCCATGTATGCATTCATTCCTGCAAGTTTTGATGAACAAAAATGAGACTTATGATACTGCTGCCATCTCAATGACTCTTTAAAGGTACTGACAATATCTGTAGGCAACTTGAGAAATTAAATTCAACACAAAGACAACCTTAAATTAAAATTGTGATGTTAACTGCAATAGAAAGGCACATGAAATGTTTACACAACAAATCTGCTTCTTAAAGTTGCCTAGGCTCTAATCTGTCAGAAGGAATGGAGAAGGGCATAGAAGAGCGATACTCTAAAGGGAATTTTAAAAAACTAAGATAATTCATTCCCTCCGTAGGAATCCTCTTAACATCCTTGATTTAGTGGAACGTGTATGCCTGTAATTAGCCCTGCATACTTCTGTATTAATCATTATCACAAGTCCTCCCAGCTATTTTTAGCACTGCTATGGATTTGGATGTGTATTTATTAGCAAACATCAAAGAAAAATAAACCAGCATATTTACAACTGCAACTACAGAAAAATACTATCTGATATTCCTCTGCACCAGACAACTAAATTCTTTGGAGTATAACCTTAAGGTAGCCATGCAATCACTGCTCCTGACAGATCACATTAGTCAAAAATATCAAATGTTACTTGATACCATTCAGCAGCAAAAATTTGTAACATCTTTCATAAAAAAAACTTCAATGCACATTTGAGCACCTGTAAATTCTGGCTGTAATTAAATCAAGCTGCACATATTTAAACTACAATTGCAGTCCAACAAGACAAACCAAAACAGATTTTTGTCTGTAAATTAACAGCAAAACAGTGAGTTGGTTCCAAGACTATCAGTGCAAATCTGCAACTGTTACTGCCCTATGTCAAACAAAAATTAAAGCAGAACTTGACCAAAGACATAGTCTGATATTACAACAAAATTCATGAAGTGTTTGGCTGCCACTGGAAGCAACACTCCCACTTTCCTTGCTCCAGGTTCCCATCTTTTGCTTTGCAGGAGCAGATGTATTTACTCACCTAAACAGTGCTGTGCTTCAGGAATCCATGTCAGCAATAAGTTTGGGCTTGGATGTTTAGAGGATGGGTGAGGGACTAGTTCGCTGTTTGTAGTTAAAGTAGCTGGTTGTTACTCTAGAGGATGTGCCAAGGTAAGGAAAGCAGCAGAAATAGGGTTGCCTCCATTTAGCCAGCTGTACTGGCAACATGCACTTCTAGCTCCCACCAGGCCCCCTCAGAGAACACACCTTTTGAACAGGTTTATTTGTGCTTTTTACCTTTTGGACTCCGTTGTCTTGGGTCCTTTATTCTCCAACCAACTGGTAATTGTCCGCTGTTTACAAACTGAAAACCACAGTTCAGTTATTACATGAAACATGATAAAACTACAACATCATTGCATATGAAAAAGATAATTACTGGGTGAAGATAAAAACACCTCCAATTAAGCCCTTATTAGCATCTCTACTATAGGGAGCATCCAGACACTAGCAGTATTAGAACTACATGTGATGCAATATTTAATTTGCATCAGTCAGCAGCTGTAGGTTGTGTAATAATCTTTATAAATTCCAGGCATGGTGTGTGGTGGGATTTCTTTCATCTAACCTTTTTTTTAAGTATAGTTAGAAGGTTAAAAATATGCAGTGAATGTCTAGAATTCAAAGAATAAACCAAAGAAACTTGAACTTTCTAGCTCTCATCATTACCTTTAGTCGCCAATACAGTGAGCCCCAAAAGCTTCTGTTGAATTTTGGAACGAAGAGGCAACATGACATAACTTCAAATCAAAAATAACAAACAACAAGGCATCTTTGAGGACCCATCCAAGAACTTTATTTGTATGTAGCATACTGTGAAACATAAGGCTCAATATAAGCATAGCACACTCTTTAAGTGACAAGCACTCAGAAAAGGACTTGCTCCTTTCTCCTCCATCCATAAACAGTTTGAAAAGCCTTGCAATACTTACTCCCTTAAACAGCAAGAAAATGAAGGACACAGTTTTTTCAGATTTACTACCAACAACAGTTCCAGTCTTATCTGTGTGTTGCTGCAGCTCAGACAGGCTTTCAATAGAACAGCAACATGTGAATTAATTATGCAGAAGCTTGGGGGAGGAATGGGGGAAAAAATTCAAAGCAATTCTTTCAAAACTGGAAAGCAGTCTTTATTAGTATAAAGAGTATTTAGTTTTGTTGTTATTTAAAGATACTCTGCAAATTTGGCAACTAGCTTCAATTCCTTTTCTTTCCATTTGCCAAGAGAAAGCATCTCCCAGCCACTGCTGACTGTTCAAGGTGTTTACTCACTGCTTTCAGCTGGGTAAGGAACAGCTGGAGTGCATTTCTGTAACACAGCTTTGCAGAGCTTCAAGACCAGTAAATCACACCTGCTTCTTCTGAGTATGGGAAGTCTCAGCAGCAAATGGAGGTTGTATAACTTGTAACAAAGATGGCTGAGGCCATAGGTAACTTAAGAGACATTGTTTCATAAACACTTTTCCTAACATTCAAGGCCTTGAACACTTTTATATAGCTGCTTATCAAATACCCCCATTAGAGGATAACACCACTTTTAGAATAAGCAATCTCCAGAAAATAGACAAAGCACAGTGCAAGACTGCCACCATGTGACTGGGTGACCGGGGAGCAGTGCCAAGCTGGATGTAGGCTACAAGCACAAGGATTTCTGTGCCATAATCAGCCACTCATAAACACTCATTTTCACCCCACTCATACACAAGTAACAGACTGACAGATTTTATGAACTAGAATATTTTTACTTCCAAAGATTCACTAAATTTAAATCTAGTAGTCATTCTGATTAGCAAATTTCACCTTCTCATAACATTTGACATGTTAATCCAAATTGCAAATTGCCTACAGGTAAGCAGCCAGAGGAAAAAAAAAACAAACACAAAAACCTGAAGAGACATGTTAAAACATGGGACAAAAAAGCCTCTTCAAAGGCAGCTGACTACCTCTTGAGGTGTAAACTTGTGCTGAGGAAGAAATATTTACTCATTAGCACAATATATAGAAATTATTGCAGCAGCACCAAAACAGAACAAAATGGTTTTAGTTTGAACTTCAACATCTAAGCAGCCATGTAAGCCCTCCAACCAACATAACACACATCACTTTCATACTTCCAGCATGGCTTTTTGCTACAGATAAGGTGGTGAAAACAAGAGGCAACACATGCATAAACAGCATAAACAACAGAACCAGACTTTGCTGTCATTTTTTGTTTTCATGGTCATCTTTATTTCAACTCGAGACTCCCCAAACCATACCCATAAAACAAATCATCCCCTACAATCTACCTTAGAGGAGAACACCCTAATTTTCAGAAGATTCTCATTTGCTCTGTAGGAGTGTACACCTGTAACTCCAAACCATCATCTACTCAAAGCTGTCTTCTAGTTAGGAGTTAGTGAGGTTTAACTCATCAGCTGCAGATGAGAGCAAATCTGTTTGGGGTCTTTTTCCCCTTCCATACATTCCTTTCTATTCCTGAAAGAGGTGCATTAAAATTTTGACAGCGTTAGCTCCAAATAGAAAACAAAACTAAGAAAGCCACGTGGGAACTTCGTCTACACAACTTTGTTAGGCGACAGGAGGAGAAGCCACCCCACCCCACGGGGCCAGCAGCGCTCCAAGCTGGCAGCCACGTGCTTATGTGAGCTCCTGTCATTACAGCTGGCTCTCTCTTCAGCCTGGCACAACCCCCGCTGAAAGCCTTTTTTCCCGCAGTAAATATGTGTCCCCTCTCTTGTGGATCACGCTAACTTTAGGGGTTCACACCTCTCTTCGCACTATTAGCGGAAACTTGGGAAGAATCAGGCACAAAAGCGGTGTAAAGATCCTGTCTGCACGGGGAAGCAGCGCGCACTGATCACACCGCGGGGCTGGGACACAGCGGACACGCTGGCATCGGGAAGCGAAGTTCGAGACAATTCCAGCCTGACGAGGAAGGGCAGCTCCGTGCACCGGCACACGCGGCCCGGGCCGGCAGCAGCACGGCAGCGATGCCCGGGGCCCCACAGAGGGACACGGCCACTCGGAGCCTCCGGCCCGGTCTCCTTCTCCTCCCGCCCAGCCCCGGGAGCGAGCGCGGGCGGGCCGGGCTGGCGGGGGGCGCCGAGCAGCGGTCCCGGCTCCGCCAGCTCAGCGCTGCCCAGGCTCTGAACCCCGCCACCGAGCAGGACGGCACGGACGCCACCGAGCCCCGCTCCGCGCCCGGCCGCTCCCGCCGCCCCGGGGCCGGTACAAACCTTTATTCCCCACGGCGCTGGCGGAGCTGCTGCCGCCGGGCCCCTCGTGCCGCTCTCCCTGGGAGC